>CM059780.1:5784668-6249668 GCA_030435695.1 Brachymystax lenok tsinlingensis
AGAACTACTACATTACACCCCAGATAGAACTACTACATTACACCCCAGATAGAACTACTACATTACACCCCAGATATAACTACTACATTACACCCCAGATAGAACTACTACCTTACACCCCAGATATAACTACTACATTACACCCCAGATAGAACTACTACCTTACACCCCAGATAGAACTACTACATTACACCCCAGATAGAACTACTACATTACACCCCAGATAGAACTACTACCTTACACCCCAGATAGAACTACTACATTACACCCCAGATAGAACTACTACATTACACCCCAGATAGAACTACTACATTACACCCCAGATAGAACTACTACCTTACACCCCAGATAGAACTACTACATTACACCCCAGATAGAACTACTACCTTACACCCCAGATAGAACTACTACATTACACCCCAGATAGAACTACTACATTACACCCCAGATAGAACTACTACATTACACCCCAGATAGAACTACTACATTACACCCCAGATAGAACTACTACATTACACCCCAGATATAACTACTACATTATACCCCAGATAGAACTACTACCTTACACCCCAGATAGAACTACTACCTTACACCCCAGATAGAACTACTACATTACACCCCAGATAGATCTACTACATTACACCCCAGATAGAACTACTACATTACACCCCAGATATAACTACTACCTTACACCCCAGATAGAACTACTACATTACACCCCAGATAGAACTACTACATTACACCCCAGATAGAACTACTACATTACACCCCAGATAGAACTACTACATTACACCCCAGATAGAACTACTACATTACACCCCAGATAGAACTACTACATTACACCCCAGATAGAACTACTACCTTACACCCCAGATATAACTACTACATTACACCCCAGATAGAACTACTACATTACACCCCAGATAGAACTACTACATTACACCCCAGATAGAACTACTACATTACACCCCAGATAGAACTACTACCTTACACCCCAGATAGAACTACTACATTACACCCCAGATAGAACTACTACATTACACCCCAGATAGAACTACTACCTTACACCCCAGATAGAACTACTACATTACACCCAGATAGAACTACTACATTACACCCCAGATAGAACTACTACATTACACCCCAGATAGAACTACTACCTTACACCCCAGATAGAACTACTACATTACACCCCAGATAGAACTACTACATTACACCCCAGATAGAACTACTACCTTACACCCCAGATAGAACTACTACCTTACACCCCAGATAGAACTACTACATTACACCCCAGATAGAACTACTACATTACACCCCAGATAGAACTACTACATTACACCCCAGATAGAACTACTACCTTACACCCCAGATAGAACTACTACCTTACACCCCAGATAGAACTACTACATTACACCCCAGATAGAACTACTACATTACACCCCAGATAGAACTACTACCTTACACCCCAGATAGAACTACTACATTACACCCCAGATAGAACTACTACATTACACCCCAGATAGAACTACTACCTTACACCCCAGATAGACCTACTACCTTACACCCCAGATAGAACTACTACATTACACCCCAGATAGAACTACTACATTACACCCCAGATAGAACTACTACATTACAGCCCAGATAGAACTACTACCTTACACCCCAGATAGAACTACTACATTACACCCCAGATAGAACTACTACATTACACCCCAGATAGAACTACTACCTTACACCCCAGATAGAACTACTACATTACACCCCAGATAGAACTACTACATTACACCCCAGATAGAACTACTACATTACACCCCAGACAGAGTTACTCCCTTACACCCCAGATAGAACTACTACATTACACCCCAGATAGAACTACTACATTACACCCCAGATAGAACTACTACATTACACCCCAGATAGAACTACTACATTACACCCCAGATAGACACCCCAGATAGAACTACTACATTACACCCCAGATAGAACTACTACCTTACACCCCAGATAGAACTACTACATTACACCCCAGATAGAACTACTACATTACACCCCAGATAGAACTACTACATTACACCCCAGATAGAACTACTACATTACACCCCAGATAGAACTACTACCTTACACCCCAGATAGAACTACTACATTACACCCCAGATAGAACTACTACATTACACCCCAGATAGAACTACTACATTACACCCCAGATAGAACTACTACCTTACACCCCAGATAGAACTACTACATTACACCCCAGACAGAGTTATACACCCCAGATAGAACTACTACATTACACCCCAGATAGAACTACTACATTACACCCCAGATAGAACTACTACATTACACCCCAGATAGAACTACTACCTTACACCCCAGATAGAACTACTACATTACACCCCAGATAGAACTACTACATTACACCCCAGATAGAACTACTACCTTACACCCCAGATAGAACTACTACATTACACCCAGATAGAACTACTACATTACACCCCAGATAGAACTACTACATTACACCCCAGATAGAACTACTACATTACACCCCAGATAGAACTACTACATTACACCCCAGATAGAACTACTACATTACACCCCAGATAGAACTACTACATTACACCCAGATAGAACTACTACATTACACCCCAGATAGAACTACTACATTACACCCCAGATAGAACTACTACATTACACCCCAGATAGAACTACTACATTACACCCCAGATAGACATAACACCCCAGATAGAACTACTACATTACACCCCAGATAGAACTACTACATTACACCCCAGATAGAACTACTACATTACACCCCAGATAGAACTACTACATTACACCCCAGATAGAACTACTCCATTACACCCCAGATAGAACTACTACATTACACCCCAGATGGAACTACTACATTACACCCCAGATAGAACTACTACATTACACCCCAGATAGAACTACTACATTACACCCCAGATAGAACTACTACATTACACCCCAGATAGAACTACTACATTACACCCCAGATAGAACTACTACATTACACCCCAGATAGAACTACTACATTACACCCCAGATAGAACTACTACATTACACCCCAGATAGAACTACTACATTACACCCCAGATAGAACTACTACATTACACCCCAGATAGAACTACTACATTACACCCCAGATAGAACTACTACATTACACCCCAGATAGAACTACTACATTACACCCCAGATAGAACTACTACATTACACCCCAGATAGAACTACTACATTACACCCCAGATAGAACTACTACATTACACCCCAGATAGAACTACTACATTACACCCCAGATAGAACTACTACATTACACCCCAGATAGAACTACTACATTACACCCCAGATAGACATTACACCCCAGATAGACATTACACCCCAGATAGACATTACACCCCAGATAGACATTACACCCCAGATAGAACTACTACATTACACCCCAGATAGAACTACTACATTACACCCCAGATAGACATTACACCCCAGATAGACATTACACCCCAGATAGAACTACTACATTACACCCCAGATAGACATTACACCCCAGATAGACATTACACCCCAGATAGACATAACACCCCAGATAGAACTTACTTAACACATAAGGATTTTCAGTAGCTTGTTTACATTTACATTACCTTTACATTGAAGTTTTTTTGCAGACGCTTCTGTGCAGAGTAAATTACAGTCTGTGCATTCAACTAAGTTAGGTAGAAGACAAAAATAAACATATCACAAAATATGATGTATATGCCCAACCCTTCACGACAATGTAACTTCTTTCAGTAACGGGTTGGTATATTAAAACCCCACTCGCATAAATATTATGTGAATGTGTACTCTCTCTGTCTCTCTCTCTCTGTCTCTCTGTTACTCTCTCTGTCTCTCTCTGTCTCTCTCTCTCTCTCTGTCTCTCTCTCTCTCTTTGTCTCTCTCTCTCTCTCTGTCTCTCTCTCTCTCTTTGTCTCTCTCTCTCTCTTTGTCTCTCTCTCTCTTTTTTCTCTCTCTCTTTGTCTCTCTCTCTCTCTCTCTCTCTCTCTCTCTCTCTCTCTCTCTGTCTCTCTCTGCCTCTCTCTCTCTTTCTCTCTCCCTCTCTCTTTCTTTCTCTCTCTTTCTCTCTCTGTCTCTGTATCTCTCTCGGTCTGTGTCTCTCTCTGGAGGATTTTGTAGGGTGTGGGGCATCGGGGGGTTCTATGTACAGTGGATGAGGACAGGGGCTTGTGTCTAACTTTCCAGGTCCGTTAAAATGACGATAAGTTTGTGCTTTTAATGATGTAGATATTGGGACAAAAAAAAGTGTTTTAAATAAATACAAATTTGTCTTTCTCTCTCTCTCCCCCTGTGTTGTGTGTCTGCAGTGATGGGTCTTTTCCCTACGACTCAGTACCATGGCAACAGAACACCAACCAGCCACCGGGTTCTCTCTCCGTGGTAACGACCGTCTGGGGTGTCGCCAACACCTCGCAGAGTCAGGTGAGATTACCCAGCATGCTCTGGGGTGTCGCCAACACCTCGCAGAGTCAGGTGAGATTACCCAGCATGCTCTGGGGTGTCACCAACACCTTGTAGATTCAGGTGAGATTACCCAGCATGCTCTGGGATGTCACCAACACCTTGCAGAGACAGGTGAGATTACCCAGCATGCTCTGGAACAACTCCAATAGAGGAGTATACCTCTACCTTGTTTTAACCAGTGTTGATCCCTATCTAAATCTTAGAACAGTAACAGTAGTGACTGCAGTAGTAATAGTAGTAGTAGTGACTACAGTAGTAATAGTAGTGGTAGTGACTACAGTAGTAATAGTAGTGGTAGTGACTACAGTAGTAATAGTAGTGACTACAGTAGTAATAGTAGTCACTACAGTAGTAATAGCAGTAGTAGTCACTACAGTAGTAATAGTAGTGGTAGTGACTACAGTAGTAATAGTAGTAGTAGTGACTACAGTAGTAATAGTAGTGACTACAGTAGTAATAGTAGTGGTAGTGACTACAGTAGTAATAGTAGTGACTACAGTAGTAATAGTAGTGACTACAGTAGTAATAGTAGTGGTAGTGACTACAGTAGTAATAGTAGTGGTAGTGACTACAGTAGTAATAGTAGTGACTACAGTAGTAATAGTAGTCACTACAGTAGTAATAGCAATAGTAGTCACTACAGTAGTAATAGTAGTGGTAGTGACTACAGTAGTAATAGTAGTAGTAGTGACTACAGTAGTAATAGTAGTGACTACAGTAGTAATAGTAGTGGTAGTGACTACAGTAGTAATAGTAGTGACTACAGTAGTAATAGTAGTAGTAGTGACTACAGTAGTAATAGTAGTAGTGGTAGTGACTACAGTAGTAATAGTAGTGACTACAGTAGTAATAGTAGTGGTAGTGACTACAGTAGTAATAGTAGTGACTACAGTAGTAATAGTAACAGTAGTGACTACAGTAGTAATAGTAGTAGTAGTGACTACAGTAGTAATAGTAGTGACTACAGTAGTAATAGTAGTGGTAGTGACTACAGTGGTAATAGTAGTCACTACAGTAGTAATAGTAGTAGTAGTGACTACAGTAGTAATAGTAGTGACTACAGTAGTAATAGTAGTGGTAGTGACTACAGTGGTAATAGTAGTGACTACAGTAGTAATAGTAGTAGTAGTGACTACAGTAGTAATAGTAGTGACTACAGTAGTAATAGTAGTGACTACAGTAGTAATAGTAGTGACTACAGTCGTAATAGTAGTCACTACAGTAGTAATAGTAGTGGTAGTGACTACAGTGGTAATAGTAGTAGTAGTGACTACAGTAGTAATAGTAGTGACTACAGTAGTAATAGTAGTGACTACAGTAGTAATAGTAGTGACTACAGTAGTAATAGTAGTCACTACAGTAGTAATAGTAGTGGTAGTGACTACAGTGGTAATAGTAGTAGTAGTGACTACAGTAGTAATAGTAGTAACTACAGTAGTAATAGTAGTGACTACAGTAGTAATAGTAGTCACTACAGTAGTAATAGTAGTGGTAGTGACTACAGTGGTAATAGTAGTGACTACAGTAGTAATAGTAGTGACTACAGTAGTAATAGTAGTGACTACAGTAGTAATAGTAGTCACTACAGTAGTAATAGTAGTGGTAGTGACTACAGTAGTAATAGTAGTGACTACAGTGGTAATAGTAGTGACTACAGTAGTAATAGTAGTAGTAGTGACTACAGTAGTAATAGTAGTCACTACAGTAGTAATAGTAGTGGTAGTGACTACAGTGGTAATAGTAGTGACTACAGTAGTAATAGTAGTAGTAGTGACTACAGTAGTAATAGTAGTGACTACAGTAGTAATAGTAGTGACTACAGTAGTAATAGTAGTCACTACAGTAGTGATAGTAGTGGTAGTGACTACAGTGGTAATAGTAGTGACTACAGTAGTAATAGTAGTAGTAGTGACTACAGTAGTAATAGTAGTGACTACAGTAGTAATAGTAGTGACTACAGTAGTAATAGTAGTGACTACAGTAGTAATAGTAGTCACTACAGTAGTAATAGTAGTGGTAGTGACTACAGTGGTAATAGTAGTGACTACAGTAGTAATAGTAGTAGTAGTGACTACAGTAGTAATAGTAGTGACTACAGTAGTAATAGTAGTGACTACAGTAGTAATAGTAGTGACTACAGTAGTAATAGTAGTCACTACAGTATTAATAGTAGTGGTAGTGACTACAGTAGTAATAGTAGTGACTACAGTAGTAATAGTAGTAGTAGTGACTATAGTAGTTATAGTAGTCACTACAGTAGTAATAGTAGTGACTACAGTAGTAATAGTAGTGACTACAGTAGTAATAGTAGTAGTAGTGACTATAGTAGTTATAGTAGTCACTACAGTAGTAATAGTAGTGGTAGTGACTACAGTAGTAATAGTAGTGACTACAGTAGTAATAGTAGTGATTACAGACATCATGACAAACATGTTCCAGTCACTACCTGACAGACATTATGACACACTGAAATTAAACCAAACACATCTGTTTCTGTCTACACACCAGGTGTTGGCGAACCACATGGCTAACAGCGGTAACCCCATGAACCCTGGTGGTAACCCCATGGGTCAGGGAGGTATGTCTGGGAACAACCAGGGAATGAACTCTCCCCAGTACCCGGGCCAGCAGCAGCAGTTCCCCAACAAGGGCCAGCAGAACCAGGCTTACATGCAGCAGGGCCTGTATGGACGCCAGGGCTACCCCGGAGGAGTAGGAGGCTTCGGGGGGAAGTGAGTGTGGAGAGGCTTTATGGTAGAGTCCTAAATGGCACCATTTTCTATATATAGAGTCAGCCTGGTAGACAGGTAGAGTGTGGAGAGTCGGCCTGGTAGACAGGTAGTAGGGAGAGTCGGCCTGGTAGACAGGTAGTAGGGAGAGTCGGCCTGGTAGACAGGTAAAGGGTCTGTGAAATATTGAATAGAGCAATCATGTTGAAACCCAGTGAGTGTATCGAGGGTTTATGTTTTGTAACTGAAAGTGCTTCCTGGTTGGTACACAGGCTTGTTGAAACCCAGTGAGTGGATCAAATTTTGGGGGGTTTCAAAATCACTTAAAACTTAAGGTTACGTTCTAAGTCATCTCTCAGCTGTATACCAAAACACGTGTAGCAGGGGGAGCCATTTTGATGTTTTTTCAAATGTTTTAAGTAGGATAGAGTTAAATGCACGTGCGCAGAACCATGCATTGTGTTATATGCAGCACGGCTAAGACAATCACTTTGCACACACCTACCCCCTTCTGTGTCCTGTCTACTACTAGTTACCCAGGAGGTCCTAACTCTGGTCCTGGTGGCATGGGCATGCCCCCCCACTCTCGTCCCCCTAGTGACTTCACCCAACCTGCTGCTGCCGCTGCCGCCGCCGCCGTCGCCGCGGCTGCTGCCACGGCTACCGCCACTGCCACGGCGACTGTTGCCGCCATGCAGCAGGACACTCAAAACAAGGACATGAACCAATATGGAGCGGTATGTTGTAACGTCCATACGTACACCTGTTAAGATGACCCCGTGTTAAACCCAGTAGATAGTTAGAGCACAAAAAAAAACTACAGATAATTGTCTACTTTTCGTATGGATGTGACAAATTATACAAATTTAAATTATTATTTTTCCCTGAGAGATTTGTAGCACTAAGATAATTTATCATCATCTTTGAGTTATAAACTTTAGAGAAACTAAAAGCCAAAGGTGTTTCACCTTAATCCCACTTTCAGCTGTCTATTGTATTGGTCCCTGTCTATTGTATTGGTCCCTGTCCTTCTCTTCCAGATGACTTCGTCGTTCCAGATGGGGCCCAGTCAGGCTTACCAGAACCAGTTCATGAACCAGGGGCCAGGGGGGCCCAGGGGCCCTCCATCCCTCCCAGGGAACATGGGCCCCGGTCCGGGCATGAACCCCTCCAACATGGTCTCCTCCCACATGGGAATGAACCAGCCCCGGCCCCAGGGAATGGGACCCTTTGGAGGCCACGGGGGCCAGAGAATGCCCCAGCAGGGATACCCAGGACCCAGGCCTCAGGGTATGGGCTTGCAGGGTGTGAAGAGACCCTACCCTGGCGAGGTGAGTGGATCTGTGGGGGGGGGTGAAACTACCATGACTCTATAGCTCAGTTGGTTGAGCATGGCGCTTGCAATGCCAGGATAGTGAGTTAAATTCCTGGGACCACCTATATGTAAAACATTTATAAACTTGCTCTGATTAATAGCATATATTATGACTAGAATGTTTTGATTTAACTAGGCAAGTCAGTTAAGAACAAATTCTTATTTTCAGTGACGGCCTAGGAACAAGTGGGTTAACTGCCTTGTTCAGGGGGCAGAACGACAGATTTTTTACCTTGTCAGCTCGGGGATTTGATCTTGCAACCTTTCGGTTACTGGTCCAACGCTCTAACCACTAGGCTACCTGCTGGTTACTAGTCCAACGCTCTAACCACTAGGCTACCTGCTGGTTACTAGTCCAACGCTCTAACCACTAGGCTACCTGCTGGTTACTAGTCCAAGCGCTCTAACCACTGGGCTACCTGCCTGGTTACTAGTCCAACGCCTAACCACTAGGCTACCTGCTGGTTACTAGTCCAACGCTCTAACCACTGGGCTACCTGCTGGTTACTAGTCCAGCGCTCTAACCACTGGGCTACCTGCTGGTTACTAGTCCAGCGCTCTAACCACTGGGCTACCTGCTGGTTACTAGTCCAACGCTCTAACCACTAGGCTACCTGCTGGTTACTAGTCCAACGCTCTAACCACTAGGCTACCTGCTGGTTACTAGTCCAACGCTCTAACCACTAGGCTACCTGCTGGTTACTAGTCCAACGCTCTAACCACTGGGCTACCTGCTGGTTACTAGTCCAACGCTCTAACCACTGGGCTACCTGCTGGTTACTAGTCCAACGCTCTAACCACTGGGCTACCTGCTGGTTACTGGTCCAACGCTCTAACCACTGGGCTACCTGCTGGTTGCTAGTCCAACGCTCTAACCACTGGGCTACCTGCTGGTTACTGGTCCAACGCTCTAACCACTGGGCTACCTGCTGGTTACTAGTCCAACGCTCTAACCACTAGGCTACCTGCTGGTTACTAGTCCAACGCTCTAACCACTGGGCTACCTGCTGGTTACTGGTCCAACGCTCTAACCACTGGGCTACCTGCTGGTTACTAGTCCAACGCTCTAACCACTAGGCTACCTGCTGGTTACTGGTCCAACGCTCTAACCACTAGGCTACCTGCTGGTTACCAGTCCAACGCTCTAACCACTAGGCTACCTGCTGGTTACTAGTCCAACGCTCTAACCACTAGGCTACCTGCTGGTTACTAGTCCAACGCTCTAACCACTAGGCTACCTGCTGGTTACTAGTCCAACGCTCTAACCACTAGGCTACCTGCTGGTTACTAGCCCCATATGGCTCACTGTAGATGCTTGATATTGATATACTTATCTGCGTTTATTAGGCTACCCTCGATTGATGTTAAACTAAGGCTAATTTCCGTTATAAACTGGGTGGTTCGAGCCCTGAATGCTGATTGGCTGAAAGCCGTGGTATATCAGACCGTATACCATGGGTATGACAAAATATAGATTTTTTACTTGTCTAATTACGTTGGTAACCAGTTTATAATAGCAATGAGGCACCTTGGGTGTTTGTGATATATGGCCAATATACCACGGCTAAGGGCTGTGTCCTAGCACTCCGCATTGCGTCGTACATAGGAACATATTGGCCATATACCACACCCCCTCGGGCCTTATTGGTTAAATGAAACATGATCTAATAGGATTCAGTTCTTATTGGATGGTAACTTCTTATTGAATGGTAACTTCCTGGATGAAATATTGTATATATGAGTATTTAGTACTTTATTTGTACCTTTCGTTTGTACATTATTGTAATACTGTAATATATTCCCCCCTAGCCTGACTATTGATAACTTCATCATTATTGTCTAATCAAACAACTACTTGATTAAATACTTCACTGTAATATCTTTCGTTCCTCCCTATAAAGCCTAACTACGGAGGGCAGCAGTATGGTCCAGGACCAAACAGCCAAGGGTTCCCCCAGCAGCAGAGCCAGTACCCCACCCACACCCCCAACCCCTCCAGGCCACTCCCGTCCCCCAACTACCCAGGCCAGAGAATGCCTGGTGGGCAGCAGATCCAGGGCCAGTACCCCCCTCCTGGAGGGTCCATGGGACAGTACTACAAGGTACGCAGCCATAGACACTAGAGCAGGGCCCTCCAACCCTGTTCCTGGAGAGATACCCTCCAACCCTGTTCCTGGTGAGATACCCTCCAACCCTGTTCCTGGAGAGATACCCTCTAACCCTGTTCCTGGAGAGATACCCTCCAACCCTGTTCCTGGAGAGATACCCTCCAACCCTGTTCCTGGAGAGATACCCTCCAACCCTGTTCCTGGAGAGATACCCTCCAACCCTGTTCCTGGAGAGATACCCTCCAACCCTGTTCCTGGAGAGATACCCTCCAACCCTGTTCTTGGAGAGATACCCTCCTGTAGTTAAGACCTACATGAGGTTGTCTCTCTCCAATTACATTGTTAGAGTTAGAAACTACAGGAGGGTTTCTCTCCAGGAACAGGGTCGGAGTTAAAACCTACAGGAGGGTAGCTCTCCAGGACCAGGGTCGGAGTTAAAACCTACAGGAGGGTAGCTCTCCAGGAACAGGGTTGGAGAATCTACAGAGTCCATAGTGTGTGACTACTAACAGTACGGTGTATGTGTACTGAGTTCTGCACCATTGTAGCCAGGTCATCTAATGTTTTGTTCTGTTTCTTTTTGCAGCAAGAGCCTTTCAATGGTCAAAGTAACCACTTGTCTGGGAGTGGATATCAGTACAGCCAAGGCAATATGAACGGGGTAGGCTTTACTATCACCTTACTGAGACGAATGTATGATGAAATACGCTAAATGTTATTTAATCTACACATAATAGTTATATATTTTATGAGTGTTTATACAATTTCTATATTTTTGATGCATCTATCTGTATTTTAAGTGTTTCTGCAAAAAAAGTATTTAATTATTTTAAATGAAATTATATTTATATTTTCATCTGTTATAATCCTTGCAGCCTCCTCGACCGGTGGGTAACTACCCTCACTCCCCGGTGCCTGGTAACCCGACCCCGCCCATGACCCCAGGAAGTAGTATCCCTCCCTACATGTCTCCCAATCACGATGTCAAGCCCCCCTTCCCTCCAGACATCAAACCAAATATCACCGCTCTTCTTCCTCCTCCTCCAGGTCAGTTCAGTCTCTCAATTCAATTCAATGGGCTTTATTGGCACGGGAAACATAAGTGAACGTTACACTCACAAAAGTCCCTTGGGAATAGAGACATTTCAAAATGTTATATTATGGCTATATGCAGTGTCTGTCTCTGTCTCTCTCTCTCTCTCTGTCTCTCTCTCTCTGTCTCTCTCTCTCTCTCTCTCTCTGCCTCTCTCTCTCTCTCTCTGTCTCTCTCTCTCTCTCTCTCTCTCTCTCTCTCTCTCTGCCTCTCTCTGTCTCTCTCTCTCTGCCTCTCTCTCTCTCTCTGTCTCTCTCTCTCTCTCTCTCTCTCTCTCTCTCTCTCTCTCACACGCACTTCCTCCACCTCCAGGTTAGTCTCTTTCCATAGTGTCACAGCAGAGGACTTCCCATCCCAACTGTCATCATGTCCTCATCTGATATCTAATCTCTTTGTCACTGAACCGTTGTTGTGTTGTATAATCCCTTGTTGTGTTGTATAATCCGTTGTTGTGTTGTATAATCCGTTGTTGTGTTGTATAATCCCTTGTTGTGTTGTATAATCCCTTGTTGTGTTGTATAATCCCTTGTTGTGTTGTATAATCCCTTGTTGTGTTGTATAATCCCTTGTTGTGTTGTATAATCCCTTGTTGTGTTGTATAATCCGTTGTTGTGTTGTATAATCCCTTGTTGTGTTGTATAATCCCTTGTTGTGTTGTATAATCCCTTGTTGTGTTGTATAATCCCTTGTTGTGTTGTATAATCCCTTGTTGTGTTGTATAATCCCTTGTTGTGTTGTATAATCCCTTGTTGTGTTGTATAATCCCTTGTTGTGTTGTATAATCCGTCGTTGTGTTGTATAATCCCTTGTTGTGTTGTATAATCCCTTGTTGTGTTGTATAATCCCTTGTTGTGTTGTATAATCCCTTGTTGTGTTGTATAATCCCTTGTTGTGTTGTATAATCCCTTGTTGTGTTGTATAATCCCTTGTTGTGTTGTATAATCCCTTGTTGTGTTGTATAATCCCTTGTTGTGTTGTATAATCCCTTGTTGTGTTGTATAATCCCTTGTTGTGTTGTATAATCCCTTGTTGTGTTGTATAATCCCTTGTTGTGTTGTATAATCCCTTGTTGTGTTGTATAATCCGTCGTTGTGTTGTATAATCCCTTGTTGTGTTGTATAATCCCTTGTTGTGTTGTATAATCCCTTGTTGTGTTGTATAATCCGTCGTTGTGTTGTATAATCCCTTGTTGTGTTGTATAATCCCTTGTTGTGTTGTATAATCCCTCGTTGTGTTGTATAATCCGTCGTTGTGTTGTATAATCCCTCGTTGTGTTGTATAATCCCTCGTTGTGTTGTATAATCCCTCGTTGTGTTGTATAATTTGATCACTGGTTCCTTTTTTATGTACTTTTTATTTTCTGCACTTTGGTCTCAATGCGACTTGAAATAAATAAAAGCTATTGAATAAAGATTCTTCTATAATTGGTACAGTGTCACCGACCAACCAAGTCTGACCGTCTCCTCTTTTTCCTCTCCCAGCCAATCCCAGCGAGGAGCTGCGTCTGACCTTCCCGGTGAGGGACGGGGTGGTCCTAGAGCCCTTCAGGCTGGAGCACAACCTGGCCGTCAGTAACCATGTCTTCCACCTCCGCCCCTCCGTACACCAGACCCTCGTGTGGAGGTAAGGCTTTCCTCTACACCTCTGGACCTGGAGGTCAGTTCCACTGCGTTTTCACGTTGTTCCCCTCTAATCGGGGGACTGATTTAGACCAGGGGACACCAGGTGGGTGCAATTAATTATCAGGTAGAACAGAAAACTAGCAGGCTCTGGACCTCGTAGGTTAAGAGTTGGATACCCCTGTCCTACACCCTAACCTGCACTCTAACTCTAGACCCTATACCCTAACCTTATACCCTACCCCTACACCCTAACCCTATACCCTAACCATATACCCTATACCCTATACCCTATATCCTATACCCTACACCCTAACCCTATACCTTACACCCTATACCCTAACCATATACCCTACCCCTACACCCTAACCCTATACCCTACACCCTATACCCTACACCCTAACCCTACACCCTACACCCTACACCCTATACCCTACACCCTAACTCTATACCCAAAACCCTAAACCTATACCCAAAACCCTAGCCGTATACCCTACCCATACTCTAACCCTATACCCTACTCCCACACTCTAACCCTATACCCTATGTAGGAGGGTGTTCCTCTGTTAGTCAGTATGTAGGAGGGTGTTCCTCTGTTGGTCAGTATGTAGGAGGGTGTTCCTCTGTTGGTCAGTATGTAGGAGGGCGTTCTTCTGTTGGTCAGTATGTAGGAGGGTGTTCCTCTGTTGGTCAGTATGTAGGAGGGCGTTCCTCTGTTGGTCAGTATGTAGGAGGGTGTTCCTCTGTTGGTCAGTATGTAGGAGGGTGTTCCTCTGTTGGTCAGTATGTAGGAGGGCGTTCCTCTGTTGGTCAGTATGTAGGAGGGTGTTCCTCTGTTGGTCAGTATGTAGGAGGGTGTTCCTCTGTTGGTCAGTATGTAGGAGGGTGTTCCTCTGTTGGTCAGTATGTAGGAGGCGTTCCTCTGTTGGTCAGTATGTAGGAGGGTGTTCCTCTGTTGGTCAGTATGTAGGAGGGCGTTCCTCTGTTGGTCAGTATGTAGGAGGGTGTTCCTCTGTTGGTCAGTATGTAGGAGGGCGTTCCTCTGTTGGTCAGTATGTAGGAGGGTGTTCCTCTGTTGGTCAGTATGTAGGAGGCGTTCCTCTGTTGGTCAGTATGTAGGAGGCGTTCCTCTGTTGGTCAGTATGTAGGAGGGTGTTCCTCTGTTGGTCAGTATGCAGGAGGGTGTTCCTCTGTTGGTCAGTATGTAGGAGGGCGTTCCTCTGTTGGTCAGTATGTAGGAGGGTGTTCCTCTGTTGGTCAGTATGTAGGAGGGCGTTCCTCTGTTGGTCAGTATGTAGGAGGGTGTTCCTCTGTTGGTCAGTATGTAGGAGGGCGTTCCTCTGTTGGTCAGTATGTAGGAGGGTGTTCCTCTGTTGGTCAGTATGTAGGAGGGTGTTCCTCTGTTTGGTCAGTATGTAGGAGGGCGTTCCTCTGTTGGTCAGTATGTAGGAGGGCGTTCCTCTGTTGGTCAGTATGTAGGAGGGTGTTCCTCTGTTGGTCAGTGTGTAGGAGGGTGTTCCTCTGTTGGTCAGTATGTAGGAGGGTGTTCCTCTGTTGGTCAGTGTGTAGGAGGGTGTTCCTCTGTTGGTCAGTATGCAGGAGGGTGTTCCTCTGTTGGTCAGTATGCAGGAGGGTGTTCCTCTGTTGGTCAGTATGTAGGAGGGTGTTCCTCTGTTGGTCAGTATGTAGGAGGGTGTTCCTCTGTTGGTCAGTATGTAGGAGGGTGTTCCTCTGTTGGTCATTATGTAGGAGGGCGTTCCTCTGTTGGTCAGTATGTAGGAGGGTGTTCCTCTGTTGGTCAGTATGTAGGAGGGTGTTCCTCTGTTGGTCAGTATGTAGGAGGGTGTTCCTCTGTTGGTCAGTATGTAGGAGGGTGTTCCTCTGTTGGTCAGTATGCAGGAGGGTGTTCCTCTGTTGGTCAGTATGTAGGAGGGCGTTCCTCTTTTGGTCAGTATGTAGGAGGGTGTTCCTCTGTTGGTCAGTATGTAGGAGGGCGTTCCTCTGTTGGTCAGTATGTAGGAGGGTGTTCCTCTGTTGGTCAGTATGTAGGAGGGCGTTCCTCTGTTGGTCAGTATGTAGGAGGGTGTTCCTCTGTTGGTCAGTATGTAGGAGGGTGTTCCTCTGTTTGGTCAGTATGTAGGAGGCGTTCCTCTGTTGGTCAGTATGTAGGAGGCGTTCCTCTGTTGGTCAGTATGTAGGAGGGTGTTCCTCTGTTGGTCAGTGTGTAGGAGGGTGTTCCTCTGTTGGTCAGTATGTAGGAGGGTGTTCCTCTGTTGGTCAGTGTGTAGGAGGGTGTTCCTCTGTTGGTCAGTATGTAGGAGGGTATTCCTCTGTTGGTCAGTATGTAGGAGGGCGTTCCTCTGTTGGTCAGTATGTAGGAGGGCGTTCCTCTGTTGGTCAGTATGTAGGAGGGCGTTCCTCTGTTGGTCAGCATGTAGGAGGGCGTTCCTCTGTTGGTCAGTATGTAGGAGGGCGTTCCTCTGTTGGTCAGTATGTAGGAGGGTGTTCCTCTGTTGGTCAGTGTTGTATATAAAGTACAGCCCTGATTATTGATCAGGGTCTAGCTCTGTCATACAGTAGTTTGCAGGTCAGATGTGGAGCTGCAGTTTAAATGACATGTTGTCTTCCTCTGTCCCCCTGCAGGTCAGATGTGGAGCTGCAGTTTAAATGACATGTTGTCTTCCTCTGTCCCCCTGCAGGTCAGATCTGGAGCTGCAGTTTAAATGACATGTTGTCTTCCTCTGTCCCCCTGCAGGTCAGATGTGGAGCTGCAGTTTAAATGACATGTTGTCTTCCTCTGTCCCCCTGCAGGTCAGATCTGGAGCTGCAGTTTAAATGACATGTTGTCTTCCTCTGTCCCCCTGCAGGTCAGATCTGGAGCTGCAGTTTAAATGACATGTTGTCTTCCTCTGTCCCCCTGCAGGTCAGATCTGGAGCTGCAGTTTAAATGACATGTTGTCTTCCTCTGTCCCCCTGCAGGTCAGATCTGGAGCTGCAGTTTAAATGACATGTTGTCTTCCTCTGTCCCCCTGCAGGTCAGATCTGGAGCTGCAGTTTAAATGACATGTTGTCTTCCTCTGTCCCCCTGCAGGTCAGATCTGGAGCTGCAGTTTAAATGCTACCATCACGAGGACCGACAGATGAACACCAATTGGCCCGCCTCGGTCCAGGTCAGTAAGAACACCACACATAGACACACACACACACACACACACACACACTAACTGTCCCTTCCTCTGTGCAGGTCAGTGTTAACGCTACGCCCCTCACCATCGAGCGTGGCGACAACAAGACGTCCCACAAGCCCCTGCACCTGAAACAAGTCTGCCAACCAGGAAGGAACACCATCCAGATCACAGTCACTGCCTGCTGCTGTGTGAGTACTGTACTGACAACAACAGCTACCACTACCACTACTAATGGTGGTGATGATGATGAGGATGATGGTGGTGGTGATGGTGATGATGATGATGATGAGGATGGTGATGATGAGGAGGATGATGATGATGAGGATGGTAATGATAATGGTGATGATGGTGGTGATGATGATGATGATGATGATGATGATGATGGTAATGATAATGGTGATGATGAGGATGATTGTGGTGGTGATAATGAGGATGATGATGATGATAATGGTGATGATGAGGATGATGGTGATGATGAGGGTGATGATGGGGATGATGGTAATGATGCTAGTGGTGATGAGGATGATGATGATGATGATGATGAGGATGGTAATGATGGTGGTGATTATGATGATGATGATGGTAATGAGGATGATGATGAGGATGATGTAATGATGGTAATTATGGTGGTGATGATGAGGATGATGATGGTGATGATGATGAGGATGATGGTAATTATGGTGGTGATGATGAGGATGATGGTGGTGATGATGAGGATGATGGTGGTGATGATGGGGATGATGGTAATGATGATGGTGGTGATGATGGGGATGATGGTAATGATGATGGTGATGATGATGAGGATGATGGTAATGATGATGGTGATGACGATGAGGATGATGGTAATGATGATGGTGATGATGATGAGGATGATGGTAATGATGATGGTGATGACGATGAGGATGATGGTAATGATGATGGTGATGATGATGAGGATGATGGTAATGATGATGGTGATGATGATGAGGATGATGGTAATGATGATGGTGATGATGATGAGGATGATGGTGATGATGATGAGGATGATGGTGGTGATGATGAGGATGATGGTAATGATGATGGTGATGATGATGAGGATGATGGTGGTGATGATGAGGATGATGGTAATGATGATGGTGGTGATGATGAGGATGATGGTAATGATGATGGTGATGATGATGAGGATGATGGTAATGATGATGGTGGTGATGATGAGGATGATGGTGGTGATGATGAGGATGATGGTAATGATGATGGTGATGATGATGAGGATGATGGTGGTGATGATGAGGATGATGGTAATGATGATGGTGTGGTGATGGTGGTGATGATGAGGATGATGGTAATGATGATGGTGATGATGATGAGGATGATGGTAATGATGATGGTTGTGATGATGAGGATGATGGTGGTGATGATGAGGATGATGTAATGGATGATGGTGGTGATATTGGTGATGATGAGGATACTCCTCTCCTCTACAGTCGCACCTGTTTGTACTGCAGCTGGTCCACAGACCCTCTGTACGCTCCGTCCTGCAAGGCTTACTGAAGAAGAGGCTACTGCCTGCAGAGCACTGCATCACCAAAGGTACACTACTGTCATTCCTCCCTCTGGTACTGAGTGACCCCCTACCTCTGGTACTGAGTGACCCCCTACCTCTGGTACTGAGTGACCCCCTACCTCTGGTACTGAGTGACCCCCTACTTCTGGTACTGAGTGACCCCCTACCTCTGGTACTGAGTGACCCCCTACCTCTGGTACTGAGTGACCCCCTACTTCTGGTACTGAGTGACCCCCTACTTCTGGTACTGAGTGACCCCCTACCTCTGGTACTGAGTGACCCCCTACCTCTGGTACTGAGTGACCCCCTACTTCTGGTACTGAGTGACCCTACTTCTGGTACTGAGTGACCCTACTTCTGGTACTGAGTGACCCCCTACCTCTGGTACTGAGTGACCCCCTACCTCTGGTACTGAGTGACCCCCTACCTCTGGTACTGAGTGACCCCCTACTTCTGGTACTGAGTGACCCCCTACCTCTGGTACTGAGTGACCCCCTACTTCTGGTACTGAGTGACCCCCTACCTCTGGTACTGAGTGACCCCCTACCTCTGGTACTGAGTGACCTTCTCTTTCTGATTCCATTGTGGTCCTCCTCCCATCTCCATTGTGGTCCTCCCCCCATCTCCCCCAGTTAAGAGAAACTTCAGCAGCGTAGCGGCGTCCTCTGGGACCACCACTCTGAACGGCGAGGACGGTGTTGAACAGACGGCCATCAAGGTCTCCCTCAAATGTCCAATCACCTTCCGGCGGATCCAACTTCCAGCGAGAGGCCATGACTGTAAACATGTCCAGTGCTTTGATTTGGAATCCTACTTACAATTGAACTGTGAGCGGGGAACATGGCGATGTCCAGTATGCAGGTAAGTTGGGACTGCAGTTGGACCTGGCTGGGTGATCCTAACCTGGCTGGGTGATCCTAACCTGGCTGGGTGATCCTAACCTGGCTGGGTGATCCTAACCTGGCTGGCTGATCCTAACCTGGCTGGGTGATCCTAACCTGGCTGGGTGATCCTAACCTGGCTGGGTGATCCTAACCTGGCTGGGTGAAACTGGAACTTTTTTACAGTAATGTTGATTAATGTGCACTGTCCCTGTAAAACTACATCGAATAAAGTTATTTATGCTATATCTGAAATACTCAGCTACACAAAGAGTTGAGAAAAGATCAATGACCACTCTGACGGTTTACCTTCTGCATACAGTCAGTGACGTTTATGTCCCCTCTCTCTCTCCTCCGCAGTAAAACAGCGTTGTTAGAAGGACTAGAAGTTGACCAGTACATGTGGGGGATTCTGAATGCAATCCAAAAGTAAGATGAATGTCCTCACCACACTCATCAGAAACTCCCTACTGCACCGATGACCGTGAACGTTATCACTTTGTCGCACCTCCTTGAAAGATTTTTTTGGGGAAATATTTGGATTAATAAAGATATTAACTCTATAAAGTGGGAACCATTGTTTTATTTTGGATGCAGGAATAAAGCGCCGTGTGAGCAGCAATATTTATTCTCTCTTTGCGTCATCTCACTATTCCCCCAGCTCAGAGTTTGAGGAGGTGACCATAGACCCTTCGTGTAGTTGGAGACCTGTGACCATCAAGTCTGATATCCACATCAAGGAGGATCCAGATGGACCCATGGCGAAGAGGTTCAAGACCATGAGCCCCACTCAGATGACCCTGCCCAACGTGATGGAGATGATCGCCCTGCTCGGCCCAGGGCCCTCGCCCTACCCGCCCCAACAGGGGGGCAACAACAGCGACTACGGAAGCCATGGTACATTATTTAAATTGGCTTCTTTCTTCCTAACTTAAATCCTCTTAGTTACTGGAGGAACATAGGGTCAAGGTACCAACAATGGGGTTTTTCGATTATATTTCTGTGTACATAAAAACATATAACAAGAGCCTCTGTTATATCTGCACTTGTGTCATATCATAGTGATTATGTGATTTGCAAAAAATAATAAAAAATATCGTAACCTCTAAAAGTAACTTGGATGTCTTGATTTTTGTTCTGTTACTTAGGTAACAGTTACCAGGGCCACAGCGGGGGCTTTGACTTCCCCCATGGGAACCCCGGTGGTACGACCATGAACGACTTCATGCACGGCCCCGCTCTGTCCCACCCGCCAGACATGGCACAGGACAAACCCCTCTCACACAGCATGCCTGACTCTGTAAGTTAAAGTTGACACGTTTTAAAGTTTACTGCCATGTGTGATGTATACAGAGGGTAGTGTGTACGGCCCAGTACATCACTGGGGCTAAGCTTCCCGCCATCCAGGACCTCTATACCAGGCGGTGTCAGAGGAAGGCCCTAGTCATAGACTGTTCTCTCTACTGCCGCACGGCAAGCGGTACCTGAGTGCAAAGTCTAGGTCCAAAAGGCTCCTTAACAGCTTCTACCACCAAGCCATAAGACTCCTGAACAGCTAATCAAATGGCTACCCAGACCCCTCTTTCACGCTGCTGCTACTCTCTGTTTATTATCTATGCATAGTCACTTTACCCCTACCTACATGTACATATTACCTCAATGACCTCGACTAACCTGTACCCCGCACATTGACTCAGTACCGGTACCCCCTGTATATGGCCTCCACATTGACTCAGTACCGGTACCCCCTGTATATAGTCTCCACATTGACTCTGTACCGGTACCCCCTGTATATAGTCTCCACATTGACTCTGTACTGGTACCCCCCTGTATATAGTCTCCACATTGACTCTGTACTGGTACCCCCTGTATATAGTCTCCACATTGACTCTGTGCAGTACCCCCTGTATATGGTCTCCACATTGACTCTGTACCAGTACCCCCTGTATATAGCCTCCACATTGACTCTGTGCAGTACCCCTGTATATAGTCTCCACATTGACTCTGTAACGGTACCCTGTATATAGCCGCCACATTGACTCTGTACCGGTACCCCTGTATATAGTCTCCACATTGACTCTGTACCGGTACCCCCTGTATATAGCCTCCACATTGACTCTGTACCGTACCCCCAGTATATAGTCTCCACATTGACTCTGTACTGGTACCCCCTGTATATAGCCTCCACATTGACTCTGTACCGGTACCCCCTGTATATAGTCTCCACATTGACTCTGTGCAGTACCCCCTGTATATAGCCTCCACATTGACTCTGTACAGTACCCCTGTATATAGTCTCCACATTGACTCTGTACAGTACCCCCTGTATATAGTCTCCACATTGACTCTGTACTGGTACCCCCTGTATATAGCCTCCACATTGACTCTGTGCAGTACCCCTGTATATAGCCTCCACATTGACTCTGTACTGTACCCCCTGTATATAGCCTCCACATTGACTCTGTGCAGTACCCCCTGTATATAGCCTCCACATTGACTCTGTACAGTACCCCCTGTATATAGTCTCCACATTGACTCTGTACCGGTACCCCCTGTATATAGTCTCCACATTGACTCTGTACTGGTACCCCCCTGTATATAGTCTCCACATTGACTCTGTACTGGTACCCCCCTGTATATAGTCTCCACATTGTCTCTGTGCAGTACCCCCTGTGTATAGCCTCCACATTGACTCTGTACCAGTACCCCCTGTATATAGCCTCCACATTGACTCTGTACCGGTACCCCCTGTATATAGCCTCCACATTGACTCTGTACTGTACCCCTGTATATAGTCTCCACATTGACTCTGTGCAGTACCCCCTGTATATAGCCTCCACATTGACTCTGTACCGGTACTCCCCAGTATATAGTCTCCACATTGACTCTGTGCAGTACCCCCTGTATATAGCCTCCACATTGACTCTGTACCAGTACCCCCAGTATATAGTCTCCACATTGACTCTGTACCGGTACCCCCTGTATATAGCCTCCACATTGACTCTGTACCGGTACCCCCTGTATATAGCCTCCACATTGACTCTGTACAGTACCCCTGTATATAGCCTCCACATTGACTCTGTACCGGTACCCCTGTATATAGCCTCCACATTGACTCTGTGCAGTACCCCCTGTATATAGCCTCCACATTGACTCTGTACCGGTACCCCCTGTATATAGTCTCCACATTGACTCTGTGCAGTACCCCCTGTATATAGTCTCCACATTGACTCTGTAACGGTACCCCCTGTATATAGCCGCCACATTGACTCTGTGCAGTACCCCCTGTATATAGCCTCCACATTGACTCTGTACTGTACCCCCTGTATATAGCCTCCACATTGACTCTGTACCGTACCCCTGTATATAGTCTCCACATTGACTCTGTGCAGTACCCCCTGTATATAGTCTCCACATTGACTCTGTACCGGTACCCTCTGTATATAGCCTCCACATTGACTCTGTACCAGTACTCCCTGTATATAGCCTCCACATTGACTCTATACCGGTACCCCCTGTATATAGCCTCCACATTGACTCTGTACGGTACCCCTGTATATAGCCTCCACATTGACTCTATACCGGTACCCCTGTGTATAGCCTCCACATTGACTCTGTACAGGTACCCCCTGTATATAGTCTCCACATTGACTCTGTACCGGTACCCCCTGTATATAGCCTCCACATTGACTCTGTACCGGTACTCCCTGTATATAGCCTCTGCACATTGACTCTGTACTGCACGCCCTGTATATAGCCTCCACATTGACTCTGTACCGGTACCCCCTGTATATAGCCTCCACATTGACTCTGTACCGGTACCCCTGTATATAGCCTCCACATTGACTCTGTACCGGTACCCCCTGTATATAGCCTCCACATTGACTCTGTACCGGTACCCCTGTATATAGCCTCCACATTGACTCTATACCGGTACCCCCTGTATATAGCCTCCACATTGACTCTATACCGGTACCCCCTGTATATAGCCTCCACATTGACTCTGTACCGGTACCCCCTGTATATAGCCTCCACATTGACTCTATACCGTACCCCTGTATATAGCCTCCACATTGACTCTATACCGGTACCCCCTGTATATAGCCTCCACATTGACTCTGTACCGGTACCCCCTGTATATAGCCTCCACATTGACTCTATACCGGTACCCCCTGTATATAGCCTCTGCACATTGACTCTGTACCGGTACCCCCTGTATATACTGTAGCCTCGCTATTGTTATTTTACTGCTGCTGTTTAATTATTTGTTACTTTTATTTTCTACTTATCTATTTTTTACTTAGCACTTATTTTTTAAATATTTTTCTTAACTTCTTAAAGCATTGTTGGTTAAGGGCTTGTAAGTCAGCATTTCAATGTAAGGTCTACACCTGTTGTATTCAGCATTTCACTGTAAGGTCTACACCTGTGGTATTCAGCATTTCACTGTAAGGTCTACACCTGTTGTATTCAGCATTTCACTGTAAGGTCTACACCTGTTGTATTCAGCATTTCCCTGTAAGGTCTACACCTGTGGTATTCAGCATTTCACTGTAAGGTCTACACCTGTTGTATTCAGCATTTCACTGTAAGGTCTACACCTGTTGTATTCAGCATTTCACTGTAAGGTCTACACCTGTTGTATTCAGCATTTCACTGTAAGGTCTACACCTGTTGTATTCAGCATTTCACTGTAAGGTCTACACCTGTTGTATTCAGCATTTCCCTGTAAGGTCTACACCTGTGGTATTCAGCATTTCACTGTAAGGTCTACACCTGTTGTATTCAGCATTTCACTGTAAGGTCTACACCTGTTGTATTCAGCATTTCACTGTAAGGTCTACACCTGTTGTATTCAGCATTTCACTGTAAGGTCTACACCTGTTGTATTCAGCATTTCACTGTAAGGTCTACACCTGTTGTATTCGACGCATGTGACAAATACAATTAGATTTTTTATTTATACATTGTCAATTTTACTCACTGTAAGAGTCATTCAGTGTACAGGTTATATGCAAGCAACTGCAGAAAGCTTCAGCACTGTAGACATGGAAGTGATTTCCTATTAGCTTCAACCCTGTTTTAATTTGCATGTCCCGACGTACAGAACTCAACTCACACTAATCATCTCAATGCTTCTCTCTCTCTCTCTCTCTGTCTCTCTCTGTCCTACTCTCTGCTTCTACTCTCTCTCTCTCTCTCTCTCTCTCTCTCTCTCTCTCTCTCTCTCTCTCTCTCTCTCTCTCCTACTCTCTCTCTCTTCCTCCCTTCTCAGATACCTCATCCTGCCAACACTGACCAGTCCCACAACTTGTTACAGCAGAGCTTACACGCCCCATCTCACCCCGGCAGCCAATCGGGACAGTCGTTGCATCACAGTGGGCCTCCTCAGCCGTCACGACAACAGGCTCCGCCCCCACAGCAACAACAGCCCGGCCCTAACAACCATCCGCAGCAGCACGGCAACCCCTTAGAGGGACTAGGTGGAGGGCTCCCAGATATGCCCGAACCTTCCTTGGATGTAAGTTAAACACACATGGGGTGCATCCCAAATGGCTACCTATTCTCAACACAGTGCACTACTTATTTAGAAAATAGGGTTTGCCATTTCAGATGTATACATTAGTGATGCTTGGGTTGACTCATAACCCACGGTGTCTGCGGTTTATATCCACGTGGTGGGTGGGTTTAGGGTCATGAAATATTGTGTGGCTGAAGGCTGGTCTATAACCTCTTACAGTCCTTAATATTAAGTCCTGGAGAATTAAGAATTTCTTGCAGTAAAATGATACACCAAATGTACATTTTGGTTGGGAACAGGAGTGGAGAAATATTATTGTTTTATTTCAGCATCTTGAGAAAATGAATGTGCGGTTAGGGACCGTCTGTAAAGGTGCTATCATCAGGGGGCGGCAGGTAGCCTAGTGGTTAGAGCGTTGGACTTGTAACCGGAGGGTTGCAAGTTCGAATCCCCGAGCTGACAAGGGAAAAAATCTGTCGTTCTGCCCCTGAACAAGGCAGTTAACCCACTGTTCCCCGGGCGCCGAAGTCGATTAAGGCAGCCTCACGCACCTCTCTGATTCAGAGGGGTTGGGTTAAATGCGGAAGACACATTTCGGTTGAAGGCATTCGGTTGTACAACTGACTAATAATGGTGACTTTGACTTTTTTGATCATCAACGTCATAAAAGCTGATAGTATTTCTACCACAGTTAGGGACCGTCTGTAAAGGTGCTATCATCATCAACGTCATAAAAGCTGATAGTATTTCTACCACAGTTAGGGACCGTCTGTAAAGGTGCTATCATCATCAACGTCATAAAAGCTGATAGTATTTCTACCACAGTTAGGGACCGTCTGTAAAGGTGCTATCATCATCAACGTCATAAAAGCTGATAGTATTTCTACCACAGTTAGGGACCGTCTGTAAAGGTGCTATCATCATCAACGCCATAAAAGCTGATAGTATTTCTACCACAGTTAGGGACCGTCTGTAAAGGTGCTATCATCATCAACGTCATAAAAGCTGATAGTATTTCTACCACATAAAATATGCCTCCAACCCAAAGTGAAATCTGATCAGAAATGTTGGGTCATTTTCCACAGCTTTAATTCCCTTAAAACTGATGTCGTTTGGAACAACTGATGTCGTTTGGAAATTTTGCATGAAAAATAATCCCTAAACATCTTTGCTGCGTGAGAGAAACAGAGATTAAATAAAACGTGACTGATGTCAATTCGTTTGAAGAATTCCATTCTGTCGATGAATGACATTATTCTGGTGAGCAAGGGTTTATTTAGTCTTCTAGGGCAACATAAACTCAGCAAAAAAAAAGAATTGTCCTCTCACTGTCAACTGCGTTTATTTTCATGTAAACTTAACATGTGCCAATATTTGTATGAACATAACAAGATTCAACAACTGAGACATAAACTGAACAAGTTCCACAGACATGTGACTAACCGAAATGGAATAATGTGTCTCTGAACAAAGGGGGGGGGTCAAATCAAAAGTAAGTCAGTATCTGGTGTGGCCACCAGCTGCGTTAAGTACTGCAGTGCATCTCCTCATGGACTGCACCAGATTTGCCAGTTCTTGATGTGAGATGTTACCCCAATAATCCACCAAGGCACCTGCAAGTTCCTAGACATTTCTGTGGGGAATGGCCCTAGCCCTCACTCTCCGATCCAACAGGTCCCAGACGTGCTCAATGGGATTGAGATCCGGGCTCTTCGCTGGCCATGGCAGAACACTGACATTCCTGACTTGCAGGAAATCACGCACAGAACGTGCAATATGGCTGGTGGCATTGTCATGCTGGAGGGTCATGTCAGGATGAGCCTGCAGGAAGGGTACCTCATGAGGGAGGAGGATCTCTTCCCTGTAACGCACAGCATTGAGATTGCCTGCAATGACACCAAGCTCAGTCCGATGATGCTGTGACACACTGCCCCAGACCAGTGAAGAGCACTTTTTGCCAGTCCTGTCTGGTCCAGCGACGGTGGGTTTGTGCCCATAGGCAAAGTTGTTGCCGGTGATGTCTGGTGAGGACCTGCCTTACAACAGGCCTACAAACCCTCAGTCCAGCCTCTCTCAGCCTATTGCGGACAGTCTGAGCACTGATGGAGGGATTGTGCGTTCCTGGTGTAACTTGGGCAGTTGTTGTTGCCATCCTGTACCTGTCCCGCAGGTGTGATGTTCGGATGTACCGATCCTGTGCAGGTGTTGTTACACGTGGTCTGCCACTGCTTGGACGATCAGCTGTCCGTCCTGTCTCCCTGTAGCGCTGTCTTAGGCGTCTCACAGTACGGACATTGCAATTTATTGCCCTGGCCACGTCTGCAGACCTTATGCCTCCTTGCAGCATGCCTAAGGCACGTTCACGCAGATGAGCAGGGACCCTGGGCATCTTTCTTTTGGTGTTTTTCAGAGTCAGTAGAAAGACCTCTTTAGTGTCATACATTTTCATAACTGTGACCTTAATTGTCTACCGTCTGTAAGCTGTTAGTGTTTTAACAACCGTTCCACAGGTGCATGTTCATTAATTGTTTATGGTTCATTGAACAAGCATGGGAAACAGTGTTGAAACCCTTTACAACGAAGATCTGTGAAGTTATTTGGATTTTTACAAATTATCTTTGAAAGACAGGGTCCTGAAAAGGGGATGTTTCTTTTTTTGCTGAGTTTATAATGACAGAAGAGAAGCTGCATGTATCAAACTATAGACAAGTAGACAAAAAAAATAGCCTACCAAAAAATGTTGGAAATTATAAGCAGAAACATAGGCCCTATCTAAATCTGAGGCCTGCAATCCCCTGTCAAAAAAACATACAGCGCATTTTCTATATTTGATTTTCGCATGTAGTCGGGCGGTTGCGGATGTGTTACTAGCAATTGCGAGTGGGTAAACAAACAGCTGACCAGCGCATCACTAGTATACATGTTTTTGTGTTGTTGTTGTTGTTTTTTTTTTTTTACATTGTTTATTGGGATTCTATATATTTATATAAGTGAACTAGTATAGATTTTACGTTTGCGATAAGATACATTGGAATGGAATGTGCAGATGTGTTTTCTTTGACACTTTTTCATTCACCGTTTCCATGTCAACGTTAGATCAACCTTCTCACACAGATCTTTACTAACCAGCATGTTCTGTCCTCTTCTCCCCTCCCTATGTAGAACCTTCCAGAGCTGGCTAACCCAGATGACTTGTTGTCTTCTCTCCTCCCTATGTAGCTCCTTCCAGAGCTGGCTAACCCAGATGACTTGTTGTCTTCTCTCCTCCCTATGTAGAACCTTCCAGAGCTGGCTAACCCAGATGACTTGTTGTCTTCTCCCCTCCCTATGTAGAACCTTCCAGAGCTGGCTAACCCAGAGGGACTTGTTGTCTTCTCTCCTCCCTATGTAGAACCTTCCAGAGCTGGCTAACCCAGATGACTTGTTGTCTTCTCTCCTCCCTATGTAGAACCTTCCAGAGCTGGCTAACCCAGATGACTTGTTGTCTTCTCCCCTCCCTATGTAGAACCTTCCAGAGCTGGCTAACCCAGAGGACTTGTTGTCTTCTCTCCTCCCTATGTAGAACCTTCCAGAGCTGGCTAACCCAGATGACTTGTTGTCTTCTCTCCTCCCTATGTAGAACCTTCCAGAGCTGGCTAACCCAGATGACTTGTTGTCTTCTCTCCTCCCTATGTAGCTCCTTCCAGAGCTGGCTAACCCAGATGACTTGTTGTCTTCTCTCCTCCCTATGTAGCTCCTTCCAGAGCTGGCTAACCCAGATGACTTGTTGTCTTCTCTCCTCCCTATGTAGAACCTTCCAGAGCTGGCTAACCCAGATGACTTGTTGTCTTCTCTCCTCCCTATGTAGAACCTTCCAGAGCTGGCTAACCCAGATGACTTGTTGTCTTCTCTCCTCCCTATGTAGCTCCTTCCAGAGCTGGCTAACCCAGATGACTTGTTGTCTTACCTGGATCCTCCAGACCTCCCGAGCAGTAGCAATGATGACCTTCTCTCGCTCTTCGAAAACAACTGACTCTGATTCTAGAACAGTTCAGAAAAAACAAACACTTATAGGACTGCCTGGAGTTGACCTATAACCTCTGACCTGAGACTGAGACACAGGGACCTTGCTCCAGTACTTGACAAACACACAGATGCACTCCCCTTTCCTCCTCTTCCTCTTGTACAGTTTGCATTGATTCTCCAGCAGACTGACTGACTGACTGACAGACAGACAGACTGACTGGCTGACAGACAGACTGACTGAACAATGTTTTAAAACTCAAAGACATCGCAGGACAGGGTAGGGCAGTGAGTGGTGCCTGCCTCCCTGCTTGTCTGCCTCCCGCTGCACACCGCACCCCCATGTGGCCGTCGATGATACCAGCTGTCTGATATTCAGTTCATTTTAAAGTTTAGTGTCTGTGTGCACATTAAGGAAAGTGTTGATGAATTTTTTTATTATTTATATTTTGTTTCCTTTTAAAGAAAAGAAAAAAAGGAATTCATTAAATATATAAGGGTAAAAAAAAAACATATTGAAAAAGAAAAATGTCCTGCACTATCTGGCCAGTGTGTGTGTGTGTAATGTCCACGTTATTATTTCACCCTATAAGGCCGTCTCAGCTTCCTGTTGTCCCAAACGTTGTCACAGTTACTGTTCCCGGACTGGTTACTACGTGGGCACTGTTCGTCTGTCTGTCTGTCTGTCTGTCTGCCACTGCACATCATGTGAAAGCACAAGATATAATAACAAACACATCTCAAAGGGAACAAAACACATTTTAGTGACACAGCTTTTTCTAACACTAACACCAAAACATTTCCAGAGAAATTTGAGATTTTTTTGGAATGTTCAACAGCTCCCACTTAGTCCAACAAACAACAAAAAAGTAGTTTTTGTTTGTTTTCTTTTGGGAAGTGGAGGGGAAGGAATCTCTTATCATTCTTCCCTCCTTTTTTGAAAAAAAAAAAGAGCGATGGAGGAAACCAAGCGGATGGAGAAGGCGGAGCCGCAGAGGGGTTGGAAATTGGCTATCCTCCTCTTCTAGGAGAGAGCGTCTACCCTACAACATAGACAACATGTATTATCACCAATCAGAGAAATGCATGTTTCTACTGTTACTGTATCTAGTTTCTATATTTTCCTGGACAGAGTAGATTCACCAACTGATTGATTAATTGATAGAGTCATCAATGGTAAACGGAAAGGTAGACGTGAGAGAGTGATGTGTGTTACCAGGGTTGGGGTCAATTTGAATTGAAGACATTCCAATTAAATAATTAAAAAAGGTAATCTATTTTTCAACGACTTCTCAATAAGCTGAAAAAGGGAGAAGCTATTTAACTATGTCAACTTATCACTTCCTGAATTGACTGACTTCAGTTTGAATTGTCCCCAACCCTGTGGGTTTACTATTTGACCATCCTGTCAGGCCGATATCAAGCTAGTTAGATCTCCTATCTTGTCATTCTCTCTTCTCTGCGAGCACCGCCTGGCGTAGCTCCTCTTATCATTTTCTCTTCTCTGCATGCACTGCCTGGTGTTGCTCCTCTTATCATTCTCTCTTCTCTGCATGCACCGCCTGGTGTTGCTCCTCTTATCATTCTCTCTTCTCTGCATGCACCGCCTGGTGTTGCTTCTCTTATCATTCTCTCTTCTCTGCATGCACCGCCTGGTGTTGCTCCTCTTATCATTCTCTCTTCTCTGCATGCACTGCCTGGTGTTGCTCCTATTATCATTCTCTCTTCTCTTCTCTGCATGCACCGCCTGGTGTTGCTCCTCTTATCATTCTCTCTTCTCTGCATGCACCGCCTGGTGTTGCTCCTCTTATCATTCTCTCTTCTCTTCTCTGCATGCACCGCCTGGTGTTGCTCCTCTTATCATTCTCTCTTCTCTGCATGCACCACCTGGTATTGCTCCTCTTATCATTCTCTCTTCTCTGCATGCACCACCTGGTATTGCTCCTCTTATCATTCTCTCTTCTCTGCATGCACCGCCTGGTATTGCTCCTCTTCCAATTTTACAGAGCTGCGTCTCTTGCTCTCCCTGTTGAATTCTGTTATTAGTAAACAAAGTGCTAGGTGCCAGGCCCTTGTCTGGGGGTGTTCTCCAAGTAGTAAATATAGTGTGTGACTGAAATAGCACACTGTTCCCTGTATAGTGCACTACTTTTGAGGGTACCGTCGGGTACCATTGCTGACAAATGTATGGTGTTTAAAGTTGCTGTTACCACCGCTTTCTGTCTGTGTGTCTTTTATTCAACACTAATATTTGAAGGGATAGTGCTGCTATCACAGTACACTGATATAATGGGTTGAAATCGGCTTTCGTTTTGTTTCTAGTAGTTTTTTTGTGTCGCTGTAAATTGTGACTTTTCATCAAACATTGTGAAAATGCTTATCACCAAAGAGGGATTGGGATGCAAGAGAGTGTGAGTGTGTTGTGTGAGTGTGTGTGTGTGTGTGTGTGTGTGTGTGTGTGTGTGTGTGTGTGTGTGTGTGTGTGTGTGTGTGTGTGTGTGTGTTGTGTGTGTTTGTGTTTATGCTGGTAGTTAATCTTCATTTCAAAGATTTGGAGGAAAACTAGCAGGGATCCTCCGTCAGTCACCACTGTTGAAGTTGCCAGTCTGGTTTTTTAACGAACAACAGTACTGGAGCTGAAAGTGTGCCACAATTGTTTTCAAGTTCACTTCATGACAAGAGTGCTGTTGAGTATGCAAATGTATTATTTTTTTGAAGAAAAGCTATTGTAAATATTATTTGTGAATATTTTTGTATCGTCTTGATAATTCTTTGTCCTTTTACATAATAAGTCCAACTGATCTCATGCTGCCAAACAATCCCACCACTGACTGTGGGTGAGTCTCAAATTACACCCTATTCCCTATATAGTAGTGTTGCCATGATACCAGTATCGCGATACCAGATTTACATTGGGAAAAAAAAAGGAAAAAGAAAACACGAAGCAGACTTGTTACAGCTTGGAAAATAAAAGAAACATGTGACTCTGGGTGACAAGACTGTCTTGTCCATCATTAGGACTGTTCCTCAAGACGTTCAGTCTCCTTCATGTTTTTGTTTCCTTTGCTTCCTTACTTCCTAGTATCGCGACACTGGTGTCGTGACAGAACTACTATATACTGTACACTGCAGTACTTTTGACCAAGGCCCATAGGGAAACTCATAGAGCTCTGGTCAAAGTAGTGCACGACATAGGGAATACAGGGTGTCTCTGTAACAGTAGTATGTCTTCTCTCCACTCTCATAGGTGAACCTATGCCCTCCAAATGTCTCATTGTCAGCTATATACTGCAGATCTCTCTCTGTGTGGTGGTCCATCCACTTTAACAGATCTCTCTCTGTGTGGTGGTCCATCCATTTTAACAGATCTCTCTCTGTGTGATCCTTCAAAACAAACCCAGTGGACCCAGTTAGAATCCACTATGTTCCTAGACAGCAACTGTACTGTAGCTTCTCTTTCTGTCATAGGCTGTATCCCGAATACGCTCCGTTTTGGGACGTAGCTTCTCTTCCTGTCATAGGCTGTGTCCCGAATACGCTCCGTTTTGGGACGTAGCTTCTCTTCCTGTCTCCCAACTTCTTCATCCCTGGTGGCATTCATAATAGACTAGTCAGGCCTTTTGGTAGATAAAATGTATCAAGTGTGATGAAGCAATATTCACAGATCTTCTTTTTGTGCTCAAATGCTGTAGAGTGAAATTCATATAGAAGTTGTGTATTCGAGAACTAACATTCACATTTTTAGGTAAGAATGGACAATAATGATTCACAAAAACTGTTGGGAGCTATCCACTATCTTTCAATGTTATCAGAGAACTATGTGAATATCAGAATTGTTGCTAATTATTGTCAATATACAAGTGGTATTTTAAAGATACCACAGCCTTATGTTAAAGAAATGTTTGATATTGTTTTTATTTTTGTTATTGAAAATGTGGCTTTTTTTTAAAAGCTTAAATACCATTTTACATTTTGTTTCCCATTTTAAATGCAGTTTGTTTTTGGAGGGGTAAATTATTTTGTATTTTTTTTCTTATTTTAAATGTAAAGTTAGACATATAATTTCATTTAACTGTAGCAATGTACTGATTAAAACCTCCTGATTATTGTAAACCTAACATTTTAAACTTCATTATTGCTCTAGAAATAGTATTTTTGTTACAGTACAAGAGAGATATTGATAGAATAGTTGATATTAATGTAAAGCCTGTCACTGAAATCATGAAATCAATTGATCAATCTTCTTGACCAAAGGACTGCCACATCAACTTTTCTTTTTAATTGATATCTGAATTGAAACCTAAACGTGATCAATCCCGTGGCGATACCTAGCTCTGGTCCAGGGGTGTTACGCTACGTGTAACGCACTGGACCAGAGCTAGGAGATACACAGCATATCATTTCACATTTTGCCATATTTACAATTGAACAGGTTTGTGTAGAGGGCAAAACCCAAATCTCTAACGATCATCTTAAAGTATAGTGTTTCTGTGGAAAATACAGTTTCAAAAACGAAAAACTAAAAAACGGAGAGGCGGGGGGGGCACCACCCATTTAGGCTTGGGGAGGATCTGCATGGGAGACTGCTATAGTGGTTATCTGTTGGCCCTAGGATAAACCTGTACACAAGGTAAATGACTAGAGACACTTGTGAACGGGGAATGTATTCCTTTTCCCTGGGAATGTGCATCGTTTTTTCAATTCAGAATATGAAGAAGCTTGCAACCTCTTCAAATTGGAAGAAGGGCTGACTTATGGAAAAATGAAAACTTGTTAGTTAGTCTGGTCTGTGGAAGAAAAAAGGAAAAAAATCTCTTCTTGGCATTTTTTTGTTTTGTTTTTGTGTGACCCTTCTCTGTCATTTACTTTGGCCTCTTTCTGTTACTTAAGGGGGACTGGGACAGCTATGTTTGACCTACATGTTAATATTTAGCCTACATGTACTAGTCATCACCTGAGTATCTGAGGTGCTACAACTGTAAAGGAAAGATATTGAGGAAAATACTGAATAGGGGGGGTCCGACCCCAAACAGATTGTAACCAAATCCATAGTTTGGGCAATTTTTTTTATAAATTGAAATTGGTACAATCTAAGGTGAAAATGTGCCCGTTTGTCTCTATGTTTGTACATTGTATGTACAATCATTTCATATTCTAAAAAAAAAAACTGGTCAGAAAAATGAAAGGAACTAATTGTGATTTTTTTTAGTCTTGCAGTATTATTGTATGTAGTTAGATGACGTGACAAGCTAATATTTATCTAATAAATATGTATTCAGATGATATCTGTATCCCGTTGTTTTCTTGTCGTCAATTATTTTTCCCGGATTATCAACCTAAATTGAGGCCAAGGGCCCCACTCTAGCTCTGAACCATGGTCAGAAGGACGGCATGATGTGAGTAGGTACATGTAACTGCCAAAACGCCGACATAAAGTGAATGGGGGCATTGTCATCCTATGGGGGGCATAGCCATGCTAGCCAAAACCATGGCCTGCCCAGCATTTTTATACGTGACCCTAAGCATTACCTCAGGAACCACACCTGTCTGGAAGCACCTGCCTTCAGTGTACTTTGTATCCCTCATCTACTCAAGTGTTTCCTTTATTCTGGCAGTTACCTGTATGTATATTTGATTTAAATGTATATATAGATAGATAGATAGATAGATAGATAGATAGATAGATAGATAGATAGATAGATAGATAGATAGATAGATAGATAGATAGATAGATAGATAATGTAATGTTAATTATTTAAGTTAATTAATTAATTAACTCTGATGACCATATGTAGCTAGTTTTTTGGTCACAGGTTCAGGAATGGCTGAAGAATTGTAACATTTACCTGAAGCTAACTCTAGAGACAGCACTACTGGGTGATCTGAAAAGTCGTAGTCAATCAATCAATCATATAATAATACTTTTATCAACAAAAAAAAAATGTTTATTTACATTCTGTAGAAACCATGAGAATAAAAAAATTTCAGAACTTTTGTGTGAAACAGCACAGTTGAAAACATATATGGCAAATAGAAACCCAATATGGATGGTGTTAAGAAATAGATGGGAAAAGGGGTTTTGAACGGAGCTGAACTGGTTGGGACAAATAACAACAAGATTAACACATGTAAAACATACGTGGTCTGTAAAACGTATATAGGTAGAGAACTTTAGTGAAAGAAATAGATGGGAGGGGTTTAGGTTAGAGGAAGGACAGGAGTAAAAAGGAAACAAAATATAACTATTGTAAAATAGACTGTGCCTGTAAAATGTATATAATATGTACAGTGGCGTTGTTAGCATATACATCTTGGTGGGGGGGGATAAATAGTGGGATGCCTGCCAGCAAAGCCACTACACAACACAACACTAAATAATACATGAATTGCACTATAACGGTGACAAACGGTGCCCACCAACTGTTAGGTCCGACGTTAAAGCTGTCGCGACGGCAGCAGTCCCAACACCTTACCACCGCTACACCTGGTTATCAGCGGAGCCTTTGTCTGGCAGCGAAACCGTTCATTCATCCTCATTTACTGCCTTTTAAAAAAAATTTTTTAACATAGCTGATATGGCTGACTTGTTTAAACAAATGTGGTTTCTACTGACAATTGAGATGTACAAACTATGGCATAAGGGGACGACGAGCGGATGAGAGGCCATCCGTAATTTCAATTAGGACATTAATCAGCGAGCTAGGATGGACGTAGTCAATATAACTATTTGTTCAGCGACAGAATTCAGAACATTGGCCGTTCTTACAGTGTGCTGCCTGTTAGAGACGATTTGGACATATTTGTACAAAAGACAGAACATACAGAGCTCCATGTACGTTTGTGTAAATATATTAAATATGAATGTATATGATGAAATACTAGGTATCTTTATGATTGATATTGACCTGATTGAGATGTTTTCATTGGTTGTTAGTGGAACTTAGTTTCTGGCGCCCCCTCTTGCCCATTCATTGTACTGTGGTCAGTGTGTTAGGATAAAGGCAGGAAGTTGGGCCTTCAGGGGGGGAGTCCTAGCTAGAAGCGGGAGCGGTATAGTTTTTTCACCATACAGACATACAAACTGGTTATATTATGTATTTTCCATGTCAAGTAATCTCTGCTTTAAGTTGATTGGATAATATTTTTTTTTGTTAGACATAAGAAGAAGAAAAACTTTTTGTTGGACAGGGGATCTTGAATATCTCCATACAACGGATCCTGCAGTATTTTGGCCTGTTTTTCCATTAACGTCACAAGGTCACTGAACTGGGCCCTCAGGTGGCTTCTCTCTAAAATATCACATGCTGTAGACCTCCATTTTTCCCTTAGTTTGTAGGGAAGTTTTGACATAATCAACTTTATGTTGGAGGGAAGATTAAGCTCTTCCATGTTCTGTAGGTCTTGCATAGCGTTACAGCAACCCCTTAGATAGAGTGCATAGCCACCCAGTCCCTTTCCATCATCCGGTTTGATGTTTGTCCAGTTCTAAGCCTTTTCCATGTAAGCAGTGGTGACTTTGATTTCATTGCCAAAGTGTTCCTACCTCTTAGCCTCCATATGCAGACAACTACAGACCAGATCCTTGGGCTGACCAGAGGTGTACTGTTCCAGGTAACAGAGCCTATCCTGGTGACTGCTGACCAGAGGTATACTGTTCCAGGTAGTCGAGCCTATCCTGGTGACTGCTGACCAGAGGTGGTCTGTTCCAGGTAATAGAGCCTATCCTGGTGACTGCTGACCAGAGGTGGTCTGTTCCAGGTAATAGAGCCTATCCTGGTGACTGCTGACCAGAGGTGGTCTGTTCCAGGTAATAGAGCCTATCCTGGTGACTGCTGACCAGAGGTGTACTGTTCCAGGTAATAGAGCCTATCCTGGTGGCTGCTGACCAGAGGTGTACTGTTCCAGGTAGTCGAGCCTATCCTGGTGACTGCTTGTCTTGCCTTCTATACCATGCTCAAATGCACGCATGAATGGCCTAAAGTTTATAGGATCACCGTCAAACACAGGTACAGTGGGGCAAAAAAGTATTTAGTCAGCCACCAATTGTGCAAGTTCTCCAACTTAAAAAGATGAGAGAGGCCTGTAATTTTCATCATAGGTACACTTCAACTATGACAGACGAAATGAGATGATGAAATGAAATGATTTTTAATTTATTTATTTGCAAATTATGGTGGAAAATAAGTATTTGGTCAATAACAAAAGTTTCTCAATACTTTGTTATATACCCTTTGTTGGCAATGACAGAGGTCAAACGTTTTCTGTAAGTCTTCACAAGGTTTTCACACACTGTTGCTGGTATTTTGGCCCATTCCTCCATGCAGATCTCCTCTAGAGCAGTGATGTTTTGGGGCTGTCGCTGGGCAACACGGACTTTCAACTCCCTCCAAAGATTTTCTATGGGGTTGAGATCTGGAGACTGGCTAGGCCACTCCAGGACCTTGAAATGCTTCTTACGGCCACTCCTTCGTTGCCCGGGCGGTGTGTTTGGGATCATTGTCATGCTGAAAGACCCAGCCACGTTTCATCTTCAATGCCCTTGCTGATGGAAGGAGGTTTTCACTCAAAATCTCACGATACATGGCCCCATTCATTCTTTCCTTTACACGGATCAGTCATCCTGATCCCTTTGCAGAAAAACAGCCCCAAAGCATGATGTTTCCACCCCCATGCTTCACAGTAGGTATGGTGTTCTTTGGATGCAACTCAGCATTCTTTGTCCTCCAAACACAACGAGTTGAGTTTTTACCAAAAAGTTCTATTTTGGTTTCATCTGACCATATGACATTCTCCCAATCCTCATCTGGATCATCCAAATGCTCTCTAGCAAATGTCTTCCATTTCCTAATAATTGCTCCCACAGTTGATTTCTTCAAACCAAGCTGCTTACCTATTGCAGATTCAGTCTTCCCAACCTGATGCAGGTCTACAATTTTGTTTCTGGTGTCCTTTGACAGCTCTTTGGTCTTGGCCATAGTGGAGTTTGGAGTGTGACTGTTTGAGGTTGTGGACAGGTGTCTTTTATACTGATAACAAGTTCAAACAGGTGCCATTAATACAGGTAACGAGTGGAGGACAGAGGAGCCTCTTAAAGAAGAAGTTACAGGTCTGTGAGAGCCAGAAATCTTGCTTGTTTGTATGTGACCAAATACTTATTTTCTAGAAGTTGCTAGGTATCTGGATACTGATTCCTGCATCAATTCCCTGCATAGCTTCATCTGTCGAAGGGGCCCAGTAACAAGTATCAGAACAGACAATGGCACCAACTTTGTTGGAACACACAGAGAGCTAGGAGAAGCTCTGAAAGAGCTGGAACACAACAAGATTCAAAATGAATTACTGAAGGAAGGAGTGACATGGTCATTCAACCCTCCCTCTGGAGCCCACTATGGGGGGTGGGAGAGGTTGATCCGACTGGTGAAAAAGATCCTCTATTCAGTATTGGATGATGAGGCTTTGCAGACAGCCTTGTTTGAAGTAGAGGCGATTATGAATGACAGACCAATCACAACTGTAACAAATGACCCTAATGATCTAGAACCCCTGACTCCGAACCATCTGCTTCATCTGAAAGCAAAGCCAGTCCTGCCACCAGGACTATTCCAGAGAAGCGACCTATACTCACGAAGGAGATGGAAACAAGTACAATATATCACTGACCTCTTCTGGAAGAGATGGATCAGGGAGTATCTTCCACTTATGCTGGAGCGGAACAAGTGGAACAAAACTAAGAGAAACTTCAGTCCTGCTGACCTTGTTGTCATCGTCGATGACAACGCCCCAAGGAACTCTTGGCTAATGGGGCGTGTGGTGGAGGCTTTGCCAGGGGCTAATGGCCTTGTCCGGAGCGTCATGGTTAAGGCCAAGACCAACATCCTACAGAGACCTATCAATAAACTCTGTCTGCTCCTTGAGACGGCGGAGTGAGACACACACACACATAAATACATACATACATACATACACACATAAATACATACATACATACATACACAGTGCTCCATCTTTGAATCAAGTGCACCTCTGATTCGTTGATGTCGTACTCGTACATTCGTTGATGTCGTACTCTTACATTCTTTGATGTCGTACTCTTACATTCTTTGATGTCGTACTCTTACATTCGTTGATGTCGTACTCTTACATTCTTTGATGTCGTACTCTTACATTCGTTGATGTCGTACTCTTACATTCGTTGATGTCGTACTCTTACATTCTTTGATGTCGCACTCTTACATTCGTTGATGTCGTACTCTTACATTCTTTGATGTCGTACTCTTACATTCGTTGATGTCGTACTCTTACATTCGTTGATGTCGTACTCTTACATTCGTTGATGTCGTACTCTTACATTCTTTGATGTCGCACTCTTACATTCGTTGATGTCGTACTCTTACATTCTTTGATGTCGTACTCTTACATTCGTTGATGTCGTACTCTTACATTCGTTGATGTCGTACTCTTACATTCTTTGATGTCGTACTCAGACTGAGATCTATGGACTCTTATCCTATACGGGACCTTGTATATAGCTATGAACTGTAATAGTGCTCTGGTATAGAATGTGTCGTGTATTGGCTCTATGTTTGAATATTAAGTAATTGTTGTGCATTCAGTGCAGTTAACAATTAGGGGCCGGTATGTTAGAGCCGATTTGGACATATTTGTACAAAAGACAGAACATACAGAGCTCCATGTACGTTTGTGTAAGTATATTAAATATGAATGTATATGATGAAATATTAGGTATCTTTATGATTGATATTGACCTGATTGAGATGTTTTCATTGGTTGTTAGTGGAACTTAGTTTCTGGCGCCCCCTCTTGCCCATTCATTGTACTGTGGTCAGTGTGTTAGGATAAAGGCAGGAAGTTGGGCCTTCAGGGGGGGGAGTCCTAGCTAGAAGCGGGAGCGGTATAGTTTTTTCACCATACAGACATACAAACAGGTCATATTATGTATTTTCCATGTCAAGTAATCTCTGCTTTAAGTTGATTGGATAATATTTTTGTTTGTTAGATATGAGAAGAATAAACCTTTTTGTTGCACCTTATCCCTGGATCTCAGTGAATGTTTTGGCCGTTTGGAAACCTTGAGTGTGGACTGTATGCGTACGAAACGACCCCGCTTTCAGGCTAGGGCAGTGGCAATGGTAAAGAGGAAAGGAAGCCACTACACTCCCTGTACAACAAGTCAGAACCGTAGGATAAATAAAGGGGGCATATAAACAGACAATGAAAGCTCGTACAATATTCGATGATGACATTTCTATAAAACAGGTTATAGGCTACATGTGCACCACCAAGTTAGAAGTGTAGTCGAAATTAAGAGGGGAAAATAGACCAAATTATTAGGGTGATTCACATTAAATGCTGTTTGGGTCTTTTGAGTGTCAAAAAATATACACGTCATATAACACTATTTGACGCGTTAAATAAGCTTTTAATTTGACACGTCAAATAACACAGTTCTATTATAGAATGTTGTGTGCGCTGATTTTGCATGTGCAAGCCAAGCGCCACCACTACTATCAGTAGCACTGTCAAAGCTGTACAAAACAAGCACGAACGATGTGTGTACAATACCGCGTTGGTGAAAATATAACAAATGATTAGGGTGAGGCACATAGGTTACTAACAGCTTACTACACAACATACACTTAGTATTACTTTCATTGCTACAGTATACAGTATCTCCCTGGCATGTTACATCATTTATGCAGCAGCATAAAATACATTTTTGGACTCACCTTGTGAAGGTGGCCTGGCGGTCTTTTGCGGGCAAATTTTGACATCAAACTTTTTCATCAAAGTCTGGCATTCTCTGGATTTATGGTGGGAACTCGAGGGGTTAACACACAGCAGGACCCAAAAGGTCTGAAATGTTGGATGTCTATCCTTACTAAGGACTTAAACTTGGCGATGACGTACTGTCCCCATGAGTGACAGAACACTGAGCCAATCACGGCGCAATGCTCCTATTTTCTGCTGGCTCGCCCCACCACCACAGAGAGCTCTGAGCTAGGCTGAAACCCCTGCATTTTGGAGCTGGCTTACTCAAGAAAACAAAAAAAGAGACCATGTGTGTATGCAGCTTTATTAACTGAATAATATATATATTTTTTTTACATTGTTTGCAAACTGACACATATTATGTATACACTACCGTTCAAAAGTTTGGGGTCACTTAGAAATGTCCTTGTTTTTTAAATAAAAGCACATTTTGTCCATTAAAATAACTTTGATCAGAATTGATCAGAAATACAGTGTAGACATTGTTAATGTTGTAAATGACTATTGTAGCTGTACATTTTTGATTTTTAAATGGAATATCTACATAGGTGTACAGAGGCCCATTATCAGCAACCATCACTCCTGTGTTCCAATGGCACGTTGTGTTAGCTAATCCAAGTTTATCAGTTTAAAAGGCTAATTGATCATTAGAAAACCCTTTTGCAATTATGTTAGCGCAGCTTTAAACTGTTGTGCAGATTAAAGAAGCAATAAAACTGGCCTTCTTTAGACTAGTTGAGTATCTGGAGCATCAGCATTTGTGGGTTTGATTACAGGCTCAAAATGGCCAGAAACAAAGAACTTTCTTCTGAAACTCGTCAGTCTATTTTTTTGTTCTGAGAAATTAAGGCTATTCCATGCGAGAAATTGCCAAGAAACTGAAGATTTCGCACAACGCTGTGTACTACTCCCTTCACAGAGCAGCGCAAACAGTCTCTAACCACAATATAAAGAAGAGATGGAGGCCCCCGGTGCACAACTGAGCAAGAGGACAAGTACATTTGAGTGTCTAGTTTGACAAACAGACGCCTCACAAGTCTTCAACTGGCAGCTTCATTAAATAGTACCTGCGACTCCGGGATGCTGGCCTTCTAGGCAGAGTTCCTCTGTCCAGTGTCTGTGTTCTTTGGCCCATCTTAATCTTTTATTTTTATTGGCCGTCTGAGATATGACTTTTTCTTTGCAACTCTGCCTAGAAGGCCGGCATCCCGGAGTCGCCTCTTCACTGTTGACGTTGAGACTGCACCGCCCTCGATCGCATGGCGCTAAAAAAGCCCAGTACATCGTTTGGGCTCCCTGCCATCCAGGACCTTTATATCAGGCGGTGGGAATTGATAAAACCCCAGCCACAGACTGTTCTCGCTGCTTCCGCTCGACAAGTGGTACCGGAGCATCAAGTCTGACACCAACATGCTCCTGAACAGCTTCTATCCCCCAAAACCATAAGACTGATAAATAGCTAACAGAATGGTTACATGGACTATCTGAGTTGATCCTATATTTTATCACTGACATTCCAACACACACACTTTATTTAACTAGGCAAGTCAGTTAAGAACAAATTATTATTAACAATGACTGCCTACACAGGCCAAACCCTAACCCGGATGACGCTTAGCCAATTGTGCGCCGCCATATGGGACTCCCAATCACCCCTATACATATCTAGCCCTACCACTCCAGTATCCCTGTCACCTTACCCCTATACATATCTAGCCCTTACCACTCCAGTATCCCTGTCACCTTACCCCTATACATATCTACCCCTTACCACTCCAGTATCCCTGTCACCTTACCCCTATACATATATAGCCCTTACCACTCCAGTATCCCTGTCACCTTACCCCTATACATATCTAGCCCTTACCACTCCAGTATCCCTGTCACCTTACCCCTATACATATCTACCCCTTACCACTCCAGTATCCCTGTCACCTTACCCCTATACATATCTACCCCTTACCACTCCAGTATCCCTGTCACCTTACCCCTATACATATCTACCCCTTACCACTCCAGTATCCCTGTCACCTTACCCCTATACATATCTAGCCCTACCACTCCAGTATCCCTGCACATTGTAAATATGGTATTGGCAATGACCCTGGAACCCGACCCTGTATATACACTATACTGTATATATAGACGTATGTGGACTCCCCTTTCAAATTGGTGGAGCCATGCAATCTCCATAGACACACATGTAGTATAGCTTACTTGCTTTCTTGTCTTCTTAAAATTTTTGGTTATCTTGACTTTATTTTATAGTACTACGGATATTGATTACTGCGTTGTTGGGAAAGAGCTTGCAAGAAAGACATTTCACTGTATTTGTGCACGTGACAATAAACTTTAATGAGCAGCACAGAGTCATGGGTCACTGCATGCATGGAGTGTGCCTGAAAGTGGGAGGCTCAACAGAACTGGGAGGCTCAACAGAACTGGGAGACTCAACAGAACTGGGAGACTCAACAGAACTGGGAGGCTCAACAGAACTGGGAGACTCAACAGAACTGGGAGGCTCAACAGAACTGGGAGACTCAACAGAACTGGGAGACTCAACAGAACTGGGAGACTCAACAGAACTGGGAGGCTCAACAGAACTGGGAGGCTCAACAGAACTGGGAGGCTCAACAGAACTGGGAGGCTCAACAGAACTGGGAGGCTCAACAGAACTGGGAGACTCAACAGAACTGGGAGACTCAACAGAACTGGGAGACTCAACAGAACTGGGAGACTCAGCAGAACTGGGAGACTCAGCAGAACTGGGAGGCTCAGCAGAACTGGGAGACTCAACAGAACTGGGAGGCTCAACAGAACTGGGAGACTCAACAGAACTGGGAGACTCAACAGAACTGGGAGACTCAACAGAACTGGGAGGCTCAACAGAACTGGGAGGCTCAACAGAACTGGGAGACTCAACAGAACTGGGAGGCTCAACAGAACTGGGAGGCTCAACAGAACTGGGAGACTCAACAGAACTGGGTGACTCAACAGAACTGGGTGACTCAACAGAACTGGGAGGCTCAACAGAACTGGGAGACTCAACAGAACTGGGAGACTCAACAGAACTGGGAGGCTCAACAGAACTGGGAGACTCAACAGAACTGGGAGGCTCAACAGAACTGGGAGACTCAACAGAACTGGGAGGCTCAACAGAACTGGGAGGCTCAACAGAACTGGGTGACTCAACAGAACTGGGTGACTCAACAGAACTGGGAGACTCAACAGAACTGGGTGACTCAACAGAACTGGGTGACTCAACAGAACTGGGTGACTCAACAGAACTGGGAGACTCAACAGAACTGGGAGGCTGAACAGAACTGGGAGGCTCAACAGAACTGGGAGACTCAACAGAACTGGGAGACTCAACAGAACTGGGTGACTCAACAGAACTGGGTGACTCAACAGAACTGGGAGACTCAACAGAACTGGGAGACTCAACAGAACTGGGAGGCTCAACAGAACTGGGTGACTCAACAGAACTGGGTGACTCAACAGAACTGGGTGACTCAACAGAACTGGGTGTATGGAAAGCGAATCAGCTCATTGGGCAGATTTGTTTCCACTCACGACTGTTTTGCGTGGCTGATTGGGCTGCACCACGAGTCAAGTGTGGACAACTAGCATTTTAGCTAAGCCTAACCCTTTTCCTAACCTTAACCTCATTCTCCTAACCTTAACCTCATTCTCCTAACCTGCCACGTTAATTATCCTAACCTACTACCCATTTTAGCTAAGCCTAACTCTTTTTCCTAACCTTAACCTCATTCTCCTAACCTGCCACGTTAATTATCCTAACCTACTACCCATTTTAGCTAAGCCTAACTCTTTTTCCTAACCTTAACCTCATTCTCCTAACCTTAACCTCATTCTCCTAACCTTAACCTCATTCTCCTAACCTGCCACGTTAATTATCCTAACCTACTACCCATTTTAGCTAAGCCTAACTCTTTTTCCTAACCTTAACCTCATTCTCCTAACCTTAACCTCATTCTCCTAACCTGCCACGTTAATTATCCTAACCTACTACCCATTTTAGCTAAGCCTAACTCTTTTTCCTAACCTTAACCTCATTCTCCTAACCTTAACCTCATTCTCCTAACCTGCCACGTTAATTATCCTAACCTACTACCCATTTTAGCTAAGCCTAACTCTTTTTCCTAACCTTAACCTCATTCTCCTAACCTTAACCTCATTCTCCTAACCTGCCACGTTAATTATCCTAACCTACTACCCATTTTAGCTAAGCCTAACTCTTTTTCCTAACCTTAACCTCATTCTCCTAACCTTAACCTCATTCTCCTAACCTGCCAGGTTAATTATCCTAACCTACTACCCATTTTAGCTAAGCCTAACTCTTTTTCCTAACCTTAACCTCATTCACCTTACCTGCCAGGTTAATTCTCCTAACCTGCTATGTTAGTTCTCTATAACCTGCTGTGTAAACATTAAGCTGAACCGCATTGCACCTAGGTCTTAATAATAATAGAGCTCTGATGTTACGCCCGTCGCAGACACACTCCAAGCGCGCTGATTGACGGAGAACACAAATGCGCAGCACGGCGAAATGCTGATTCCTATATAGCGTTTAATGCGCAGCACAGCGACACGCTGTATTCCTTTAAACACCACACTGCCCTTGATATTCTTCTGCACTTCCTCTTTGCCCTCGGCTGTGTGTGTGTGTGCATATGCATGCAAGCAAGCAAGCAAGCAAGCACCTTGCGTGATATTTCACTCCGTCTCCAAGGGCATTTTGTGTTAACACGTGGCGTTAAAATGCTACTGAACGCTTTATCGAGTCGGATCAAGGTCGTGTCAGGATGTTCGTTGGCGTTCACCGCCGCTCGGACGTATTGCAGTGGCCCGGCAGCCACTAACCCCGTTGTCTACTTCGACATTGCTGCAGACAACCAGTCCGTCGGAAGAGTAACCTTCGAGGTGAGTTCAGCAGTCTCGACCAGGAAACTTGATCCGGGGGAGTTGGGTAACTATACAAACGTGCTTTTGTGCTTGTTTTGGCCTCGGCTTTTGAGATAACGCGTAGCCCTATCCATCGGTATCATGAGGTGCACTAGGACTGGACTAGGCTACTTTGACAACCTGCTGTAACTTGTAACCAACGTGAGGAACACTCAGTTGGAGTTTACAGCACATGCCAGCTCTGCAACCTTACTGTAGGTCAGTTGTATTAACGCTGCATGCAACGGACTAGACTATATCATAACCGATACTATATCACAACGGACTAGACTATATCATAACCGATACTATATCACAACGGACTAGACTATATCATAACCGATACTATATCACAACGGACTAGACTATATCATAACCGATACTATATCACAACGGACTAGACTATATCATAACCGATACTATATCACAACGGACTAGACTATATCATAACCGATACTATATCACAACGGACTAGACTATATCATAACCGATACTATATCACAACCGATACTATATCATAACCGATACTATATCACAACGGACTAGACTATATCATAACCGATACTATATCACAACGGACTAGACTATATCATAACCGATACTATATCACAACCGATACTATATCATAACCGATACTATATCACAACGGACTAGACTATATCATAACCGATACTATTTTTTATTTTGCAGCTGAATGCTGATGTGGTGCCAAAAACAGCAGGTATAAGTGGGGGGGACCCGACTCAAAATTCAATCCTGTTTCATCATGTATTCATAGACTACGTCCTGTTGTGATGGGTAAACAAACCCTTTTTTGGTTTTGTCCCTCAGAGAACTTCAGAGTCCTGTGCACAGGAGAAAAAGGCTTTGGCTACAAGGGGTCTGTCTTCCACAGAGTCATCCCTCAGTTCATGTGCCAGGTAGGTGTAAGCCTAATGACTGTTAAGGGGTTATATCATTGAATGGATTTTTATCTTTTTACCAATTTATCTTTTCACCTTTTTATTAGGGTAAAGCATGACCTCTCTCTCTCTCTCTGTCTGTCTGTCCCTAACCACTCTAAATGTGTCTCTATTCAACTCTATAGGGGGGAGACTTTACTAATCACAATGGAACCGGAGGGAAATCTATCTATGGAACCAAATTCGAGGATGAGAACTTCAAGCTGAAGCACACAGGACCTGGTAATTATTAATCCCTCCCCTATTTGTAAATAGTGTGTATAAATGTCTTTGCAAAAAATTGTTTCCTCTCAACCGTTAGGTGGCAGCATTGCACTGCCAATATTTCAATGAGAGCTTAACAGCATAATGAACCCAATGTGGTCTAGCAGAATGATGCCTTATTTCGGGTTAACACAGCCATAAGGAATCAATTGACCAAATATTGCTTTTCTTTGTGTTTTTTGATGGGTAATTTAAGCAGTGCCTCTCATTGATGTTTTATATCAGGGCTGTTCAATCCTGGTCCAGGAGGGCCACTTCTGGTTTTCATTCTCTCCTTCTAATCAGGGGCACTGATTCAGACTAGGGGAGCAGTATTAATAACCAGGTAGAAGCAAAAAACAGAACCGGAGTTGAACAGCCCTGTTTTAGATGAATGACTAACTCTTAATGTTGTCATAGTAACTCTCCTTACCCAAATGCAACTTGGCTTGTCTTCAGCTGTGCACTATCTCAGCTAACAGGCATCACTTAGTTACATCATGTCATGTGCTGTTTCTTGGTCCATTTAGGCATTCTGTCAATGGCCAACGCTGGGCCCAACACCAACGGCTCTCAGTTCTTCATCTGCACCGACAAGACCGAGTGGTACGTACAGACAGACAGACCTTTCAAGACAGTGGTACAGACAGACAGATCTTTCAAGGCAGAGTGGTACGGACAAACAGACAGACCTTTCAAGACAGTGGTACAAACAGACAGACAGATCTTTCAAGGCAGAGTGGTACGGACAGACAGACAGACAGACAGACCTTTCAAGACAGTGGTACAGACAGACCTTTCAAGACAGTGGCACAGACAGGCACAGACCTTACTAGGCAAACCATGGCCCATAGTAGAGCTGGGATGATAAACTGAAAACATTTTACTGATATCATGTACAATAATTAGCCTATACTAAAGAAATGTGAAGTTTGAAATATGTCTGCTAATTTGGACAATTGATAACTACAACGTTCAAAGTAGTAGAAATTCAGGGCATACCAAAGTAACCTGATAGACGTATCGTTCTATATTTATCCTTGTGTTAAATCAGTCAATTTATGTTGCTATGGATTTTCCTCCATATTGCCCTGCTCTAGCTCAGTCATTACGTCTCCGAGTAGAAGGGCTCAGTTCGGCCTTTTTTAAGATCGCAAACAACAACATATTATATGGACCACGGGGGGCTGATCCTAGCTCGGCACTCCAACGCTGAGACTCTTCATGAATACAGTACTTACCCATACCATTATGACTCTCTTTTCCCAGTCCGGGGCAATGATAATAAACCCTTTTTCTATTTTTCCTTTTTTAAACATTTCTTCTCCTCTCTCAGGTTGGATGGCAAGCATGTTGTGTTTGGCAGTGTGACCAAGGGACTGGATGTGATCAGGAAAGTGGAGTCGTTCGGATCCCGTTCTGGGCGTACATCCAAGAGGATCACCATCACAGACTGTGGAGAGCTCAAGTAGCCTTGGACCGGCCAAATGGCACCTTATTCCCTATATAGTGCACAACTTTGGACCGGAGCCTAAAAGTGCACTATAGAGGGAACTGGTATGGAGTAGGTGTGATGGTTTCTACACTTCCCCACTACTGTGATTTCAATGTGAAAAAGTCTACAGTGGAACTACTGTTCATAATACACACTGGAACATAGGCTGTGTTTACACAGGCAGACCAATTTTATTGGTAAAAGATCTGATCTCATTGATCAAAATAGCAATTATTAGCAAAAGATCAGAATAGGACTGCCTCTTTAAACAGCCATTGTGTCTGTGTTGCGTGTTGACAATAGTGTTTTTTTTTCAGGGATATAGTGTCAAACACTGTTTTGGTGGGGGGGTAAAGGGGAAATTAGACTTATTCTGTGGTTGATCTTTTCGATAAAGGATTTCAACCACACACACTTACTGGGCCAGTGCTAAGCTAACTCATGCAATGTGAACGTATCCAATAAACGAGTTTATGCCTGCGTGTACGCCTCAGTGAACCAGTTTGTCTGTAAAAAGACAATGATTCTGGAAAGCAAAAATGTTTTGTAACAGGGACTGGCAGTAACATCTGGAATAAACGTCATACGTTTTACATAACGTCAGATGGTTTTGGCATTTGTGTGTGTTTTCTTCGACTTCATACTTTTTCTTGCTCCAGCACATGTTCACAAGTAAATTCTGGCCGTGTGGTGCCAGGACAACAACCTCTCCCTCAATGCGAGCAAGACAAAGGAGCTGATCGTGGACTACAGGAAAAGGAGGCCTGAACAACTAAATTCTACTACAACATTTGATCTATTTAAACACTTGAGTACAAATATCCCTCAAAGTACAACAGAAACCCTGTTTCAGGTCGACTAAGAGCAAATAAGGCACATTGTGGTGTTGGTTTAAAGAGTTGTATTACCCTTCACAGTTCCATGAGAACGCCTTCACGGTTCCATGAGAACGCCTTCACGGTTCCATGAGAACGCCTTCACGGTTCCATGAGAACGCCTTCACGGTTCCATGAGAGCACATTCACAGTTCCATGAGAATATTTTCACAGTTCCATGAGAATATTTTCACAGTTCCATTAGAACGCCTTCACAGTTCCATTAGAACACCTTCACAGTTCCACAACCTTATTGCATGGAACTTCCTTCCATATCCTATTGCTCAAATAAACAGTGAACCTGGTTTCAAAACACAGATAAAGCAACGCCTCTCCCCTATATGACCTAGATAGCCTACATATCAATGCATACACACAACCTATGTGCCTTTACATTTTTTTAATGTAGTTCTGTCCTTGAGCTGTTCTTGTCTAATGATGTTCTGTATTATGTAATTCTGTGTTATGTTTCATGTTTTGTGTGGACCCCAGGAAGAGTAGCTACTGCTTTTGCAACAGCTAATGGGGATCCTTATAAAATACCAAATATGATCACTTATCTCTAAACTTCCTTCCAATCCAATCATTCAAGAAGTAATGCATACACATGTAACCTATCCTGTAACTGTAAATTCATTATTTCTACTAGGTGAGAGGAAATATTTTATTTCATACAAAGCACACGAAAAGTTAAAAACAAGTAAATTATCTTGTCAACAATGCCACAAAGTGAATAGACACTGCAGCATTAAAAATAGTTTTATTTCATATAGCACTGTGGTGAATAACTATCTAGTTTTTGGTGCAAAAGAGGATTGCTATCATTTCTGCTCCATTTAATGCCAATTGCATCCATTAGAGCTTCAATATTACATTTTGTTCAACAAAAAAACTACTGTCTAATACATCTTTGGAATGGTAACATAGAGTTGAAGTTGGAAGTTTACATACACCTCAGCCAAATACATTTAAACTCAGTTCTTCACAATTCCTGACATTTAATCCTATCAAACATTCCCTGTCTTAGGTCAGTTAGGATCACCACTTTATTTTAAGAATTTGAAATGTCAGAATAAGAATGATTTATTTCAGCTTTTATTTCTTTCATCACATTCCCAGTGGGTCAGAAGTTTACATACACTCAATTAGTATTTGGTAGAATTGCCTTAAAATTGTTTAACTTGGGTCAAATGTTTCAGATAGCCTTCCACAAGCTTCCCACAATAATAAGTTGGGTGAATTTTGGCCAATTCCTCCTGACAGAGCTGGTGTAACTGAGTCAGGTTTGTAGGCCTCTTTGCGCTCACACGCTTTTTCAGTTCTGCCCACACATTTTCTATGGGATTGAGGTCAGAGATTGTGATGGCCACTCCAATACCTTGACTTTGCTGTCCTTAAGCCATTTTGCCACAACTTTGGAAGTATGCTTGGGGTCATTGTCCATTTGGAAGACTCATTTGCGACCAAGCTTTAACTTCCTGACTGATGTCTTGAGATGTTGCTTCAATATATCCACATAATTTTCCTGCCTCATGATGCCATCTATTTTGTGAAGTGCACCAGTCCCTCCTGCAGCAAAGCACCCCCACAACGTTTTACTGTGGATATAGATACTTTTGTACCTGTTTCCTCCAGCATCTTCGCAAGGTCCTTTGCTGTTGTTCTGGGATTGTTTTGCACTTTTCGCACCAAAGTACGTTCATCTCTAGGAGACAGAACGCGTCTCCTTCCTGAGCGGTATGACGGCTATGTGGTCCCATGGTGTTTATACTTACATACTATTGTTTGTACAGATGAACGTGGTACCTTCAGGCGTTTGGAAATTGCTCCCAAGGATGAACCAGACTTGTGGAGGTCTACAATTTCTTTTCTGAGGTCTTGTCTGATTTCTTTTGATTTCCCCATGTTGTCAAGCAAAGAGGCACTGAGGTTGAAGGTAGGCCTAGAAATACATCCATAGGTACACTTCCAATTGACTCAAATTATGTCAATTAGCCTATCGAAAGCCAAGCCATCATTTTCTGTAATTTTCCAAGCTGTGTAAAGGCACAGTCAACTTAGTGTATGTAAACGTCAGACCACTGGAATTGAGATACAGTGAATTATAAGTGAAATAATCTGTCTGTAAACAAACAAAAATTACTTGTGTCATGCACAAAGTAGATGCCTTAACCGACTTGCCAAAACTATAGTTTGTTAACAAGAAATTTGTGGAGTGGTTGAAAAAACGAGTTTTAATGACTCCAACCTAAGTGTATGTAAACTTCCGACTTCAACTGTACATACCGTCCACAATAAGCACATATTTTCACAGATAACAATATATAAGGCACTTACTTGTTAACACAAATAAGATATTCCTCCTACAAAAGAATCAACAAAACCATTATAATGAATTTTCAAAGATATTCCAAAAAGTATGTACCATCCTTTAATACCGATACTAATTATACAGATTATACTAATTATACAGATTATACATGAATATTTCCTACTTACTAGATATTTGTTGCATATCACAGACAAAATCACAGTTCAGAAAACCTATAATTTTTCCATTAATTATTTCTGTAAAATACATCAAACATAACAGAAAGCAGACTTATCAAATTAACCCATTTAAAATGTTTAGGAAAATAATATTCCAATAATAAATGCAGGAAAGGAGGTGTTTAAAATATAAATATTAACTGTACGATTGACAGGATCTAAAATAAGAGATCTGAGTCAACTTGAATGAATCGATGAATCAATTGAGATGAATAATCAATGAATTGAATAAAATGAATCATCTGCAGTTGTTTGGTTCTGTTTTCATAAAGGTATTGCACAGATACGTTTCTGTCAGACAACACCCAGAATACATACTATGTACAGTGCCTTTCAGAAAATATTCAGACCCCTTGACTTTTTCCACATTTTGTTACGTTACAGCCTTAGTCAAAAATTTATAAAATGCACCTGAGTTCAATTTCGAGTCTCATAGCAAAGGGTCTGAATACTTATGTAAATAACCTATTTGTTTTTTATTTTTAATACATTTGCAAACATTTCCAAAACACTGTTTTGCTTTGTCATTATGGGGTACTGTGATGTCAATATGGGGTACTGTGATGTCATTATGGGGTATTGTGATGTCATTATGGGGTATTGTGATGTCATTATTGGGTATTGTGATGTCATTATGGGGTACTGTGATGTCATTATGGGGTATTGTGCTGTCATTATGGGGTACTGTGATGTCATTATGGGGTACTGTAGATTGCTGAGGATGTAACTTTTATTTAATCCATTTTAGAATAAGTCTGTAATGTAACAAAATATGGAAAAAGTCAATGGGTCTGAATACTTTCTGAAGGCACTGTGTGTACAGTGGATATACGATACTGCAATATATGCTTTCAACAGCTACTGATACTGAATATTTTGACCCACAGCAGTCTCAGAAGATCTGGTTTTGACACACAGCAGTCTCAGCAGATCTGGTTTTGACCCACAGCAGTCTCGGAAGATCTGGTTTTGACACACAGCAGTCTCGGAAGATATGGTTCTGACCCACAGCAGTCTCGGAAGATATGGTTTTGACACACAGCAGTCTCTGAAGATCTGGTTTTGACACACAGCAGTCTCGTAAGATATGGTTCTGACCCACAGCAGTCTCGTAAGATATGGTTTTGATCCACAGCAGTCTCGTAAGATATGGTTTTGACCCACAGCAGTCTCTGAAGATCTGGTTTTGACCCACAGCAGTCTCTGAAGATCTGGTTTTGACCCACAGCAGTCTCGTAAGAAATGTTTTTTTACCCACAGCAGTCTCTGATAAAAACATACGGTAACTAGTCAATGTTCTGTATTTCCAATGAAACATGTTAGATGTAAAATAATAAATATATAAACAGGTCATGTGAAATCCAGGTCTGACATGTTAATAATCCCTCTTTTAGTTAATTCACAGTTGATAAGATATGCTGTTGACCCCAAACAACATAATCCACTTCACTTGAGCCAGGATTCAATCAAATGTGCCCTGTCGATAGTGCGCATTGCACTGTTGACAATGCACCTTTTATTAAAGGCACTATTTCCCAGACTTTTAACGGAGATCTCATTCACGGTAAACGGTGTGGATGACCACTCAAGCGTAAATTACTTTTTAAAAGTCAAGTGCTATGCGTTTGTGGACAACACGCCTTTGATGGAATTCCGGCCTTGGTTATTTTAAGACGTGAAATGAATGAACACATCCACATAAAGTAAAACCTGAAGCATTACTCAAGTACTTGTACAGGTAATGACAAATTACCAAATGAATGAATCCTGTAAACACAGAGGCTGCGTTTAGACAGGCAGCCCAATTCTGATATTTGTTTTCACTAATTGGTCTTTTAACCAATCAGATCACCTCTGAAAAAAACATTTGACGTAAAAAGATAGGATGTGATTGGCTAAACCGAGCCTAACAGTTAAGCCCTGTTTACACCTGGTTCTAACATGCATCCTTTGTCCTGATCTTGTCCCCGTTCTGATTGTGTCAACTTTTTTTCAGACAGGTGTAGACGATTAAAAGACGCGTTGTGATCTGATTGAGATCAGATCTTCCTGACCACGTCCGGAGGTAGTAAACCATTTAAATCATCAGTATCCCGCCTTGTAAAATAATTCACAGGTGGCACCATTGACTTACGGCATCAATGTGTGTCTTAAAAATAAATAAATAAATACTACTTTGAAAGAATGGCTGTCAGAATCATTCTCACACAGTGAGGAACCAGGAAATCTGGTCACAATGCGGACACAGTGGACGGATATGATACTTTTTAATACCCATGTGTAGACATATTTTCAGAAAATGTGAGCACGATCAGAATGCGGACAACATCAGGACAAAGGATGCATGTTAGCGGCAGGTATAAAAAAGGCTTTAGGGGTACAGCTTGATATTGGGTAGGTAGGCAGGAGCTACTATGCTGACAGCGATATCGTCATAAAACACACAACACACTATTTTGGGGTGAAATTCCACTTCAATTCAGGAAGTAACTGAATCCTGAATAGACTTTAGTGAAATGGAATTGTCCCGTAATTCACACATGTAAGGGAACAGAGAAACAGGTAAAATGTTTTATAGTACAATGGAGTATGACGGTTGATCAGGCCTATTTTACTGAGATATCACATTAGATGAGCGTCAACTCTTCATTAACCACTGGAGGGTTAAGTCAACTTAAGGCCAGGGAAGTCAACTTAAGGCCAGGGAAGTGAACATGACTTCGGGGGGAAGTTTACCCTACTGTAGGTAGATATCTATGATCAGCTTCCCCTTCCCCAGACCTAACCTTAAACATTAGTGTAGAAAATTCAAAACTGACCCAAGATCAGTGTCTAGGGGGGCAACTCCATGAACTTGTGGCCAGATAACGCCAGGCTATTATTGCACGCGACGACAGTAGTAGCCGAGGACCTTGCATTTTTCACACAGGTGCTGTGGGTGCTCCTTGCTCTGGTCTGAAACATCTAGCCCATCAGGTTTCTCCAGAGGTCTCTACACAGAGAAACACAGGTAACATAAAGCTATTTAAAACACAGAGAAACACAGGTAGCACACTTTACATTAAGCTATTTAAAACACAGAGAAACACAGGTAGCACACTTTACATTAAGCTATTTAAAACACAGAGAAACACAGGTAGCACACTTTACATTAAGCTATTTAAAACACAGAGAAACACAGGTAGCACACTTTACATTAAGCTATTTAAAACACAGAGAAACACAGGTAGCACACTTTACATTAAGCTATTTAAAACACAGAGAAACACCGGTAGCACACTTTACATTAAGCTATTTAAAACACAGAGAAACACAGGTAGCACACTTTACATTAAGCTATTTAAAACACAGAGAAACACCGGTAGCACACTTGACATTAAGCTATTTAAAACACAATTTATTCAACTTTTTATTTATCCAGGTCCCATTAACGTCAGAGGACCTCTTCTACAAGGGATTGGCCACCGATATTTATAGGGCAAGGGCAAGAATAGTTAATTATTCGTTTTTAGATAGTTTATAAGTAGTTTATAAACTGTTAATTATTAGTTTATAGATAGTTTATAAACTGTTAATTATTAGTTTATAGATAGTTTATAAACTGTTAATTATTAGTTTATAGATAGTTTATAAACTGTTAATTATGAATCCGTAATAAACACTTCAAAGTTACACAATCAGTTGAAATAATGTCCTTGAGCCAATCGAACAATTGAATGGAGGTATGTCATGGTAGCCTGGTCTCATATGTAGGCCTATATGCAAGACAGCACAAACAGATGATGGGACCAGGCTAATATCATGGATAAGAAAAACAAAATTGAAGTATTTACCTGCTTGTGAGGGTAAACGTTGATGTGGCACTTGATACATTCTTGTCCCATGTTGGCCCAGGAGTTCCCGCTCATCCACTTCCTCTTGCATTTAGGGCACTTGTATTCTCCGAAACATCTCTTCTTGCCCTGATATGGGGTCTGGCCTTCCCCTTTAGGCCGAGCCTGGAGACAAAGCAAATGGAAGCATTGCACCGGATTTAAAGATGAAACAACACCAAATGGTCATATTGTATTTCCTTGTAGTATACTGAGTGAATGTAAAGAGGAGGTCTCTTGCATAGCAGGCCGCGACCTTTCAGTTACTGGCCCAAATTGCTTAACCGCTAAGCTACCTGCCATCTTGACTCCAGGTGACGTTACGACCACTGACCATGGTCTTGACTCTAGGTTATGTTACGACCACTGACCATGGTCTTGACTCTAGGTGACGTTACGACCACTGACCATGGTCTTGACTCTAGGTTACGTTACGACCACTGACCATGGTCTGGAGTCTTGGTGACGTTACGACCACTGACCATGGTCTTGACTCTAGGTTACGTTACGACCACTGACCATGGTCTTGACTCTAGGTTATGTTACGACCACTGACCATGGTCTTGACTCTAGGTTACGTTACGACCTCTGACCATGGTATTGACTCTAGGTTACGTTACGACCACTGACCATGGTCTTGACTCTAGGTTACGTTACGACCACTGACCATGGTCTTGACTCTAGGTTACGTTACGACCACTGACCATGGTCTTGACTCTAGGTTACGTTACGACCACTGACCATGGTCTGGAGTCTAGGTTACGTTACGACCACTGACCATGGTCTGGAGTCTTGGTCCACATGTTGTATACTGAGAAATACATTACATGGCCAAATGCTAATAATGTGCATCAATTCTCGCCTCCCATCACTTTAGCAGGGGGATAATGTATTGGGTTTCTCAACTTTACCAGGGAGGGATAACATACTGGGTTTTTCAACTTTACCAGGGAGGGATAACATACTGGGTTTCTCAACTTTACCAGGGAGGGATAACATACTGGGTTTTTCAACTTTACCAGGGAGGGATAACATACTGGGGTTCTCAACTTTACCAGGGAGGGATAACATACTGGGTTTCTCAACTTTACCAGGGAGGGATAACATACTGGGTTTCTCAACTTTACCAGGGAGGGATAACATACTGGGTTTCTCAACTTTACCAGGGAGGGATAACATACTGGGTTTCTCAACTTTACCAGGGAGGGATAACATATTGGGTTTCTTTCGAGCATTGCCAGCTCAAAGCACTGAAGCAGAATTATGAAGAGATTTGATACAGCCTTGCCGGTGGTTAAGTTGACAGAAAAAGCAGTTTATCATCACGTATGGAATTTTGGTGTAAATTTCTGTCAAACTGCATGTTGAGAAATAATCAGTATCCCCAATGGACCCTTATTCCGTATATAGTGCAATACTTATGACTAGAGTCGTATGGAACCCTATTCCCTATATAGAGCACTACTTCTGACCAGAGTCCTATGGAACCCTATTCCCTATATAGAGCACTACTTCTGACCAGATTCCTACGGACCCCTATTCACTACATAGAGCACTACTTCTGACCAGGGCCCTATGGAAATATACTGTATATAGGGAATAGGGTGACATTAAATGGGAAGTAGCCCAAGCCTGCTGCCATGCTAGTTAAATAAAGGTAAAACCACTAGCTTCTAAAATTCAGAACTGAGAATTTCATCACATACTGTAATACCCACCAATACACAGGCTCTCTCTACCAAATACACACCCAGACACGGGCCCTCTCTACCAAATACACACCCAGACACAGGCCCTCTCTACCAAATACACACCAAGACACAGGCCCTCTCTACCAAATACACACCCAGACACAGGCCCTCTCTACCAAATACACACCCAGACACAGGCTCTCTCTACCAAATACAGACACAGGCTCTCTCTACCAAATACACACCCAGGCTCTCTCTACCAAATACACACCCAGACACGGGCCCTCTCTACCAAATACACACCCAGACACGGGCCCTCTCTACCAAATACACACCCAGACACAGGCCCTCTCTACCAAATACACATCCAGACACAGGCTCTCTCTACCAAATACACACCCAGACACGGGCCCTCTCTACCAAATACACACCCAGACACAGGCCCTCTCTACCAAATACACATCCAGACACAGGCTCTCTCTACCAAATACACACCCAGACACAGGCTCTCTCTACCAAATACACACCCAGCCACAGGCTCTCTCTACCAAATACCCACCAAGACACAGGCTCTCTCTACCAAATACACACCCAGACACAGGCCCTCTCTACCCCCTACCCAACCAGACACAGGCCCTCTCTACCAAATACACACCCAGACACAGGCCCTCTCTACCCCCTACCCACCCAGCCACAGCCCCTCTATACCCCTTATCCACCCAGCCACAGCCCCTCTCTACCCCCTACCCACCCAGAAACAGGCCCTCTCTACCCCCTACCCACCCAGACACAGGCCCTCTCTACCCCCTACCCACCCAGACACAGGCCCTCTCTACCCCCTACCCACCCAGCCACAGGCCCTCTCTACCCCCTACCCACAGGCCCTCTCTACCCCCTACCCACCCAGCCACAGGCCCTCTCTACCCCCTACCCACCCAGCCACAGGCCCTCTCTACCCCCTACCCACCCAGCCACAGGCCCTCTCTACCCCCTACCCACAGGCCCTCTCGACCCCCTACCCACAGGCCCTCTCTACCCCCTACCCACATGCCCTCTCTACCCCCTACCCACCCAGACACAGGCCCTCTCTGCCCCTAACCACCCAGACACAGGCCCTCTCTACCCCCTAACCACCCAGCCACAGCCCCTCTATACCCCTTATCCACCCAGCCACAGCCCCTCTCTACCCCCTACCCACCCAGAAACAGGCCCTCTCTACCCCCTACCCACCCAGACACAGGCCCTCTCTACCCCCTACCCACCCAGACACAGGCCCCTCTCTACTCCCTACCCACCCAGACACAGGCCCCTCTCTACCCCCTATCCACCCAGACACAGGCCCCTCTCTCCAGTCTCTCTCCACACAACAAAGAACAATTTTAAGTGGGTGACAGGTTAAACCGATGTTATTGTTGGAGTGCTCTCTCTAAATCAAAGTTCAAAGTTTCTATAGTAAAAGTTTTCCAATAGACCACAAAGTGAGTTCTATGGTTCCAAAAGAACATGAAGCGAGTTCCAATAGAACAGGGAGTGAGTTCCTATAGAACATGAAGTGAGTTCCAATAGAACAGGGAGTGAGTTCCTATAGAACATGAAGTGAGTTCCAATAGAACAGGGAGTGAGTTCCAATAGAACATGAAGTGAGTTCCTATAGAACATGAAGTGAGTTCCAATAGAACATGGAGTGAGTTCCAATAGAACATAAAGTGAATTCCTATAAAACCTGGAGTTCTCTAGTTCTATGGAGTGTTCTATGGTCTAGCTATGCTCCCTGAGGAGCATAGCGGAGGCCCAGACCAGTGATGGACCAATCACAGCCCTCCTCCTCTACAGGACACATACCTCAGCCTCTCTGTCATCCTTCCCTCCCAGCTGGCCTCTGTTGACCAATCAGGACTTGGGGGGGGGGAAATCAACCCCAGATGAGCTTCACTCCAGTTATACAAAAAAAAAATCTAAGCCCAACATAAAGAAATGATTTGAACATCGACTGGTTTGAATTAAAAACACCCCTCCGGAGGTTAAAAGAGCTAGGGCAACCAGCCAAATGGCATTCTGTATCATCTGATCTGTTGTCATTAGGACTCCCTCAGAGCAGAGACAAACCTTTCTAGAGATGTGTTGTGTTGGCTTTTCTGCAGCCATGTATCACAGTAACAGTGAATATCTTTCAAAATGTGACTAAATACATTGTACCCAACTATTTCAATACAATTTCAATAAATGTATCCATCCAACACTTTGCATTCCATGTCCAAAGTCCAAGACGAGTCCCAGTGTTGTTCTGATGCTAGGTGCTGTCTGTAGTTAGTGATGATGGCCTGTATCCTATCTCACCACTCTCTCATCAGCCCAGTTACAGTCTGCATCCCAAATGGAACCTTATCCCCTATATAGTCCACTACTTTTGACAGATAGGGAATAGGGTACCATTTGGAGGGAATAGGGTGCCATTTGGAGGGAATAGGGTTCATTTGGAGGGAATAGGGTTCCATTTGGAGGGAATAGGGTTCCATTTAGAGGGAATAGGGTTAATTTGGAAGGAATAGGGTTCCATTTGGAGGGACTAGGGTTCATTTGGAAGGAATAGGGTTCATTTGGAGGGAATAGGGTTCCATTTGGAGGGAATAGGGTTCCATTTAGAGGGAATAGGGTTAATTTGGAAGGAATAGGGTTCCATTTGGAGGGACTAGGGTTCATTTGGAAGGAATAGGGTTCATTTGGAGGGAATAGGGTTCATTTGGAACGGGCCTTGACAGGGGGACAGCCAGAGAGAGAGAGCCATGGTCTTCCTGCTCCACACAGCAAAACACACAGTGTCACATACCTGGTGCCAAAGGGCACTGCACACACAGTTTCCACCCGGTCCAATGAAGCGGTGGCACGGACAGGGACAACTGAGGAAAGACGCACAAATGCTGACAAGAGACAATCTCTTAAAATGGCCTGAGAATGCAATAGGATGGCTACAGTATTCTATAACCAGTGGAGGGTTAAAATGGATGAATACCTTCTCAACACTAGCTAGGTTTCCATTCAATTGGCGACAGATTTTCATGCAAATATTCAAAAAATATGCACATTTCCCAACAGTGGTGTTTCTACCCAGCTGACTTGTTGTGGATAAAAATAAACAGTGTTTGACAACTTTTTCGCTTAAGTTTTCATGCACCGAATAATAATAAAAAATTCTAATGTGTTTCCATCGCATTTTCAACTCCACTGGGTTTCTCAACTTTACCAGGGAGGGATAACATACTGGGTTTCTCAACTTTAGTTTTGTCACAAACACTGTTGCTTTAAATAGCAAATCTGTCTACTCTGGTCTTGACACGTGTGCTCTAGCCGACAGCTAGGCTGTGAAGGTAGGCTAGTCTACATGATGAGATTATTATTTTGGACAAAAAGAGCGAGATTATTTTAATTTGTCAAACGGCACCCAATCATCGATCATCATGCCACCAGAATAACACCCTCTATATGTATTGGAAAGGAGCATCAAGCTCATCACCGTGCACTTTCACCACCCGGGGAAGTTCATCAGAACTAATTTCATCTAGAGCCTAATAAACTGCATGGTTTCCTGAGTCGTAGTGGGAGGACCACACAACATATCAAATCAAATTGTTTTAGTCACACGCGCCGAATACAACAGATGTAGACCTTACAGTGAAATGCTAAGATAAGAATAAGAAATAATAAGTAACGAGTAATTAAAGAGCAGCAGTAAAATAACAATAGCGAGAGTATATACAGGAGGGTACCGGTACAGAGTCAATGTTCGGGGGAACCGGTTAATTGAGGTAATATGTACATGTAGGTAGAGTTATTAAAGTGACTATGCATAGATGATAACAACAGAGAGTAGCAGTGGTGTAAATGAGTGGGGGGCAATGCAAATTGTCTGGGTAGCCATTTGATTAGATGTTCAGGAGTCTTATGGCTTGGGGGTAGAAGCTGTTTAGAAGCCTCTTGGACCTAGACTTGGCACTCTGGTACCGCTTGCCGTGCAGTAGCAGAGAGAACAGTCTATGACTAGGATGGCTGGAGTCTTTGACAATTTTTAGGGCCTTCCTCTGACACCGCCTGGCATAGAGCTCCTGGATGGCAGGAAGCTTGGCCCCAGTGATGTACTGGGCTGTACACACTACCTTTTGTAGTGCCTAGCAGTTGGAGGCCGAGCAGTTGCCATACCAGGCAGTGATGCAACCAGTCAGGATGCTCTCGATGGTGCAGCTTTAGAACCTTTTGAGGATCTGAGGACCCATGCCAAATCTTTTCAATCTCCTGAGGGGGAATAGGCTTTGTCGCACCATCTTCACTACTGTCTTGGTGTGCTTGGACCATGTTAGTTTGTTGAAGCTCTCAACCTGTCCCACTGCAGCCCCGTCGATGAGAATGGGGGCGTGCTCGGTCCTCCTTTTCCTGTAGTCCACAATCATCTCCTTTGTCTTGATCACGTTGAGGGAGAGGTTGTTGTCCTGGCACCACTCGGCCAGGTCTCTGACCTCCTCCCTATAAGTTGTCTCGTCGTTGTCGGTGATCAGGCCTACCACTGTTGTGTCATCGGCAAACTTAATGATGGTGTTGGAGTCGTGCCTGGCCGTGCAGTCATGAGTGAACAGAGGGTACAGGAGGGGACTGAGCACGCACCCCTGAGGGGCCCATGTGTTGAGGATCAGCGTGGCAGATGTGTTGTTACCTACCCTTACCACCTGCAGGCGGCCCATCAGGAAGTCCAGGATCCAGTTGCAGAGGGAGGTGTTTAGTCCCAGGGTCCTTAGCTTATTGATGAGCTTTGAGGGCACTATGGTGTTGAACGCTGAGCGGTAGTCAATGAATAGCATTCTCACATAAGTGTTCCTTTTGTTCAGGTGGGAAAGGGCAGTGTGGAGTGCATTAGAGATTGCATCATCTGTTGATCTGTTTGGGCGGTATGCAAATTGGAGTGGGTCTAGGGTTTCTGGGATAATGGTGTAGATGTGAGCCATGACCAGCCTTTCAAAGCATTTCATGGCTACAGACGTGAGTGCTACGGGTTGGTAGTCATTTAGGCAGGTTACCTTAGTGTTCTTGGGCACAGGGATTATGGTGGTCTGCTTAAAACAGGAAGTCCAGGTTGAAAATGTCAGTGAAGACACTTGCCAGTTGGTCAGCGCATGCTCACAGTACACGTCCTGGTAATCCATCTGGCCCTGTGGCCTTGTGAATGTTGACATGTTTAAAGGTCTTACTCACATCGGCTGCGGAGAGCGCGATCACACAGTTGTCCAGAACAGCTGGTGCTCTCATGCATGTTTCAGTGTTATTTGCCTCGAAGCGAGCATAGAAGTAGTTTAGCTCGTTTGGTAGGCTTGTACCACTGGGCAGCTCTCGTCTGTGCTTCCCTTTGTAGTCTGTAATGGTTTGCAAGCCCTGCCACATCTGTTTGCAAGCCCTGCCACATGTAGTACGATTCAATCTTAGTCCTGTATTGACGCTTTGCCTGTTTGATGGTTCGTCGGAGGGCATAGCGGGATTTCTTATAAGCTTCCAGGTTAGTGTCCCGCTCCTTGAAAGCAGCAGCTCTAGCCTTTAGCTCAGTGCGGATGTTGCCTGTAATCCATGGCTTCTGGTTGGGGTATGTACGTACGATCACTGTGGGGACGACATCACAGATGCACTTATTGATGAAGCCAATGACTGATGTGGTGTATTCCTCAATGCCATCGGAGGAATCACGGAACATATTCCAGTCTGTGCAGAACAGTCCTGTAGCTTGGCATCTTCTTCATCTGACCACCTTTTTATTGATCTAGTCACTGGTGCTTCCTGCATTAGTTTTTGCTTGTAAGCTGGAATCAGGAGGATAGAGTTATGGTCAGATTTGCCAAATGGAGGGCGAGAGAGAGCTTTGTACGCATCTCTGTGTGTGGAGTAAAGGTGGTGCAGAGTTCTTTTTCCTCTGGATGCACATTATACAGTGGGGAAAAAAAGTATTTAGTCAGCCACCAATTGTGCAAGTTCTCTCACTTAAAAAGATGAGAGAGGCCTGTAATTTTCATCATAGGTACACTTCAACTATGACAGACAAAATGAGGAAAAAAAATCCAGAAAATCACATTGTAGGATTTTTTATGAATTTATTTGCAAATTATGGTGGAAAATAAGTATTTATTAAATATTTTTTTTCTTCTCTGCTTGGAGATCAATGCGGTGATTGTAATCAGAAAGAATAGAGAACAATGTGGTGATTGTAATCAGACAGAATGGAGATCAATGCGGTGATTGAAATCAGAAAGAATGGAGATCAATGTGGTGATTGTGATCAGAAAGAATGGAGATCAATGCGGTGATTGTGATCAGAAAGAATGGAGATCAATGTGGTGATTGTGATCAGAAAGAATGGAGATCAATGCGGTGATTGTGATCAGAAAGAATGGAGATCAATGCGGTGATTGTAATCAGAAAGAATAGAGATCAATGTGGTGATTGTAATCAGAAAGAAACCAAACCATATGTACATATAAATCCAAACCATATTTTCATGATGCTTGACTGACTGCTTGGTTTGAATGTGTATCAGCTTTAACTTGGGAACCTGCGGCCTCATTCATTCTGTTAACAAACTACATGTCCGCTCTGATGTTTCAAAGCATGAGCACACAGGAAACGACACACACGCACACAAGGTGCAGAAACCTTGATGAATGCAGCAAACTCCCAAGTCCTTCCAAAACCTAAGTGATACTGACAAGAACAGCGTGCGAGTCCTTTCTCTGGAGCAGGGATTATCAACTACAGCCGGGGACAGATTTGTTTCTTCAGTGGATGGTCGGAGGTCTGGAACATAATTGCAAATAATTTGTAGACTGCAAATTGACCGCAGAAGCCCAAACAGATATAATATTTGACTAAAACAATCATTTTAAACCCGTTAAACCCGAACCATGGCCCGCTTCCTTATTCCTTCCTGGTGAGAGAGAGGGCCTGGCCCCCCTGGAGGTTGGCTCCCTCCCTCCCTCTCCCTCCCTCAGCATCTGGGAACCATCATGATAAACAATGCTCTCTCTCTCTCTCGCTCTCTCTCTCTCTCTCTCTCTCAACATACAAACAGTATTACCTAGGTAACCAACTGACATCCCACCTGAACCAGATGACAAGTCCACAATGGCTAATGTCCTCCTTCTCTCTACCTTTTCAATGCCTCGTGGTACTCTATGGACTGGCTGCTTAGTTCAGGCCGAGGCTTAACTGTGTCCTTAAATCTGTGAACTAAAATCTCACATAATTGCATAATTTATGTTACGTGCCTCTGTTCACGAGAGACGACTGTCTACCGATTCCTGTAGTCCCCAACATACAACAACACCAAGAGAGGACATGTACCATTATATAAAAAACAACAACACAGCAACTAGACAGGCGTTGCCCTCATGTATGCAGCTGTTCCTACATGGCCATTAGTGCTGAGGTATGTTGTTAAAGGTTTACTGCATTACAACCATTAGACATTGCTAATGCAAAATACACAATCACACACACATCAGAATCAGTCTTCAGGTTGAAAATGGATGAATCCTCCCCCTTCTCTCTCTCTCTCTCTCTCTCTCTCTCTCTCTCTCTCTCTCTCTCTCTCTCTCTCTCTCTCTCTCTCTCTCTCTCTCTCTCTCTCTCTCTCTCTCTCTCTCTCTCTCTCTCTCTCTCTCTCTCTCTCTCTCTCTCTCTCTCTCTCTCTCTCTCTCTCTCTCTCTCTCTCTCTCTCTCTCTCTCTCTCTCTCTCTCTCTCTCTCTCTCAAGTCCTGTCTATGTGAAGTTATAACGCAGTATTTTCCCAAAGGCAAAGCCACACACACAACCACACACACACACACACACACACACACACACACACACACACACACACACACACACACACACACACACACACACACACACACACACACACACACACACACACACACACACACACACACACACACACACACACACACACACACACACACACGAGAAGCTTCTCATTTCCAGTCAATTGAAGCAGGTTGTATCCTGTTTGGCATTTCCCCTTACTATCCGTGATTTGAGTGCAGTCTGCTGAAAGGAAACGACAAGGCACACACAGTGGTGGACTGTTTCATTTAACACTAGACACAATCCCTCCTTTTCCTTAACTTTTGCCCCCAAATATTACATGGTGTGCAAAAAAGCAGAAAAGAAACAACAACTAAACTTAAGAACGGGAAGCATAGAAATAGAGCACATAGAACAGATCTACTGCTTCTTCGGTGTACGGTCAATGAGAATTACAGATCTATAACTCGCATTTCTATGTTAATTTTGGGTTGGGTCACCTGGAAAGTAACATGTTTCAGCTTTAAGCTTGTTTCGTTAAGGGTTTAATTCAGGTTTTAATACATATTACAAGTGCGTTGCTTTTTAATCAGAGAAGGAAAAGAACAAAGTATGTTTGTTTATGCTGTGATGATACAGTATGTCCCTTGTTTCCATGGATACTATACTTCCTTCCTAAACACATCACACAGACCCAGGATAGTCTGTCACATACAGCTGTCTTCATGGATAGTCTATCACATAGAGCTGTCTTTATGGATAGTCTATCACATAGAACTGTCATTATGGACCCAGGATACTCTATCAAATAGAGCCATCTTTATGGATAGTCTATCACATAGAGCTGTCTTTATGGACCCAGGATAGTCTATCACATAGAGCTGTCATCATGGACCCAGGATAGTCTATCACATAGAGCTGTCTTCATGGATAGTCTATCACATAGAGCTGTCTTTATGGATAGTCTATCACATAGAGCTGTCTTCATGGACCCAGGATAGCCTATCACATACAGCTGTCTTCATGGATAGTCTATCACATAGAGCTGTCTTTATGGATAGTCTATCACATAGAGCTGTCTTTATGAACCCAGGATAGTCTATCACACAGAGCTGTCTTTATGGATAGTCTATCACATAGAGCTGTCATCATGGACCCAGGATAGTCTATCACATAGAGTATCCTGGGTCCATAATGACAGCTCTATCAAATAGAGCCATCTTTATGGATAGCCTATCACATAGACTATCCTGGGTCCATGAAGACAGCTCTATGTGATAGACTATCCTGGGTCCATGAAGACAGCTCTATCACATAGAGCTGTCTTCATGGACCCAGGATAGTCTATCACATAGAGCTGTCTTTATGGACCCAGGATACTCTATCAAATAGAGCCATCTTTTTGGATAGTCTATCACATAGAGCTGTCTTTATGGACCCAGGATAGTCTATCACATTGAGCTGTCTTTATGGACCCAGGATCGTCTATCACATAGAGCTGTCATTATGGACCCAGGATAGTCTATCACATAGAGCTGTCTTCATGGACCCAGGATAGTCTATCACATAGAGCTGTCATCATGGGCCCAGGATAGTCTATCACATAGAGCTGTCTTTATGGACCCAGGATAGTCTATCACATAGAGCTGTCTTCATGGACCCAGGAAAGTCTATCACATAGAGCTGTCATCATGGACCCAGAAAAGTCTATCACACAGAGCTTGGCCATGGTCTAGTTGATGACTTGTACAGCTGTGGGCTAGCTTTACATTTCAAAACATGGGAGGGTGAGTGAGATTCAAAGACAGAGTTTATCAAAACTTTATGGTTGAATCAAGCAACACAAAAAAAATGAAACAGCAAAAAAATGGGAGAGCGAGTGAGATTTAAGACAGGCCAGGGATATCAAAACGTTATGGTCGAGGTGGATAGGAAAATAAGTTGTCTGCCATTTTTACGGTGTAGCAGATGTGTAGTCAGAAACCCTGTTTCCCTGGAAGAAGAGATCTGTTTTCAAAACCAGACCGTGCTAAATTAATTCTAGCCTGGTCCCAGATCTCTTTGTGCTGTCTTGCCAACTCCTGTGATTGTTGTCTGTGTGGCAATAACCATAGGAGTTGGTAAAACTGCACAAAGAGATCTGAGGCCAAGCTAGAATTAATTTAGCACGGTCTGGTAGTAGATCAGAAGAGAGCACAAAGAGATCCTAAGCATTTCTCTATGAGAACTTTGGCGACTACTAAGTATTTTTTAAAACCTCCCGCTTTGGTGTGGATGTCTCAAAGTGTAGTTCATACATGCATAATCAATTTGCCTAATTAGTGTCTTACCTCAATTAGCCACAAAATCGGCTATAACAGATTATCCACAGCCACAGATTCACCATATCTAAGAAGGAGTTTTCACACTCTCTTTCTCTTGTTTCCCTTTCCTGCTATCCCCACATCTTTTCTCCTGCGTAGCGGAGAAATTCCAAGGCATACAAGCAGTAGGCTCTCGCTGAGATGGGACTAGAGAACCGTCGATGAGTTACACATTCCAAGAATCTTTGAACATTCTGCAGTGTACATTCTACAGTATGTATTACAATTGACGGAAAAATTACTTTGAAACATGAATCAACACAAATTATAAAGATTTCGCTGTAACTATTTTGACTACACCAATTAAACTATACACTATCAAAATAAAGACAGTCGCACACTACATATATACTCTCCCAACAGTTTAATGGGTATTCACCAACGTTTCGGCATCCTCAGGGTGAGCCTCTTTATTTTGATAGTGTATAGTTTAATTGCCGTTAGTCAGCACCTCCACACTAACTTTGTTCTGGGTGTGCGCCAGCTCATGGTATTTTATCGACTACACCATTAAACCAAGACATGTCTACAAAACATTATTTCCATCCATATATGTTATTTTTTTTTACTGTTGAGGGCAGAACCCATTGGTTATCTCAGAGATATCTTCTCTACACTGTGCGCACACACACACTCCAAACACACACACACACACACACACACACACTCCTGTGTCAACAGTTGCCAGAGCCAACCTCAACAGAACCCATCACAACATCAGCAGTAATAAAGTAACCAGAGCAAAACTAATCGGACAGAATCATCCCAAAGTGTTGATTGAGAATCCCCAGTTTCACATTTTAACTGTGAATGAGATTGTTCTGTTGAAAGAAAAGCAGAATCTAAATACCGTAGCCATAAATAACTATAATTAAAACATTTTACAATTGAACCTTTATTTAAACTAGGCAAGTCGGTTAAAGAACAAATTCTTATTTACAACGACGGCCTACCCCCTGGCCAAACCCGGACGACGCTGGGCCAATTGTGCGCCGCCCTATGGGACTCCCAATCACGTCCGGATGTGATACAGCCTGGATTCAAACCAGGGACTGTAGTGACGCCTCTTGCACTGAGATGCAGTGCCTTAGACACTTAGATATATATATTCCCCCCTTCCACTTGCCTCTTCCAGTTTTGTGGTTAATGCTGCAATTAGTTGGTTGTAATTTTGGGTACAGCAGACATTTGCATATATTTTTGTTAGCTGCATGTGTGACAACTTCACCAATCCTATTTATCATATAATTTACAAAGATTTTTTTTTTTTTTACAACTGTAAACAGACTGGGGCGAAGGTTCACCCTCCAACAGGACAACGACCTTAAGCACACAGCCAAGACAACACAGGAGTGGCTTCGGGACAAGTGTCTGAATGTCCTTGAGTGGCCCAGCAAGAGCCTGGACTTGAACCCGATCTAACATTTCTGGAGAGACCTCTAAATAGTTGTACAGCGATGCTCCCCATCCAACCTGACAGCTTGAGAGGATCTGCAGAGAAGAATGGTAGAATTCCCCAAATAAAGGTGTGCCAAGCTTGTAGCGTCATACCCAAGAAGACTCAAGGCTGTAATCACTGCCAAAGGTGCTTCAACAAAGTACTGAGTAAAGGGACTGAATATAGGATACTATACATTATATTACTGATCCAGGATACTATACATTATATTACTGATCCAGGATACTATACATTATATTACTGATCCAGGATACTATACATTATATTACTGATCCAGGATACTATACATTATATTACTGATCCAGGATACTATACATTATATTACTGATCCAGGATACTATACATTATAATACTGATCCAGGATACTATACATTATATGACTGATCCAGGATACTATACATTATAATACTGATCCAGGATACTATACATTATAATACTGATCCAGGATACTATACATTATAATACTGATCCAGGATTCTATACATTATATGACTGATCCAGGATACTATACATTATAATACTGATCCAGGATACTATACATTATAATACTGATCCAGGATACTATACATTATATTACTGATCCAGGATACTATACATTATAATACTGATCCAGGATACTATACATTATAATACTGATCCAGGATACTATACATTATATTACTGATCCAGGATACTATACATTATATGACTGATCCAGGATACTATACATTATAATACTGATCCAGGATACTATACATTATAATACTGATCCAGGATACTATACATTATAATACTGATCCAGGATACTATACATTATAATACTGATCCAGGATACTATACATTATAATACTGATCCAGGATACTATACATTATATTACTGATCCAGGATACTATACATTATATTACTGATCCAGGATACTATACATTATAATACTGATCCAGGATACTATACATTATAATACTGATCCAGGATACTATACATTATAATACTGATCCAGGATACTATACATTATAATACTGATCCAGGATACTATACATTATAATACTGATCCAGGATTCTATACATTATATGACTGATCCAGGATACTATACATTATAATACTGATCCAGGATACTATACATTATAATACTGATCCAGGATACTATACATTATATTACTGATCCAGGATACTATACATTATAATACTGATCCAGGATACTATACATTATATTACTGATCCAGGATACTATACATTATATGACTGATCCAGGATACTATACATTATAATACTGATCCAGGATACTATACATTATAATACTGATCCAGGATACTATACATTATAATACTGATCCAGGATACTATACATTATAATACTGATCCAGGATACTATACATTATAATACTGATCCAGGATACTATACATTATAATACTGATCCAGGATACTATACATTATATTACTGATCCAGGATACTATACATTATATTACTGATCCAGGATACTATACATTATAATACTTATCCAGGATACTATACATTATAATACTGATCCAGGATACTATACATTATAATACTGATCCAGGATACTATACATTATAATACTGATCCAGGATACTATACATTATAATACTGATCCAGGATACTATACATTATAATACTGATCCAGGATACTATACATTATAATACTGATCCAGGATACTATACATTATAATACAGATCCAGGATACTATACATTATAATACTGATCCAGGATACTATACATTATAATACTTATCCAGGATACTATACATTATAATACTGATCCAGGATACTATACATTATAATACTGATCCAGGATACTATACATTATATTACTGATCCAGGATACTATACATTATAATACTGATCCAGGATACTATACATTATAATACTGATCCAGGATACTATACATTATAATACTGATCCAGGATACTATACATTATAATACTGATCCAGGATACTATACATTATAATACTGATCCAGGATACTATACATTATAATACTGATCCAGGATACTATACATTATAATACTGATCCAGGATACTATACATTATAATACTGATCCAGGATACTATACATTATAATACTGATCCAGGATACTATACATTATAATACTGATCCAGGATACTATACATTATAATACTGATCCAGGATACTATACATTATAATACTGATCCAGGATACTATACATTATAATACTGATCCAGGATACTATACATTATAATACTGATCCAGGATACTATACATTATAATACTGATCCAGGATACTATACATTATAATACTGATCCAGGATACTATACATTATAATACTGATCCAGGATACTATACATTATAATACTGATCCAGGATACTATACATTATAATACTGATCCAGGATACTATACATTATAATACTGATCCAGGATACTATACATTATATTACTGATCCAGGATACTATACATTATAATACTGATCCAGGATACTATACATTATAATACTGATCCAGGATACTATACATTATAATACTGATCCAGGATACTATACATTATAATACTGATCCAGGATACTATACATTATAATACTGATCCAGGATACTATACATTATAATACTGATCCAGGATACTATACATTATAATACTGATCCAGGATACTATACATTATAATACTGATCCAGGATACTATACATTATAATACTGATCCAGGATACTATACATTATAATACTGATCCAGGATACTATACATTATAATACTGATCCAGGATACTATACATTATAATACTGATCCAGGATACTATACATTATAATACTGATCCAGGATACTATACATTATAATACTGATCCAGGATACTATACATTATAATACTGATCCAGGATACTATACATTATAATACTGATCCAGGATACTATACATTATAATACTGATCCAGGATACTATACATTATAATACTGATCCAGGATACTATACATTATAATACTGATCCAGGATACTATACATTATAATACTGATCCAGGATACTATACATTATAATACTGATCCAGGATACTATACATTATAATACTGATCCAGGATACTATACATTATAATACTGATCCAGGATACTATACATTATAATACTGATCCAGGATACTATACATTATAATACTGATCCAGGATACTATACATTATAATACTGATCCAGGATACTATACATTATAATACTGATCCAGGATACTATACATTATAATACTGATCCAGGATACTATACATTATAATACTGATCCAGGATACTATACATTATATTACTGATCCAGGATACTATACATTATAATACTGATCCAGGATACTATACATTATAATACTGATCCAGGATACTATACATTATAATACTGATCCAGGATACTATACATTATAATACTGATCCAGGATACTATACATTATAATACTGATCCAGGATACTATACATTATAATACTGATCCAGGATACTATACATTATAATACTGATCCAGGATACTATACATTATAATACTGATCCAGGATACTATACATTATAATACTGATCCAGGATACTATACATTATAATACTGATCCAGGATACTATACATTATAATACTGATCCAGGATACTATACATTATAATACTGATCCAGGATACTATACATTATAATACTGATCCAGGATACTATACATTATAATACTGATCCAGGATACTATACATTATAATACTGATCCAGGATACTATACATTATATTACTGATCCAGGATACTATACATTATAATACTGATCCAGGATACTATACATTATATTACTGATCCAGGATACTATACATTATAATACTGATCCAGGATACTATACATTATAATACTGATCCAGGATACTATACATTATAATACTGATCCAGGATACTATACATTATATTACTGATCCAGGATACTATACATTATAATACTGATCCAGGATACTATACATTATATTACTGATCCAGGATACTATACATTATATTACTGATCCAGGATACTATACATTACAATCAGCAAGGAGTTGGAAGCACTGGAAAAGGCAAGGACATGTACAGATCAAACAAGCACTTGATGAATTGACTGTACAGCCTTGTTGGACAATATTGCTGGATACTTCTATATCTCTGTCAACTGAAGTGGCATTGAGTGATTTCCATTGAGGTTAGTAGACATGGAGTCAGCAAAACCATACTGTCCCTATACAGTAATCTCCATTTGTATACACTACCAATACAAAGTACTGTCCCAATACCTATAGTATCCATCTGTATACACTACCAATACAAAATAAAGCCCCAATACCTATAGTATCAATCTGTATACACTACCAGTACAAAATACCACATTACATTCCTCTACATGCCAAGAACAAAAATCTGTTCATTAGTTCTGGCAACAGTATGTTACAGCTTCTCAAGAACTGAAGAGGCATTTGGTTATGTTATAAATTACACCCTATTCCCTGCAAAGGGAACTAGATCACTACTGTAGAGGGAACTAGATCAATACTGCAGAGGGAACTACATCACTACTGTAGAGGGAACTAGATCACTACTGCATAGGGAACTAGATCACTACTGCATAGGGAACTAGATCACTACTGTAGAGGGAACTAGGTCACTAACCTAGTTCCCTCTACAGTAGTGATCTAGTTCCCTCTACAGTAGTGATCTAGTTCCCAGGTGGGTGTGGGCAGGGTGAGAACAGGTGGGTCTGGGCAGGAGTGAGAACAGGTGGGTCTGGGCAGGGTGAGAACAGGTGGGTCTGGGCAGGAGTGAGAACAGGTGGGTCTGGGCAGGGTGAGATCAGGTGGGTCTGGGCAGGAGTGAGAACAGGTGGGTCTGGGCAGGAGTGAGAACAGGTGGGTCTGGGCAGGGTGAGAACAGGTGGGTCTGGGCAGGAGTGAGAACAGGTGGGTCTGGGCAGGAGTGAGAACAGGTGGGTCTGGGCAGGGTGAGAACAGGTGGGTCTGGGCAATGTGATGTTGATGTTTGCGTCTGTATGTTTGTCTTGTGTATGTGGATGTTTTGTATTGTTTGAAAAATAAATCAGACTTCAATAGTAATATTTGATACAGTGAAAGCGTACATAGAACGTGTCACTTACTGTGAAAGTAAAGAGAAAGAGCAATTCCATTCAATTGTACAGTAGTGTTAGTGTAGTGATGGATTAACGGAATGGAATAGAAGTCACAAAACGTTACAAACCCGTGCATCGCCACATGGTTTGAGTTTTCAATCAGAAACATCAAATGTGTTTTGACCCATTATAATTTTGAGTCTTTGAACATCAGGGAAATACTTCTTAGTTATGTAACAGCTAACGATCGTTCCTCAACACTTCAACATTACTACAACCACTAACGATCTTTCTTCAACACTTCAACATTACTACAACCACTAACGAGCTTTCTTCAACACTTCAACATTACTACAACCACTAACGATCTTTCCTCAACACTTCAACATTACTACAACCACTAACGATCTTTCTTCAACACTTCAACATTACTACAACCACTAACGAGCTTTCTTCAACACTTCAACATTACTACAACCACTAACGAGCTTTCTTCAACACTTCAACATTACTACAACCACTAACGAGCTTTCTTCAACACTTCAACATTACTACAACCACTAACGATCTTTCCTCAACACTTCAACATTACTACAACCACGAACGATCTTTCTTCAACACTTCAACATTACTACAACCACTAACGATCTTTCTTCAACACTTCAACATTACTACAACCACTAACGAGCTTTCTTCAACACTTCAACATTACTACAACCACTAACGATCTTTCCTCAACACTTCAACAATACTTCGATAGTGATACATATGACAAAATACAAAAGGCATCTGTTTTCTAAGGTGGCTGCACTGCACTGTATAGGCCTACATCGGACTGTAGCTTTGCCAAAAGGAGAAGGAAAGCTGCTTGGTTTCAGAAGGCGCCAGGCCCAGCTCACCTGGGGTCAGTCTTTGATGGTGTATGTGTGTGTGTTTGTGTGTAGGGGCCATGCTCTGCTCACCTGCGGGCAGTCTTTGATGGTGTGTGTGTGTGTGTGTGTGTGTGTGTGTGTGTGTGTGTGTGTGTGTGTGTGTGTGTGTGTGTGTGTGTTTGTGTGTAGGGGCCATGCTCTGCTCACCTGCGGGCAGTCTTTGATGGTGTGTGTGTGTGTGTGTTTGTGTGTAGGGGCCATGCTCTGCTCACCTGCGGGCAGTCTTTGATGGTGTGTGTGTGTGTGTGTGTTTGTGTGTAGGGGCCATGCTCTGCTCACCTGCGGGCAGTCTTTGATGTAGTGTCCTTTGTTGAAGCAGAGATGGCACAGGTAGTTGGGCGGCTGTCGCTTGCTTGGTTTGCGTGACTCAGAGGAGAGGGAAAGGCCAGAGAAGTGGTCCGGCAGAGAACTCAAGCCGTCTACGATGTTGTCGAGCGAGCCGCAGGGAGAGGACCTTCTATATAAATTGTTGTTTAAGGCCTGCGGACAGAAAACAACGACGACAACTCTATTCAATCTGTAGCACTGAACGTCCACTTTATTAGCGCAATAGAAAATTAAAGGCAACGTCGACAACGGTCAAGAAGACAGCATTTCCGGTAAACGCAGCATATTCCGGCTCAATCGTAAATTCCCTTTACCTTTTAACACGGATCTTCCGCGATACTTTGGCGATACAGATTGAATTGAGCCCTGAGTGAAATATGGGCATGAAAATTTAGTTGATAACAAAACTTTTTTTTGCAATATGTAATTAAAGTAATGGGAAAAAAGTTAATATTACTGAAAATGTCAATTACAGATGGGCCTGTCTCTAACACTGCATTGAGTGAATAACACATGGTTTAGAGCATGTTAAAGGTACAATACGGGATATTAGGCCTAAACAGGATTGTGCCAATTAGCTGACAGAGTGCAGATAGATACATGACAGGACTCTTACAGTACTGCCTATCTGTCTGGGCCATTACAGTACTATCTATCTATCTATCTATCTATCTATCTATCTATCTATCTATCTATCTATCTATCTATCTATCTATCTATCTGTCTGTGACATTACAGTACTGCCTATCTATCTGTCTGTGCCACAACACCACAAATTGATAGATTTTCCTGTCTGCTAGTCTCCTCCCTCTGCACAACAGAAGTGGACATTATTTTATCTTTCCAGATGTGTTGTCATTCCCTCTACGAGCAGAAAGAATTCAATTTCCTGAGAGGAACAGAATGCCTTTGTCAAGGATCATTTTCTGATTCCCACTTTTGGGTTGGCACAATCAGTACCATTGTATCTATGATCTGGATATGAACCCTGACTAAAGCACCAGTGTGTTAAGAATAAACATGCTGTTGTGCTGTTTTATTCAATAAAAGTCCTTAGGTACTACGTGTTGTGGAATGGAACTGGATCAGGACGCAAGCGATGCGATTTAAAGTGCACTGGGCGATGTCATAAAGCCACAAACCGCTACGTAAAAAACACAACCGTGTTACGTTGTCCATGTGAGTAATCAACTCCCTGTACCATATGGCAGTGTGTACGACTGTTAACCGTTCACCTTGAAAGATTAACCAGCCACCTCTACATCAGTAATGATGACGATGACTGAGAGGCATTAAAACACAGAAATATACTTATATAGATTAAGGGTCATACATTAACCATGGGTCATACACTAAACATGGGTGAAGCACTAACCATGGGTCATACACTAGCCATGGGTGAAACACTAACCATGGGTCATACACTAACCATGGGACATACACTAACCATGGGTCATACACTAACCATGGGGCATACACTAACCATGGGTCATACACTAAACATGGGTCATACACAAGGGTCATACACTAACCATGGGTCATACACTAACCAAGGGGCATACACTAACCATGGGTCATACACTAAACATGGGTCATACACAAGGGTCATACACTAACCATGGGTCATACACTAACCAAGGGTCATACACTAACCATGGGTGATACAATAACCATGGGTGATACAATAACCATGGGTCACACACTAACCATGGGTGATACACTAACCATGGGGCATACACTAACCATGGGTGATACACTAACCATGGGTGATACAATAACCATGGGGCATACACTAACCATGGAGCATACACTAACCATGGGGCATACACTAAACATGGGTCATACACTAAACATGGGGCATACACTAACCATGGGGCATACACTAACCATGGGTGATACAATAACCATGGGTAATACACTAACCATGGGTCATACACTAACCATGGGTGATACAATAACCAAGGGTCATACACTAACCATGGGTAATACACTAACCATAGGTCATACACTAACCAAGGGTCATACACTAATAATGGGTCATACACTAATCATGGGTGATACAATAACCATGGGTCATACACTAACCATGGGTGATACAATAACCATGGGGCATACGCTAACCATGGGGCATACACTAACCATGGGTGATACACTAACCATGGGTCATACACTAACCATGGGTGATACAATAACCAAGGGTCATACACTAACCATGGGTGATACACTAACCATGGGTCATACACTAACCATGGGTGATACAATAACCAAGGGTCATACACTAACCATGGGTAATACACTAACCATAGGTCATACACTAACCAAGGGTCATACACTAATAATGGGTGATACAATAACCATGGGTCATACACTAACCATGGGTCATACAATAACCATGGGTCATACACTAACCATGGGTGATGCAATAACCATGGGGCATACACTAACCATGGGTAATACACTAACCATAGGTCATACACTAACCAAGGGTCATACACTAATCATGGGTGATACAATAACCATGGGTCATACACTAACCATGGGTCATACAATAACCATGGGTCATACACTAACCATGGGTGATACAATAACCATGGGGCATACACTAACCATGGGTAATACACTAACCATAGGTCATACACTAACCAAGGGTCATACACTAATCATGGGTGATACAATAACCATGGGTCATACACTAACCATGGGTAATACACTAACCATGGGTCATACACTAACCAAGGGTCATACACTAATCATGGGTGATACAATAACCATGGGGCATACACTAACCATGGGGCATACACTAACCATGGGTGATACACTAACCATGGGTGAAACACTTACCATGGAGCATACACTAACCATGGGTGAAACACTAACCATGGGGCATACACTAACCATGGGTGAAACACTAACCATGGGTGAAACACTAACCATGGGGCATACACTAACCATGGGTTATACACTAACCATGGGTGATACACTAACCATGGGTGGTACACTAACCATGGGTCATACACTAACCATGGGGCATACACTAACCATGGGTGATACACTAACCATGGGTGATACACTAACCATGGGGCATACACTAACCATGGGGCATACACTAACTATGGGGCATACACTAACCATGGGGCATACACATACGCTGAGACTCACTTTCACACTTTAAAATGTACGCTGAGCAAAAACCATTGATCGCAAAGTTAAACACACCGTACACCTACAGTATATGCAAATTAAACACACCGTACACCTACAGTATATGCAGATTAAACACACCGTACACCTACAGTATATGCAGATTAAACACACCGTACACCTACAGTATATGCAGATTAAACACACCGTACACCTACAGTATATGCAGAAGTCTACTTTTAACAATTGCCACTGAACATTTTACTAAAACACATTTACTTGAGGAACAGATGTAAAGATTGGTAACAGAATGGTAACGGAACAGTAACAAATGTGACGTGACCACATTTTCCAAAAACCCTTAAATATCTACTCCCCCAAACAAGACCACATTTGGTTGGTCCAGACCAGACCAAATTTGTACAAGTCACAGACATCTGTGTTTCATAAGTTTGGACATCACAGTACAGCACATTAGATTTCACTAGAGTACAGTACAGTAGAGAACAGAAGAGTACAGCACAGCTGAGTATAGTAGAGTATAGTTCAGTAGAGTATAGTTCAGTAGAGTATAGTAGAGTATAGTTCAGTAGAGTATAGTTCAGTAGAGTATAGTTCAGTACAGTAGAGAAGAGAAGAGTACAGCACAGCTGAGTATAGTAGAGTAAAGTATATTGCGTTATACTGTACTATACTCATTTGTGCTCTACTCTACTGAACTATACTATACTGAAATATACTGTGCTGTACTCTACTGAACTATACTGTGCTGTACTCTACTGAACTATACTCTACTGAACTATACTCTACTATACTCTACTGAACTATGCTCTACAGAACTATGCTCTACAGAACTATACTCTACTATACTCTACTGAACTATGCTCTACAGAACTATGCTCTACAGAACTATGCTCTACCGAACTATACTCTACCGAACTATGCTCTACTGAACTATATTATACTGAAATATACTGTGCTGTACTCTACTGAACTATACTCTACTGAACTATACTCTACTGAACTATACTCTACTGAACTATACTCTACTATACGCTACTGAACTATGCTCTACAGAACTATGCTCTACAGAACTATGCTCTACAGAACTATGCTCTACAGAACTATACTCTACCGAACTATACTCTACCGAACTATGCTCTACTGAACTATATTATACTGAAATATACTGTGCTGTACTCTACTGAACTATACTCTACTGAACTATACTCTACTGAACTATACTCTACTATACTCAACTGAACTATACTCTACTGAACTATACTCTACCGAACTATGCTCTACTGAACTATACTATACTGAAATATACTGTGCTGTACTCTACTGAACTATACTCTACTGAACTATACTCTACTGAACTATGCTCTACAGAACTATGCTCTACAGAACTATGCTCTACCGAACTATGCTCTACCGAACTATGCTCTACTGAACTATACTATACTGAAATATACTGTGCTGTACTCTACTGAACTATACTCTACTGAACTATACTCTACTGAACTATACTCTACTATACTCAACTGAACTATACTCTACTGAACTATGCTCTACAGAACTATGCTCTACTGAACTATACTCTACTGAACTATACTCTACTGAACTGTACTGAACTATGCTCTACTGAACTAATCTCTACTGAACTATGCTCTACTATACTCTACTGAACTATACTCTACTAAACTATACTGAACTATACTCTACAGAACTGAACTCTACTCTACTGAACTGAACTATACTCTACCGAACTATACTCTACAGAACTATGCTCTACAGAACTATACTCTACCGAACTATGCTCTACTGAACTATACTATACTGAAATATACTGTGCTGTACTCTACTGAACTATACTCTACTGAACTATACTCTACTGAACTATACTCTACTGAACTATACTCTACTGAACTATGCTCTACAGAACTATGCTCTACAGAACTATACTCTACCGAACTATACTCTACTGAACTATACTATACTGAAATATACTGTGCTGTACTCTACTGAACTATACTCTACTGAACTATACTCTACTGAACTATGCTCTACAGAACTATGCTCTAAGGAACTATGCTCTACAGAACTATACTCTACCGAACTATACTCTACCGAACTATGCTCTACTGAACTATACTATACTGAAATATACTGTGCTGTACTCTACTGAACTATACTCTACTGAACTATACTCTACTATACTCAACTGAACTATACTCTACTGAACTATGCTCTACAGAACTATGCTCTACTGAACTATACTCTACTGAACTGTACTGAACTATGCTCTACTGAACTATGCTCTACTGAACTATGCTCTACTGAACTAATCTCTACTGAACTATGCTCTACTATACTCTACTGAACTATACTCTACTAAACTATACTGAACTATACTCTACTGAACTGAACTATACTCTACCGAACTGAACTATACTCTACCGAACTATACTCTACCGAACTATACTCTACCGAACTATACTCTACCGAACTATGCTCTACCGAACTATACTCTACTGAACTATACTCTACTGAACTATACTCTACGGAACTATACTGAACTATACTCTACTGAACTATACTCTACTGAACTATACTCTACTGAACTATACTCTACTGAACTATGCTCTACAGAACTATGCTCTACTGAACTATACTCTACTGAACTATACTCTACTGAACTGTACTGAACTATGCTCTACTGAAATATGCTCTACTGAACTATACTCTACTGAACTATACTCTACTGAACTATACTCTACTGAACTGTACTGAACTATGCTCTACTGAACTATGCTCTACTGAACTATGCTCTACTGAACTAATCTCTACTGAACTATGCTCTACTGAACTATGCTCTACTATACTCTACTGAACTATACTCTACTGAACTATACTCTACTAAACTATACTGAACTATACTCTACTGAACTGAACTATACTCTACTGAACTATGCTCTACTGAACTAATCTCTACTGAACTAATCTCTACTGAACTATACTCTACTGAACTATGCTCTACTATACTCTACTGAACTATACTGAACTATACTCTACTGAACTATGCTCTACTGAACTATGCTCTATTGAACTATGCTCTACGGAACTATACTCTACGGAACTATACTCTACGGAACTATACTCTACGGAACTATACTCTACTCTACTGAACTATACTCTACTGAACTATACTCTACTGAACTATACTCTACTGAACTGAACTATACTCTATTGAACTATACTCTACTGAACTACATTGTACTAAACTATACTCTACTAAACTATACTCTACTGAACTATGCTCTACTGAACTATACTCTACTGAAATATACTGTCAGTAAAAAATGTTTTGGTAGGTCTACCTTTACGTGTTACGTTAGTGAACTTTTATGATCCTCCCTCCTAATGAGGGAGAGAAATTAGAAAATATCTTTAAAATATGTGGGTTTTTGGTTAACAGTATGACAAGACATTAGGTAATATTTCTTAAACGTACAGAACTCAAAATATTTCAGCAAAGCTAAATATAAATGTTGATGTTAGTTGTCATCAAAATTATTGTGTTTTGGATGTTTTTCTATTACCTTTTTAATACTTTTTCTAGTAAATGTCACCATAAATCAGCATATTTTAGGTTGGAAAATGGTTGAGCGATGTCTTGATTTGCTTTCATTTGACACCAAATTTGATATGATCCTATAAACTTCAAGTTGATGTTTTCGACCCAAAATAGCACCCTATTCCTCTGGTCAAACGTAGTGCACTACATAGCGAATAAGATGCAGCCTAGCTTTCTGTAGCATATCTCACAAGCCAAATAAATCCTAGTTTCTTCCTCACCGCGTCTGATGAATGTGGTATTCTACTTGACATACTGCACCGGTCTATATTTCAGACTTCTCCTGGGAGGGATGGTAATCGAATTGAGCGCCACCACCAGCACCAGCAGGCCCCATGCAGTATAGGAACATTTGCATGGGGTTACGTCCCAAACGGCACCCTATTCCCTATATAGTGCACTACTTTTGACCGTAGCCCTATGGTCCCTGGTCAAAAAAAAGTGCACTACTTAGGGAATAGGGTGCCATTTGGGATGTAGACTTTTTCAACATGCCCTACCTCCCCTGGCAGCCCACTGACATCAGAACAGTCTCAACACACACCAGGCACTATGTACTGTGTAAGAGGGGCTCATTCATACTATAGCCTACATACAGCTAATCACCAGTCACCACACTGTTGCGGCCCAATGGAGGCATGTATGTCAGAGCTAGGGATTTACTGTACATTTACTGTATGTCCAACTAAAATAATATTGTAAATGGGTCATGCATTAAAATGTGGAAAATATGTAAGATGGCACATTGGATTGGTACTTCTTTTTTTTTTTAACCTTTATTTAACTAGGCAAGTCAGTTAAGAACAAATTCTTATTTACAATGATGGCCTACCCCGGCCAAACCCGGACGACGCTGGGCCAATTGTGCGCTGCCCTATGGGACTCCCAATCACGGCTTGTGGTACAGCCTGGATTTGTAGCCCTATGGGCTGAGTATAATTATTATTATAATCAAAACCAAATTATATAAGAACATATTTGTGCATGCTTCAAGTGAAGGGGTAAGCATACAGTAGTTCGCTTTTTTATGTTCAACTTGAGACAAAAATATGGTTAATAGTGTTCTGCCCCCTGAACAAGGCAGTTAACCCACTGTTCCTAGGCCGTTAATGAAAATAAGAATTTGTTTTAATTAACGGACTTGCCTAGTTAAATAAAAGGTTAAAATAAAAAATAAAAATAAAATAATGATACAATTTGTGCAAATCACATATTTCATTTTTTTTTTAAATAAACTTTTCACAACTTGTACCTCATTCCTCTGGAGTTGTAAGAAATTGTTTAGATAGTTGGAGTTGAGCGCAGCGCTCAGGTCGACAGCAGCAGCGGACCGCTGTTTGTAGTTGTTCAGGTCCGGTGGAGAACTCTCAGAATCCGGTCTGAACGCATCGAAGTCATTGGTCTGGTGGGAGTCTTGCAGAGACATATAGATCCAGTTCAGTAGTTGTGCTGGTTGGTACACAGAGGTAGCCGTGTCGATGGCAGACATCATGTTGATCATTGGACGAGGAACGCACAGCGCGACTTGAAGTTAAAGCGCCTCCGGTGTTATTGCTGCAGAATTAGGCTACCCAAACCAAATCATCAAAACCTGATACATACAAAAATAAATCCTTCCGAACTCTTTAACCTGATAAAAAAAAATGTTATCCTTGCATTCACCTCAAAGAGCCCTCTTGGACTCCAATCTCTGGATTATGGTCACGGGAGAACCGTGATAAAGGCATGACAGGGCAAAACGTTTGTGCCAGTCAAAATATGTGGACTCCACTCCACTCCACTGTAGCCTATCTCCACTCACGGTATAGACCATTGTGGGGATGAGCTCAGCTCATTGCATATTCTCTCTTGGTCATTGGAGTGCTTCATTATGAATAACTAGGAGGTCTGATAGAGCCCCACAGTGGAGGTGTCACAATACCCATAAAACCTTACGGTCAATCAGGAAAATGGTTTCACATTTTTTTTCCATTGGGGATTTTTAGAAACACTTAAAATAAAGGCTGTGTTTTGTGTCGGCTTAACCTGGTGTGATGCTTTGATAACCATGTAAATCTATTTCGGACAAGGTGACTTTTGTTAATATATTCGGCTCTATTTACACTCAGATTCGAAAAATGCTAATTATCATTTAAAAAAAAAAAACGCAATGTAAAACTACAAATCCCTGCAAGCTGCTGCATGTCATCTCTAGCTGACACCTTTGCTAAAAGCTATTGTGTCGATTTAAAACTTGCACAAGACAGTTTACATAATTGTCCATTTAAAGAAATGTTGCCTATTCACTACTACATTTAGCTAACATTAGATAGTTAATCCAGAGATTCTTACCTTTGCCTCAATTCGTCAGTCTAGTCCAGATCATCATGGCATTTGTAGTTCTTTATGATTAGCCACATTAGCAGTTAATAGCAGTTAATTAGCACTTCATTGGAGGGTAGGTGGGGGGTAAATACAGACGGAAATATTGATAAAAGTCACCTTATCTAAGAGAGATTTACACGGTTATCAAAACGTCACGTCAGGTTAAGCCTACACAAAACACAGACCTTATTTTAAGTGTTTCTAAAATACCCTATGGGGAAAAATGAATGGTGGAAAAAAGATTGGAACCATTTCCCTATTTGACCACTAGGTTCCATAGGTATTATGACTCCATACTGTTGTAATCTATGCTAGAGTAGTCTCAAAAACCCATAGCTACAGTAGGGTCAGGTTTTTTGAGAGTGATGCTGGAGAGCTGTAGTGGCAGTGGTATAACGTAGGCTACTTAACAAAAAATACTTTAAAGTAGGCTACTACTTAAGCAATTTTTTGGGCTATCTGTACTTTACATCACTATTTATAATTTTTGACAACTTTTACTTATGCTTCACTACATTCCTAATTAAAATAGTGTACATTTTACTCCATAGATTTTCCCTGACACCCAAAAGTACTTGATACATTTTGAATGTTTAGCAGGACAGGAAAATTATCCAATTTACTCACTTATCAAGAGAACATCACTGGTCATCTCTACTGCCTCTGAACTGGCGGACTCACTAAACACACATACTTTGTGTTGGGAGTGAACAATTGTGCCGTCTGGTTTCCATAATATAAGGAATTTGAAATTATTTATACTTTTACTTTTGATACTTAAGTATATTTGAGCAATTACATTTACTTTTGATACTTAAAGCTGCAAAATTCATATAGAAATGTCTGTTATAGATCTGTCATTCTCATTGAAACCAAGTCTAAGAAGCGGTAGATCTGTTCTATGTGTGCTATTTCTATGCTTCCCGTTCTTAAGTTTTGTTTTTTGTGTCTTTTATGTCAGCTTCAAACAGCTGAAAATACAATATTTGTGTTTATGGAAAATAATATTTCACAGCAATTTAGATGGTACAGTGATTCTCTATACTAGACGTGCTTGTTTTGTCACATAAACTGAAATTAGGCAAACTATAACAATTTCAGCAACCAGTAAATGGCAGAGGGATTTCTGCATAGTGCATCTTTAAGTATATTTAAAACCAAATACTTTTAGTCTTTTAGTGAAGTAGTATTTTAATGGGTGACTTTCACAATAACTTGAGTCATTTTTCTATTAAGGTATCTTTACTTTTACTCAAGTAAAAAACGACAATTGGGTACTTTTTCCATTCCTGTGTAGTGGGTACCGAATGGTATGGATGGGATAGGCCGATTTCCATTCAACCGTATTTATGCGAGTAAAATAAAACTACATGTCGTATAAACAGCAAATCTTTGTCGGTAAACTTTCAAAATGTTGTCAAACCAAAGTACTTTTTTCTGTTAGTAAAATAAATTATACGATAAATTGTGGTGGAAACGCTTTTATGCACGACTATTGATACAATAACCATCATATGGAAGTAAATAGAGTCACGAGATGACATGTCGTGTGGTCATCCCACTACGACTCTGGAAACCATACAGTTTATTAAGCTACATATTAAATAAACGATGATGAACTTCACAGGGTGGTGAAAGTGCCTGGTGATGAGCTTGATGCTGCTTTCAAATAAATATCCAGGGTTTTATTCTGGTGACATGATGATCGATGATTGGGTGCTGTTTGACAAATTAAAATAATCTCGCTCTTTTTGTCCATAGTAATCTCATCATGTAGACTTGCCTACTCACACTGTATCTGCAAACTGTTGGCTAGAGCACACCTGCCAATACCGGAGTGGACACATGCACTATATCATGGATTATATGGAAACCCAGTACCAGAGTGGGCACATTCACTATATCATGGATTATATGGAAACCCAGTACCAGAGTGGGCACATTCACTATATCATGGATTATATGGAAACCCAGTACCAGAGTGGGCACTTTCACTATATAATGGAAAACATTTGGAAATTAAACCCATTTAACTTGTATTTTTTATTCGGCCCATGGGAGTTTAACTGCAAAACGTATTTTCATGTGTACTGTATCATCACGCACAGACTTTTATCCGCACCAAGTTATTTTGCATGGAAACACATCTCTGGTGGGGGAAATGTGCAGATTTTATTAATTCATATGTTAGAATATTCGTATGAAAATCTGTCTTCTACGGAAATGTGGCTAGTGACTGACGCAACTGACGCAAACCCAATCTATCAGCTACTGATAGTAAGAACAGCGATACAATAATGAACTAAAATAATAATAAAAGGAAGTCAATTACTTAGTTTTAAATTTGTTAAATTCATTTAGAATTTAATATTTTACACCGCTCTAAATTATCATTCAAGGTTTGTCTCTTGAGTTGCACAGTAAGTTAGGCATTCAAATGACTGTGTTTTATTAAAATGTAATTGTAAATGAGAGCTTTGCAAAGTAGAAACATTTTACATTTCATTGAGTGACTAAACACCTGTGGGGGCCTGCTACATAGCCAATTCCAGAGAGAGGGGCAAACACATTTAACCTGTACAATTTACAATGAAATAACAAATGACTCACCATACAATACATTTTTTTTCATTATAACTCAAAAAAAGTTGCATTTCAATTCTTGACTAAAGTTACAGAAGCCTACAGACACACTTCTTCTTCTCTCAGCCATGAAATGACCGCCATCTACTGTTCAGGTGAAATATATCGTGGGGGAAGTGACGTCATTGATTCTGCTGCCAAGACAATGTTGTGTTCGAAAAGGTTGGCATTGAATTTCTCCTAAAATGTAACTAAATACAATTCCCCTTAAATTAGCCAATTTCCATAAGCAACCGTTACTATCCTGGTTAATTGTATATGAACATAATGTATCACCTCGTATGTATTTGATTTGGAATAACAAAGACAAAATACAAGAATAAATCTCAATTTTTCCAAAGATGGTTCAAGAACAGTATTTTGTTAGTAACAGTTATTTCATGAAAATTGACATTTTTAATTTATGTTTTATTAAATTATTTTATTAGCATCCTATTAGATGGTGTGTGCGTCAAGGATAAACAAAAATAAAAGAAAAAAAAGTTCACTAATAATTATACTAGAAAGATACACTATATATACTATATATTCTAAAGTATGTGGACACTACTTCAAATTAGTGGATTCGGCTATTTCAGCCACACCCATTGCTGACAGGTGTATAAAATCGAGCACATAGCCATGCAATCTCCATAGGAAAAAACATTGGCAGTAGAATGGCCTTACTGAAGAGCAGTGACTTTCAACGTGGCACGGCCATAGACTGCCACCTTTCCAAAAAGTCATTTTTTTCGAATGTCTGCCCTGCTAGAGCTGCCCCCGTCAACTGTAAGCGCTGTTATTATGAAGTGGAAATGTCTAGGAGCAAGAACGGCTCAGCTGTGAAGTGGTAGGCTCACAGACCTGTGGCTCGTTCACTCACAAGCTCACAGACCGGAATCGCTGAGTGCTGAAGTGCGTAGCGCGTAAACACTGTTGAAACACTGTTGCTTTTATGGATTTTGTCTTGTTGCTTTTTGTGCTATGTTGCTCTGTCTGCATGCTATGTCTTGCTTGTCCTCTTTTGCTCTGCGTGTGCTCATTGATTGTCTGTATTGTAATTGTTTTTAATAACCTGCCCAGGGACTGCGGTTGAAAATTAGCCGGCTGGCTAAAACCGGCACTTTTACTGAAACGTTGATTAATGTGCACTGTCCCTGTAAAAATAAAAATAAACTCAAACTCAAACATCGTCTGTCCTTGGTTGCAACACTCACTACCGAGTTCCAAACTGCCTCTGGAAGCAACATCAGCACAATGGATGTCATGTCTGGTGAGTATGCAGGCCATGGAAGACTTTTTCAGTTAACAGGAATTGTGTACAGATCTTTGCGACATGGGGCCTGTGCATTATCGTGCTGAAACATGAGGTGTTGGCGGTGGATGAATGGAACAACAATGGGCCTCAGGATCTCATCACGTTATATCACGTTATTTGTGCAATCAAATTGCAGTCAATAAAATGAAATTGTGTTTGTTGTCCGTAGCTTTTGCATGCCCATACCATAACCACACAACATTGACATCAGCAAATCGTTCGCCCACACAACGCCATACTCGCTGTCTGCCATCTGACCGGTACAGTTGAAACTAGGATTCATCTATTGAGAGCACTTCTCCAGTGTGCCAGTGGCCATCGCAGGTAAGTATTTGCCCAGTGAAGTCAGTTACGACGCCAAGTTGCAGTCAGGTCAAGACTCTGGTGAAGACGACAAGCATGCAGATGAGCTTCCCTGAGACAGTTTATAACGGATTGCGCAGAAATTCTTCGGTTGTGCAAAACCACAGTTTCATTAGCTGTCCGAGTGGCTGGTATCAGATGATCCCGCAGGTAAAGAAGTCGGATGTGGAGGTCCTGGGCTGGTGTGGTTACACGTGGTCTGCAGTTGTAAGGCCGGTTGGACGTATTGCCCAATTCTATAAAATGATGTTGGATGCGGCTTATGGTAGAGAAATGAACATCAAATTCTCTGGTAATAGCTCTGGTGGGCATTCCTGCAGTCAGCATGCCACTTGCACGCTCCCTCAAAAGTTGAGACATCTATGGCATTGTGTTGTGAGACAAAACTGCACATTTTACAGTGGCCTTTTATTATCACCAGCACAAGGTGCACCTGTGTAATGATAATGTTGTTTATTTAGCTTCTTGATATGTTTGAAGGAAATTTTACATTGTGCATCTTGTCTTTGTGTCATAAACAGTCCTTGGTTCCTGCCTGTGCCTGGTAAAGATAGGAGGGGTCATGACCTCCTCATTTGGCAGAACGCCCAGAATTCTTTAAGTTAAGATAGGAGACGGTGCCAGACACATGCCGGAACCAACCCTATGAACTAAGCCTATGTAACGTGTCTGTAACCAGTATATAAAGATAACTAAACGGGACTGCCCCGTTAGTGCTACTGACAGACATTCACTACGGTGCATCAAGTTTGTTGGAACCTCTCCAGTTAACTGATAATACACAAGGATTCATTTCAGATTGACTTTGAGTGTCCCTGTGTAAGAATTTCCACGATACATGCAACACCTGTCAGGTGGATGGATTATCTGGCAAAGAAGAAATGCTCACTAACAGGAATGTATTGTAAACAAATGTGTGCAATTTTTTTTTAGAGAATTAAGCTTTTTGTGCGTATTGTCGAAGTGACTAGTACGGGCCAATATTTACTTAAAGTCCGCTTTGTACTATTTTATTACATGGCGCGGCTCTTTACTGCATGTTATCTCGCCGTTCACGCAGGATACATTCTGCCACATGGTTACACAATTTTTTATAAGCATGGCATAGCCTCAGACACTCCTGCTATAGGCTGGTCCTCCTTTTCTAGTTGTCCGGACAACACCCTCACGGGTGAGTCACACTCGCTAATTCCCAGGTATAGGCCTTCAGCTAAGACTAATTACAATTAAAATGAATTATTAACTGAAAGCAGGGGTGTGACACTTCGTCTGGGTATGGGACCAACTATAACTTCTAACTTCTAATACATGATTCAGCTTCTGATCTGACTTACCCAGCAAATCCCTATTTCCCTATCTTTTACATTGGGTTTTATACACTTTTTGCCCAGGCCCATGCCTCTTTTGACTACAACCACAACCCCCACCCAACAACATGACATTTAAGCAAAGTTACATAACACATTGTTTTCTGACTCCTTTACATGTGATGTCTACACAGAGTCAGGTAACACATTGGTTCCTTTGTAGGGGACTTATCATCAGGCAATTCTACGAGCTCACACCCAGGGATTAAGTTTGACGGGGCTGTCGCCATATAAGATGAACCACACCCTCCGACAGAGGAACATCGGCATAAGGTCTACCTTCACCCTCCGACAGACAAACATCTGTTTACAGTCTACCTTCACCCTCCGACAGAGGAACATCTGTTTACAGTCTACCTTCACCCTCCGACAGACAAACATCTGTTTACAGTCTACCTTCACCCTCCGACAGACGAACATCTGTTTACAGTCTACCTTCACCCTCCGACAGACGAACATCTGTTTACAGTCTACCTTCACCCTCCGTCAGAGGAACATCTGTTTACAGTCTACCTTCACCCTCCGACAGTGGAACATCTGTTTACAGTCTACCTTCACCCTCCGACATAGGTACATCTGTTTACAGTCTACCTTCACCCTCCGACAGAGGAACATCTGTTTACAGTCTACCTTCACCCTCCGACAGAGGAACATCTGTTTACAGTCTACCCACACCCTCCGACAGACGAACATCTGTTTACAGTCTACCCACACCCTCCGACAGACGAACATCTGTTTACAGTCTACCCACACCCCGTCACTTCCTCTCTGCCTTTGACTGGGTTTTGCTGCTGTCTAGCTGCTTGTGGTTGAGGCCTCTTCCTGTCCTTCTTCCTCTTCTTCTCGATCTTTCTTGTTTCAGTATTACCAGAGTTTTGTCCGGGGTCTGGAGGAGTAATCGGGTCATAGTGACTAGGCTCATTCACGACCCACCCCTTCTCCCCCTTGACCTGTGGCTCGTTCACTCACTTTAGACTTTCCCTCGCACTGTACACACATTTCGTCTTGGATTCATCAACGTATACCATTCTTCATGTTCCATCATGTACTGTTCCTACTTTAACATGATAGGGTGTGCCCCTAGGAAATACACTCACAGGGTAAACGTAGGCAAATTGGTTTGGATCGGGCAGATTAGGATGAACATACCCCTTACCCTTGATGACTAGGTTAACCTAACATGAAATCTTCCACCTGCAGCCTGTTGTACTTGTGAATATCCCCTGTTGACAGGTCCCCGGGGGAGGGAGTCGTCAACTCAATCACCCCCTCTATTGGTGGCTCTCTGGGATTTTCATAGTTTTCTAGGCATCCGGTGAAATAGGCCTTATCCTCTGTCAGCCATATTGTCCCAACATCCATCTACCTGATACCACATTGGCCACATTCTCCTTGCAAGAGTCCAGTACACATACAGTGAGGGAAAATAATATTTGATCCCCTGCTGATTTTGTACTGACAAAAGAAATGATCAGTCTATCATTTTAATGGTAGGTTTATTTGAACAGTGAGAGACAGAATAACAACAAAAAAATCCAGAAAAACGCATGTGAAAAATGTTATAAATGGAATTGCATTTTAATGAGGGAAATAAGTATTTGACCCCCTCTCAATCAGAAAGATTTCTGGCTCCCAGGTGTCTTTTACACAGGTAACAAGCTGAGATTAGGAGCACACTCTTAAAGGGAGTGCTCCCCATCTCAGCTTGTTATCTGTATAAAAGACACCTGTCCACAGAAGCAATCAATCAATCAGATTCCAAACTCTGCACCATGGCCAAGACCAAAGAGCTCTCCAAGGATGTCAGGGACAAGATTGTAGACCTACACAAGGCTGGAATGGGCTACAAGACCATCGCCAAGCAGCTTGGTGAGAAGGTGACTGTCACGTCCAGGCCTGAGAAGACAGGCTGGTGTGTTTAGTTTTGTTTTTGGTGTAGGGTTGTTTACGTTCTAGGTGATATATTTCTATGTTGGGGTAATGGTTCCCAATTAGAGGCAGCTGTGTGTCGTTGTCTCTAATTGGGAACCATATATATGTTTGGGGTTTTCTATTAGGTTTTGTGGGTTATTGTTTATGCATAGCTTTGTTTGTGTGTTAAGTCCATGTTTCGTTACGATCTTCGTTAGTTTTGTTTGTTGTTTTTCCCAGTATCGTTCTAAAATAAAAGATGTATACTGGATGCCTCGCTGCGCCTTGGTCTGTCCCTTCTGGAGATCGTGACAGTGACAACAGTTGGTGCGATTATTCGCAAATGGAAGAAACACAAAAGAACTGTCAATCTCCCTCGGCCTGGGGCTCCATGCAAGATCTCACCTCGTGGAGTTGCAATGATCATGAGAACGGTGAGGAATCAGCCCAGAACTACACGGGAGGATTTTGTCAATGATCTCAAGGCAGCTGGAACCATAGTCACCAAGAAAACAATTGGTAACTAAGCCGTGAAGGACTGAAACAATTGGTAACTAAGCCGTGAAGGACTGAAATCCTGCAGCGCACGCAAGGTCCTCCTGCTCAAGAAAGCACATGTACATGCCCGTCTGAAGTTTGCCAATGAACATCTGAATGATTCAGAGGACAACTGGGTGAAAGTGTTGTGGTCAGATGAGACCAAAATGGAGCTCTTTGGCATCAACTCAACTCACCGTGTTTGGAGGAGGAGGAATGCTGCCTATGACCCCCAAGAACACCATCCCCAACGTCAAACATGGAGATGGAAACATTATGCTTTGGGGGTGTTTTTCTGCTAAGGGGACAGGACAACTTCACCACATCAAAGGGATGATGGCCGGGGCCATGTACCGTCAAATCTTGGGTGAGAACCTCCTTCCCTCAGCCAGGGCATTGAAAATGGGTCGTGGATGGGTATTCCAGCATGACAATGACCCAAAACACAAGGCAAAGGCAACAAAGGAGTGGCTCAAGAAGAAGCACATTAAGGTCCTGGAGTCTCCAGACCTTAATCCCATAGAACATCTGTGGAGGGAGCTGAAGGTTCGAGTTGCAAACGTCAGCCTCGAAACCTTAATGACTTGGAGAAGATCTGCAAAGAGGAGTGGGACAAAATCCCTCCTGAGATGTGTGCAAACCTGGTGGCCAACTGCAAGAAACGTCTGACCTCTGTGATTGCCAACAAGGGTTTTGCCACCAAGTACTAAGTCATGTTTTGCAGAGGGGTCAAATACTTATTTCCCTCATTTAAATGCAAATCAATTTATAACATTTTTCACATGCGTTTTTCTGGATTTTTTTGTTGTTATTCTGTCTCTCACTGTTCAAGTAAACCTACCATTAAAATGATAGACTGATCATTTCTTTGTCAGTGGGCAAATGTACAAAATCAGCAGGGGATCAAAACTTTTTTCCCCCCTCACTGTATATTTGACGTGTCACAGTTTTTTCACTGTATTGGCTACCGTTTATCCCTTTTACTCTTCATCCCATTGCTTTCAGCTTTTCCCTAGTTTGTTTTATCCCTTGGTGTCTTCAACCCATATGGACACCAGAGATCAGCTCCACCTCAGCCTTCTCAGAGACCCTCTCCCTTCATAAAGTTGTTTTCCAGCTTTCCCCACTTCCACTATTCTACTTCTCATCTGAGCAATAGCTTCTACTTCCTCATTACACTGCCAGTACTCTCCTTCGTTCAGTGTGCTTTCTGGTGTATTATTTCATGTTGCAAATCCATTAGCAACTCACTATCAACTCACTATCAGTTATTATTCTCTCAGTGTTGATGTGCTTATCTTAAGTAACTGCAGTACTTAGCCTTCAAGTACTGCAGTTACGTAAGCGGTTTGAAGTTACCCACAACTGTTGGACACCCTTCAGAGAAGCCGTACGTGTCTAGTAAATGTTTTTCACTTGTCTCTCTTTTGGGCAACACTGGCTATAATATTTTCAGTTCTCTCAGCACATCAGACTGAAGCAAGGTTGTCATGGGTACCGCCTGTGGTTGCGGTAACCCCGGCTTCCTGTAGCGATCTGTCAGAGCTCAGATCGAAACTGCCAGCACTCCCGGTCGAGCAAAGCACCGGGAGTGTCACATCTGCACCTGCTACGCCCTCTGGTGTTCAGCCAGTGTCTCCTTAAACCTACAGTTCTCCCCCTGTACTCTCCCTCTCCCTCTCCCTCTCTGTTTGATTGTGTGGTTGGAGACAGGTGGGCTGGAGTCAGAGCAGATCCCCATCAGCTGCTACTTGTCCCATAAATCAAGACCTCTACATAAACCCATTCCTGCCACTTCCACTCTGCCAGCTTGTAGTCTCTGCTCAGTCAGTTATGATTCTAGCCTTTTGTTAATTCTCTAGATGCTGTTGCTCTGCCGTGCTTGTTACACCATTTTTGTCCTCTCCTTGCAGTTACCGCTCTGTCTCTGGCCCCTGTCTCCTGTTCCACATCTCACCACCAACCACCTTGCTCTGGATATAACTCACCACCACTACCTTGGATTCCCCTCAGGACCTGTTTCCCTGTTCAACTCAGCCAACTCCAACCTCACTCTACACTCCTGGTTTTTCTGCAACTCATCTGAGCTACCCCGGTTCTGCAATCCATATTTTTCTGTGTACAATGAACATTTTGGTGCATTCATCCCGGCTTCCTCTTCTGAGTCCGCTCTTGGGTTCCACCCCTTCGCTCCCCCTTCGCTCTACGTAACAGGGAGCCCAGTTGCTGTTTAACATCTCAGAGCTAGAGTCCCTCTGAGTCTTATAACTTTCCTTTTCTTTTAGTTTCTGTAACATGGCATCATGTGCCCCTTCCATTAGGGATGGTTTAAGTGGGAGAGTGAGGCCTTGATCTGGCAAAATTCCTATGATCTCCATCGTTCTCAGGATCTTCATTATTTGTGTAATATGCCACACTGGTGGTGGTGGGAGCCTGGAAGTGTCCTGGAGCAGACACTCCATTTTCTATGTACAGCGCATTCGAAAAGTATTCAGACCCCTTGACTTTTTTCCCCATTTTGTTACATTACAGCCTTATTCTAAAATGTATTAAATTGTTTTTTTCATTCATCAATCTACATACACAATAGCCCATAATGACAAAGGAAAAGCAGGTTTTTATATTTGTTTTTACAAATGTATAAAAACATAATTATGGAAATATAAAATGTACATAAGAATTCAGACCCTTTACGCAGTACTTTGTTGAAGCACCTTTGTCAGCGATTACAGACTCGAGTCTTCTTGGGTATGACGCTACAAGCTTGGCACATCTGTATTTGGGGAGTTTCTCCCATTCTTCTCTGCAGATCCTCTCAAGCTCTGTTCGGTTGGATGGGGAGCATTTCTGCACAGCTATTTTCGGGTCTCTCCAGAGATGTTTGATCGGGTTCAAATACGGGCTCTGGCTGGGCCACTCAAGGACATTCAGAGACTTGTCCCAAAGCCACTCCTGTGTTGTCTTGGCTGTGTGCTCACGGTCATTGTCCTGTTGGAAGGTAAACATTCACCCCAGTCTGAGGTACTAAGCGTTCTGGAGCAGGTTTTCATCAAGGATCCCTTTTTACTTTGCTCCGTTCATCTTTGCCTCGATCCTGACTAGTCTCCCAGTCCCTGCCGCTGAAAAACATCCCCACAGCATGATGCTGCCACCACCATGCTTCACCGTAAGGATGGTGCCAGATTTCCTTCAGACATGACGGTTGGCATTCAGGCCAAAGAGAATCTTATTTCACATGGTCTGAGAGTCTTTAGGTGCCTTTTGGCAAACTCCAAGCGGGCCGTCATGTGCTTTTTACTGAGGCGTGGCTTCTGTCTGGCCACTCTACCATAAAGGCCTGATTGGTGGAGTGCTGCATGCATAGATGGTTGTCCTTCTGGAAAGTTCTCCCATCGGGTTCTTGGTCACCTTCCTGACCAAGCCCCTTCTCCCCCTATTGCTCAGTTTGGTCAGGCAGCCAGCTCTAGGAAGAGTCTTCGTGGTTCCAAACCTCTTCCATTTAAGAATGATGGACTCCACTGTATTCTTGGGGACCTTCAATGCTGCATACATTGTTTGGTACCCTTCCGAAGATCTGTGACTCAACACAATCCTGTCTTGGAGCTCTACGGACAATTCCTTCGACCTCATGGCTTGGTTATTGCTTTGACATGCACTGTCAACTGTGGGACCTTATATAGACAGGTGTGTGCCTTTCCAAATCATGTCCAATCAATTGAATTTACCACAGGTGGACTCCAATCAAGTTGTAGAAACATGGATAGGATAATCAATGGAAACAGGATGCACCTGAGCTCAATTTTGAGTCTCACATCAATGGGCCTGAATACTTATGTAAATAATGTATTTCTGTTTTTTATTTTAATACATTTGCAAAAATGCCTAAAAAAACTGTTTTCGCTTTGTCATAATGGGTTATTGTGATGTCATTATGGGGTATTGTGATGTCATAATGGGGTATTGTGTGTAGATTGCTGAGGAAAAAAAGATTTAATCCATTTTAGAATAAGGCTGTAATGTAATAAAATGTGGAAAAGGTCAAGCGGTCTGAATACTTTCCTAAGGTACTGTACATACATACTGTACATACATACTGTACATACATACATATATCTCTTTAAATATATGTTCCATTATTATTTTCCACTAACGCTACCACCCCTCCCTTAATTGGAGTAAACGAATGAACAACAACCCTTACGCTTCTTTTTCCAGCTTATACACACTTTATACATTTTACAGACACAATCTATTTTAAAATAGTTACATTTTGTTTGTTTTTAGTACTATCCTTCTTCTACCCTCAACCTCTCCCATCTATTTCTGATGTCCGTCCTCAACCTCTCCCTTCTATTTCTGATGTCCATCCTCAACCTCTCCCATCTATTTCTGATGTCCATCCTCAACCTCTCCCATCTATTTCTGATGTCCGTCCTCCACCTCTTCCATCTATTTCTGATGTCCATCCTCCACCTCTCCCATCTATTTCTGATGTCCATCCTCAACCTCTCCCATCTATTTCTGATGTCCATCCTCCACCTCTTCCATCTATTTCTGATGTCCATCCTCAACCTCTCCCATCTATTTCTGATGTCCGTCCTCCACCTCTTCCATCTATTTCTGATGTCCATCCTCAACCTCTCCCATCTATTTCTGATGTCCATCCTCCACCTCTTCCATCTATTTCTGATGTCCATCCTCAACCTCTCCCATCTATTTCTGATGTCCGTCCTCCACCTCTTCCATCTATTTCTGATGTCCATCCTCAACCTCTCCCATCTATTTCTGATGTCCATCCAGTTTAATTTCTATTTGCCATATACTTTAAACTGTGCTGTTTCACAAAAGTTCTGAACCTATATACATTTTACAGACAGTTTATTTTACATTTGTTATATTGTTATTAGTCCAACACTTTTTTAAATATAAGAGTATTATTATATTATTGATTGATTGATTGACTGATTGACTGACTGATTGATTGACTGACTATGACTTTTTAAATCACCCAGTATTGCTATCTGCAGCATTAGCTCTAGGTAAATGTTACAATTCTTCAGCCATTCCTGGACCTGTGACCAAAAAAACGAGCTACATATGGACAGTACCAAAATAAATGATCTAATGACTCGGACTCTTCGCAGCAAAATCTGCAGACCTGGGAAGATTGTATCTCCCGTATATATATATATATATATATATATATATATATATCACATTCTATTGGTTTCAAGAATTTTGTATAATAAGTTCAATGGAAGAATTCACATTTTGAATTCGGGTGTCGTTTTGCGTATCAGTTAATAAACCATGTGCCGTGGAATCGGTACATCGGACATCTCTTCCTATTATGCAATCTATATGGCACAACTTTACATTTTTGGGTCCATACATGAAACTGGTCTATTTTTATTTATCACAATTTTCTTTAACCAATTTTGGTCTTTAACGCAGAGCCGACAGACGCCCTTGCTTTTTCTCCCTTCCACTTGCCTCTTAGATTTTTTGCGGTAATGATGCAATTAGTTGGTTGTAATTTGGGGTAGAGCAGACATTTCCATACATTATGGTTAACTACATTGCCCCCTAGTGGTCTGATTATTGACTTTGATCTCAGGCCCTTCTTATGACCAGTTCTATTTTCGGTGAACATCTTCTAAATGAATGTATTATTTATACAGCTGATCAGCGTACACACAATATCTTCCCCCTGTTGATATGTTCCCCCTGTTCCCCCACAATATGTTCCCCCTGTTGATATGTTCCCCACAATATGTTCCCCCTGTTGATATGTTCCCCTGTTCCCCACAATATGTTCCCACTGTTGATATGTTCCCCTGTTGATATGTTCCCCTGTTCCCCACAATATGTTCCCCCTGTTGATATGTTCCCCTGTTGATATGTTCCCCCTGTTGATATGTTCCCCTGTTCCCCCACAATATGTTCCCCCTGTTGATATGTTCCCCTGTTCCCCACAATATGTTCCCCTGTTGATATGTTCCCCTGTTTCCCCACAATATGTTCCCCTGTTGATATGTTCCCCTGTTCCCCACAATATGTTCCCCTGTTGATATGTTCCCCCTGTTCCCCACAATATGTTTCCCCCTGTTGATATGTTCCCCTGTTCCCCCACAATATGTTCCCCCTGTTCCCCACAATATGTTCCCCTGTTGATATGTTCCCCACAATATGTTCCCCCTGTTGATATGTTCCCCCACAATATGTTCCCCCTGTTGATGATGCATTATGGTTAAATGTAACAATTTTGTTTGACTGAAATTGGAAATAGTTAAATAGGTGAAATTAAATGAAACAATAAAGTATGTTGATGCTAATATTATGTCAATGCTAATGATAACAATGGCATACTATATTCAATATGCTGTGGGCTATTGCCATTGGTTGCACTAATTGCACTGTTTGTCTACATAACTAGTTGAAGCATGCATAACACTACCCTGAAGAAGGCACAGTGATGGCGAAACGTTGGTGTTTTTTTTACCCAATAAATGACTGGGAGTGTCACGCCCTGACCTGTATGAGCCTCTTTATGTCTCATTTTGGTTTGGTCAGGGTGTGATTTGGGGTGGGCATTCTATGTTCACTTTTGTATTTCTTTGTTTTGGCCGGGTATGGCTCTCAATCAGGGACATTCAGGGACATCGGGGACATCGTTGTCTCTGATTGGGAACCATACTTAAGTAGCCCTTTTTCCCCCCTCCTTTCCTTGTGGGAAGTTAACTTTGTTTGTAGGTGTCTATGCGCCACACAGTGCATGTCCGATCTTTGTCTCTTGTTTTTTTTTTGTTTCACTCAACCCGACACGCTGCGCCTTGGTCCGTTTTTGAAGATCGTGACAGGGGAGGTTATACATATGGAGTGTGCGACTCTCTTTGTTTTTATAGTTAGCTGCACGTGTGACAACTCCACCAGTCCTATTTATGATATAATTTACAAAGATTATACAAACTAGCTAGCTAAATTGCCATAAATGTTTAATGCTTTTCCACCTGTTCCCAAATTAATGTAATTGGTTCAGAGTTTGTTTTGATACTTTAACCTGCGTGTCTTGATCGCGTTTGGTGTGGGGGTACAAAATATATTTATCCAGGATGGCGCAGGATAGCGCAGGATGGTGCAGGATGGCGCACGCGCGCAGCCGGTTTGGGTTCCGTGTTAGGTGCTCAGTTAGCTTTTGCCTGGGGGAGAACAGGCTGGGCAGGTAACAGGTTGGCTAGAGTAGAGGTATACCTGGGTGTTGTTATAGGCGAAGAGTTGTTGCCGGAATAGTATATACTGAGGATATCTTTGAGTTATTCATGTCTTTGTCGACATCCTGCTTGTTATTTTCTGTACAAAGTTTATTGCGCCTGTTAATATTTGTAAGTAAAAGCCTCTGAGAGGTGAGCACCGGAACATCAAATTTGATGTGCCAAATACAACAGTGTAGACCTTACCGTGAAATGCTTACTGACAAGCCCTTAACCAACATTGCAGTTTTAAGAAAAATAACATTTAATACAAATATTTATGAAATTGACTATAGTAAAAAATAAAAGAGCGACGATAAAATAACAATAACGAGGCGACCGGTACCGAGTCAATGTGCGGGGGTACAGGTTAGTCCAGGTAATTGAGGTATTATGTAGGTAGGGGTAAAGTGACTATGCATAGATAATAAATAGCGAGTAGCAGGAGTGTAAAAAAAATATAAATAGTCCGGGTAGCCATTTGATTAACTGTTCAGGAGTCTTATGGCTTGAGGGGGTAGAAGCTGTTTAGGAGCTTTTTGGTCCTGGAGTCTTTGGACATTTTTAGGGCCTTCCTCTGACACCGCCTGGTATAGAGGTCCTGGATGGCGGGAAGCTTGGCCCCAGTGATCTACTGGGCAGAACACACTACCCTCTGTAGCGCCTTGCGTTCGGAGGCCGAGCAGCTGCCATTCCAGGCGGTGATGCAACCAGCTAGGATGCTCTCGATGGTGCAGCTGTATAACTTTTTTGAGGATCTGAGGATTCATGCCAAATCTTTTCAGTCTCCTGAGAGGGAATAGGCATTGTCGTGCCCTCTTCACCACTGTCTTGGTGTGTTTAGACCATGTTAGTTTGTTGGTGATGTGGACACCAACCTGCTCCACTACAGCCCTGTCGATGAGAATGGGGGCGTGCTCGGCCCTCCTTTTCCTGTAGTCCACGATCCTCTCCTTTGTCTTGATCAAGTTGAGGGAGAGGTTGTTGTCCTGGCACCACACTGTTTTTTGCTAATTGTTTATAAGGCCCTACTTCTTAAAATTCCATCTTATCTAACTTTGCTGAAGTATAAGACACGAGGTTCCTAACCCGTTCACAGGATTGGTTAACTCTTGAGGTTCCTAGGGTCTCCACCGAGTTAGGTAAATCTGCTTTTCATTTTAATGCACCGTTTTGCTGGAACAAATTTCCAAATACATTTTGTCTTGATGTTCTGGTGCTGTTCGGGCAACTTAAAGTATTGATTGATGACTTATTTGTGGATGAATGTAACTTCTTTTTTTTTTGAGTGATTTGTGACGTTTTATTTGTGCTTAACATGACTGTGTTTTGGTATTTTTAGTGTGTATATATATATATATATATAGTTTTTTCATCTGTTAAACAAGTATTTTTCTTTCTAGTTGACATTGCATCTCTTTGTGAAGCTAACACTTGAAATTATTTCACTTATTTCTCTCTTCTCAACACGTATGGCCCAGAACTTCATTGAGCATCTGTTCTATTCATTTTAGAGACCCCTTTTTCCATTTAGAAAAAGTGGCCCCCATCACACAAATTGTTGGATTTTAAGATAAATTGGGCCATTTAAAAGTACATTTCCAGCAATTCTAAACACATTTAGCACAAGGCAGAGATTTGTTTTGCTCTTTTAAAGCTAATTTTCTGCAATTCTATGCATTCTTCCATGTCTTGTGTGTGTTTATATGATACCAGGGGTCAAAGCCAGATATACTGTATATATTTTGTATTTTCTGGGGGGGACTTGCGGTCTGTATTGACCCCGTTCTGGGTCCGGATCCGGTCCGCGGTGCGCCAGTTGCGTATGGAGGGCCTAGACGAAATCCCCAAAAACTAACAATACACTGAATTCATACATTTTCAGTAATTTAAAATTGTAAACACAATACCACAACACATGTTTTCCAATTTGGGAGGTAAGCTCACTAGTATTCAATAATTTGGATGGAATCAAGACATTAGAATGTACTAGAGGCCACCAAAATTGAGCTTGTTCAGCATCTTGGGGGATCCTGGCTAGCTACTTGTTCTATTTGGCTGACTACTCCATGTACTCGTGGAAAACACTGTATTTTCATAAAATAAAGTGTTCTGTGTTCCTGAGGAGCTTCTCTATAACATGGAATACAAAAAGTACAACACCAGAACCAACAGACCAGGCCCAACTGCTCTGTTGACAATTTCCCCGGACAATAATACAAGCCTTAGTGTCAATCTCTGTGATAAATGGAATATTGCACAGACAGGACATCCAGGGGAGTATACAGGAAATTCACGTTCTCTTTATTGTAAAGGGGTGGAGCTTCTGCCATCAACATTCTGCTGGGGTATCTTCCTTTTTTAACAATATATTTCGTGACATTTTCGAATTTCAACAACAACAAAAAATCAGCAAACATGGAAGGTGTGATATGTGAATAGTATGATTGAAATCGTATCAGATGATTAGTCTGGAACAGAGTCAATAGACACAGGATACCAAAAAATAAAAGCACATTCAAGGATGATACTAGGATCCCAAGCTACAAGAAAATACATGTTAATTTGTTAAATCATGTAGCAGTTATGTCTGGGAAAAAGTATGACATTTACCAACTACACGAGTAGCTATTTTATTACCAATCTGCCATTGACCAAGGGAGTTTTTTTTTATAAAGACCAAATCAATTACAATTCTCTGTTGATGGACAGTTCAATTGGACACACAGGAAGTGGGCTGCTTTTGCATTGGTGTTTTGACCAGACCTAGGTTCAAAAACTATTCGAACTCTTTTCAAATACTTGATTGAGCTTGTTTGCAAACGGAAGAAATAGAAAAGTCCCAAAATGTAAAAAATAAAACTGCCCATCTGGCAAAGTGTCTGAAGGATTTCGAATAGTATTTGAACCCAGGTCTGGTTTTGATTCCATGTTGTACGGCGGCATCAGGAGGCAGGACCTTAGACCACTTTTCCCTCCAGTTTTTTAACGACTCCTCTCCCTCCCAGTTTATCGATGAAGACAGAGCTGTCTTTGGCATCTGACATGTCGTTCACCTGCCACTCAAACTTCAGACCTGTGAAACACACGAGAACACAGCCAGTCAGTCATTTCTCTTTTATTTTTTTTTAAGTAATCCCACTCGTCACATATTTTTGTTTTGTTTATTGGAGATTTAAAAAAAAAAAATAGAAGAGAGTGGTGCTGAGATATCAGTGGGCTGGTTTTGAACCCATGCTGCAGCGGTGTGTGTGTTCTGGGGGACCTGGCTTAGACTGCTAGACCACCTCAGGCCAGTACTCTGTCATTTCTGTGTCATTCATCAAATCAAATTGTATTGGTCACATACACATGGTTAGCAGATGTTAATGCGAGTGTAGCGAAATGCTTGTGCTTCTTGTTCCGACCGTGCAGTAAAGTAATCTAACAATTTCACAACTACTATCTGATACACACAAGTGTAAAGGAATGAATAAGAATATGTACATATACATATATGGATGAGCGATGGCCAAACGGCATAGGCAAGATGCAGTAGATGGTATAGAGTACAGTACATACATATGGGATGAGTAATGTAGGGTATGTAAAGATTATATAGACAGGCTACTGTCCGCTAGAATCCACACTTGAAACAATAACAAAGTAGGCACCCCGCCTCTGTTTTGGTAAAACATTGGAGTAAATCCACTGTATTTTTGGGGTTCTGATGGGATACGATCAGTGGCATGTCCAGGGGGTGACCCAGGGTGGGGTCCCCCTGAAATCTGATTGGCCACTCCAGTGGCACCCCCACAGAAATTCTGAGATCTGATAGGTTGTCTCTAAATATATTGATAATTTTGACCAAGACGCGTACCGACAGCAAGACTTAATAATCTCGCCGGAGAGTGCCCATCTGTCTTAGTATGTGTGGCCTATGTATCTGTCATTATTCTTTTTGGCCAGACAGCATCAGATACACGGGCCACGGATACTAAGACAGAGGGGCGCCGTTTGCCTCGTTCGGATGCTTTCTATGGTGAAAAAGATTCAGCCTCTTGAGAATTGAAGGAAAATTATGAAACACGGATAGACACGAATGAGAAAAAAAAATGTAATTGTTTTAGGGGTGGAAGCCTGGCTTCCCTTGGCATCCATGACTACACACCACTTTGTAGGCTGAATGTCATTATACATAGTGTTTGTAATACATGCCATTTTCCATTCAAACGCTGTTTCCGATGCTGGACTGTTTCCGATGCTGGACTGGTGCAGATAATCTACTTAACCTACCTCTGAAGTGATTTGTTTTTCCACAATCAGATGAAAACATCATGACTGGGTGTGTCTTGTTTGTGACACATTAAAAGTTCATACATTCACACGTCTTTACTATAAAGCCGATGTATTTTTACCTTGGAGGTTCCCCTTAAAAACATAGAGACCCCACAAATGTCACAGTGTAATTTGCACTCTGGATGGCACTTTCAAGTGAATTTACCAAAAGCAAACACTGTAACGAGACTTTTGGAATTGATTTATGATTTATTTGAAAAGGGAAATGTACCAAACCTAAGCTGAAGCATTTCATGCGTTACACCATCATAATCAAATTAAGGTTCAACATGTTCTGGCCCCCCTGAACTGGGCCTGTACCCCACCTTGGCCACCCCATTCAACATGTTCTGGCCCCCCTGAACTGGGTCTGTACCCCACCTTGGCCACCCCATTCAACATGTTCTGGCCCCCCTGAACTGGGTCTGTACCCCACCTTGGCCACCCCATTCAACATGTTCTGGCCCCCCTGAACTGGGTCTGTACCCCACCTTGGCCACCCCATTCAACATGTTTTGGCCCCCCTGAACTGGGTCTGTACCCCACTACCCAAAATTCTTACCTTGGAACTTTGCTTTAATGTATTGCTTTGAGCTGGCGTATTTCATTTTCTTTTTGATAGTTGAGTGTTCCGGAGCCCTGCAATTTCAAACAGAAAAAGAACACATTTTAGAATGCACTCCAAAACATTCTGCCTTGAGTCAATGTCCAAATCCTCTCTCACTCATTCCCTCCCTCCACTCAATATGACTGACATGCTAATGTTATTCACGGTGTACAGTACATGTCCTCCTATCTCGATTTCCACCTATCACCTTCCTTGTGGCTGTCCCAGGAACAGTCGTACAGGGTTAGTTATTCTAACTCTATGGTCCGACTTACCACATGATGAAGACCAGGTCCTCCTTGGGGCTGTCCTTGCTCTCCCAGGAACAGTCGTAGAGGGCATAGCGGCAGTCCTCCGTCGGCATCATGTTGACGATCTTCCGGAATACGTCCTCCTCCCCGTTCAGGTCCTTGACCTTAATTGATTGGTAATTGATTAATGAACTGCAATTACCTAGTGTTTTTCTAGATGCTCACGTTACTAACCCTAATAATAATTATAGTAAGAAAGCTTGGACATTTTTTAGGTTCTGTATTTGAATGCATTTAATATGACACGACGTGATTCTATGGCAACCAAGTCAGCTCCCAATCACACTATATAGCGTTCAGAATTTTAAACAATGCTATGTGTAAGTGAATGTCTAGAATTAGAACAAGATAACAAATGAGAGATTTAGGACACAGACCCTTAAATTCTTTCTTGGACCTTCTTGTACAATTTCCATTTTTCTTTTTTGAGAAAGAAGCGAGGAGAGAGGATGCAAGGAAATGAGGAAAGATGAATTAAGAAAAGCTTAGAACGCCTAACTATGTGGTCCTCTGGATCTGAGTTGGTAGAGCACGGGGCTTGCAACGCCTGTGGGTCCAATTCCCGGGACCACCAATACGTAAAAAATAAAATGATGCTTAGGATAAAAGTGTCTGCAAAATTACATATTATTATATGGCTCCTCTGACCTTCAGGCATTTGTCCTCGTCCACGATGATACATTTCCCGTCGTCGCTGATCTTGAAGAGCACCAGCTTCAGCTGCTCCTGCTTGTCGGCCCCCTGGAGGCGAACTCGGATCTTGTCAAACGTGTGAACGACGTCATCATGGACCGCTATTCCAGAGGCCTGGTCACAAAGGAGAGAAGAAGAGGAAGAAGAATACGCCGGTCACAAGGGAGAGAAGAAGAAGAATACAACGGTCACAAGGGAGAGAAGAAGAAGAATACGCCGGTCACAAGGGAGAGAAGAAGAAGAATACAACGGTCACAAGGGAGAGAAGAAGAAGAATACAACGGTCACAAGGGAGAGAAGAGTCGTCAGTGGAATGTGGATCTCTCGTTAGTCTACCGATAGCTCAGCGAGCTGTTGATGTCTGACTGCCAACAAATTTCACTCGATTCTACATGAAAAATCGGATTGCAACTGGTTCGCAAGTACTCTCAGCCGACTAACGCTACTGGTGTGTTGTAGCCTCAAGACAACGGGGCCGGTCCAGGTGAAGCATGGCTGTGGCTCTGTATAGTTTCCCTCTGAGTGGTGGAGGAGTCAGTCTGCCACATTCCAGACAGACTGGAACAAGTCAGCACTAGATTCTAAATCTGAACGTTGTCCTAAAGTAGGATTCGACAATAGAATATAATAGAATAAATGGAGTATAGAGAGAGATGAATACATGGGGTATATATATATAATATATATATATATATATATATATATATATATATATATATATATATATATGAATGAGAGAGAGAGAGAGAGAGAGATGAATACATGGGGTGGGGAGAGAGAGAGAGAGAGAGAGAGAGAGATGAATACATGGGGTGGGGGAGAGAGAGAGAGAGATGAATACATGGGGTGGGGAGAGAGAGAGAGAGAGAGAGAGAGAGAGAGAGAGAGAGAGAGAGAGAGAGAGAGATGAATACATGGGGTGGGTATAGAGAGAGAGAGAGAGAGAGAGAGAGAGAGAGAGAGAGAGATGAATACATGGGGTGGGGAGAGAGAGAGAGATGAATACATGGGGTGGGGGAGAGAGAGAGAGAGAGAGAGAGAGAGAGAGAGAGAGAGATGAATACATGGGGTGGGAGAGAGAGAGAGAGAGAGAGAGAGATGAATACATGGGGTGGGAGAGAGAGAGAGAGAGAGAGAGAGAGAGAGAGAGAGAGAGAGAGAGAGAGAGAGAGAGAGAGAGAGATGAATACATGGGGTGGGGAGAGAGAGATGAATACATGGGGTGGGGAGAGAGAGAGAGAGAGAGAGAGAGAGAGAGAGAGAGAGAGAGAGAGAGAGAGAGAGAGAGAGAGAGAGAGAGAGAGAGAGAGAGAGAGAGAGAGAGAGAGAGAGAGAGAGAGAGAGAGAGAGAGATGAATACATGGGGTGAGAGAGAGAGAGAGAGAGAGAGAGAGAGATGAATACATGGGAGAGAGAGAGAGAGAGAGAGAGAGAGAGAGAGAGAGAGAGAGAGAGAGAGAGAGAGAGAGAGAGAGAGAGAGAGAGAGAGAGATGAATACATGGGGTGGGGGGAGAGAGAGAGAGAGAGAGAGAGAGATGAATACATGGGGTGGGTAGAGAGAGAGAGAGAGAGAGATGAATACATGGGGTGGGGAGAGAGAGAGAGAGAGAGAGAGAGAGAGAGAGAGAGAGAGAGAGAGAGAGAGAGAGAGAGAGAGAGAGAGAGAGAGAGAGAGAGAGAGAGAGAGAGAGAGAGAGAGAGAGAGAGAGATGAATACATGGGGTGGGTATAGAGAGAGAGAGAGAGAGAGAGAGATGAATACATGGGGTGGGTATAGAGAGAGAGAGAGAGAGATGAATACATGGGGTGGGTATAGAGAGATGAATACATGGGGTGGGTATAGAGAGAGAGAGATGAATACATGGGGTGGGTATAGAGAGAGAGAGAGAGAGAGATGAATACATGGGGTGGGTATAGAGAGAGAGAGAGAGAGATGAATACATGGGGTGGGTATAGAGAGAGAGAGATGAATACATGGGGTATAGAGAGAGAGAGATGAATACATGGGGTATAGAGAGAGAGAGATACATGGAATAGAGAGAGATACATGGGGTATACTAATAGTTCAGTGTACATGGGGTACAGACAGAGGAAATAGGCCTCATTCTAATATTTCAGTGTTTCATGTTGTATCTCTCTCTGTAGGAATAGTTCCCTGGTGAATGTTCTAGGCCTCTGTCAGCCACATTCCACGGTGAGGAACATGTCAGCACAAGTAGTATAGCCGTCCTGACGAAGCCTTAACACTCAGGAGGGAGCTAGTTATATAACCCATGGCACCCTATTCCCTATATAGTGCACTACCTTAGACCAGAGCCCTATGGCACCCTATTCCCTATATAGTGCACTTTTTTATTTTTTTTTAACCAGGGCCCATAGGACGATTGTCCCATTATTCTATATATACATATAGCGCGTTACTTTCATTCAGGGCCATGTCTTGGGTTCTGTCCCAAATGGCACCCTATTCCCTATATAGTGCACTACTTTAGACCAGAGCCCTATGGCACCGTATTCCCTATATAGTGCACAGCTTTAGACCAGAGCCCTATGGGGCAATTCGAATGCAACCTAAAACTTTTCTATTCATTACTTGCGGAAAAGAATCCAAAGACAATGTAAGACGAAAACCTTCATCCCGAATGGCAAGAGTAAGTAAGTTTGGATGATAAACAACAGGAAAAAAAAAGGTTTTCTTCAATGAAGACAGGGAAAATCAGACCACTAACTTGAGGTTGTGAATACCAAAAGAGCCAAAGATTCAGGATAGATTCCCACTGAGGTTACAAGTTATGTCCTTACAATTATTCGTGTAGTATCGGGGAATACTCGACTGGGGAGAGAGAGAGAGAGATGTATACTGCCCATTTGAAGTTATTTTAAAACCTTTCCCTCAGTTTCATAGCATAACACAATGTCCTAATCTCTAACCCCACAAAATATATTGCAATACCTCCAGCACTCACCATTTTCACTGCTGTTGTGTGAAGAAAGTAGACAGTAGAGGATAGCTGACGGGTGTACGCAGCGCTGTCTGGTCCGGAAAGAAAAAGCAGGTAGAACAAGTGGGAGGTCTGGTTACAGTCAGCTAGCTAGGACTCTTTCTCCTCTAATGTCTGATGTAGCCTGAGGCTATGCTACCGTTTCCACCGTTGTTAAAACAAGTATATTAAAATGTGAAGCAAACTTTTTTTTTTTAAGTTCTTTGTTGTTACTCATTTTTAACTTGGCTACTAGATTTATAAACTCTCCTAAGTTATCACCGTAAACTAATAGAGTCATTTAAATTACCTTAATAGGTAATAATTACACAGGTGAGTGGGAGCCAATGTTGACTGGTGGGCGGAGTTGGGCAATAACACGCCTTATATGGAGAACGAAGGAGGCGACCTATTTAACACGACTAAAGTTTGAAAGACATTTGGCAGAGGGGCAGAGAAGTAAGTGGCTGGACCTTTTTAAGGGTTATCTCTCCCTCGCCACTGTGGGAATATAAACTGTCTGATATCTCAAGACCAAACCCCATGATACTATAGGACCATAATCAGGCACAAGAGGAGTATTTAATATACATAGCACATACCAGGAAGGGCTGCCAGCTTTATAAGGTACTTTCATCTTCTGTTTCTGAGCTACTGGGTTTGACTTGGACTACATCCCAAATGGGACCCTATTCCCTACAACCTGCTCTATGGGAACTGGTCAACAGTACGTCCCAAATGGAACCCTATTCCTTACAACCTGCTCTATGGGAACTGGTCAACAGTACGTCCCAAATGGGACCCTATTCCTTACAACCTGCTCTATGGGAACTGGTCAACAGTACGTCCCAAATGGAACCCTATTCCCTACAACCTGCTCTATGGGAACTGGTCAACAGTACGTCCCAAATGGGACCCTATTCCCTACACCCTGCTCTATGGGCACTGGTAGTGCACTACAGAGAATAGGACTGCCATTTGGGATGCAGGCTTGATGTAAAGGTGTAGTTAGTTTGCTGATGAGGACAGGTGTTAAAGGGTGTAGTTAGTTTGCTGATGAGGACAGGTTAGAACCTGTTCTGTTAGGAGGAGGAATGTGAGCCTGTACAGTCCTGGGAAGAGGTGTGGGCTGACAGCCTTACCTGGTGAGAGAGAGGCCTACCACCTTAATGACAGAGAGAGAGAGAGAGGGGGGTGGGGAATATGAGTCAGAGAGAGAGAGGTGTGGTCTGACAAGATAGAGGGGGTGAGAAAGAAGAAAGGGAGGGGGAGGGATAGAGGGAGGAGGAGATAGAGGGAGGGTGAAGAGAGGAGGTGAGTGAGTGAGAGAGAGAGAGAGAGACAGAGGGAGAGGGAGATAGACAGAAGGAGAGAGAGGAAGATAGAGTGGTCTAACAAATCACAGCGCTGCTTGGCCAGCTAATAACCTAGTCACCGATCAAGCAACATTATGGACTGTTGTTGCGTGAACCTGTCTCTGTTCCGATAACTGGGAGAAAACACACATTTTACACCTATGTATTCACAGACAGACACGGACAGACAGACAGAGGCACAGGCACGGACACGGACACGGACACGGACACGGACACGGACACGGACACAGACAGACAGACACAGGCACAGGCACAGAGACAGACAGACACGGACAGACAGACAGAGGCACAGGCACGGACACGGACACGGACACAGACATACAGACACAGGCACAGGCACAGAGACAGACAGACAGACACAGAGACCGAGACCGAGACAGAGACAACTTGTTAAAAAAAACCTACAATATCGGCTTCATCCTTCACGTCATTAGAATCCATCATTAAATGGTCAGGAAGGCCAAAGGATACATTAGAACCTGGCACTGATGTGATTGGCTTCCAGAACTTGGTGGGGTTGTTTAGGTTCTCTGTGACTGCGTTTAAATAGTTTTCTGATTTGGACTTCCTGATCAATCCTGTGCATGTTGTTTCTTAGCGCTCTGAAGGAGGCCCAGTCAACAGGAGCGTTTGTATGTCTAGCTTGAGCCCAAGAGACGTTTCTCTTTCTAATGAATTCTGCCAAGTTAATTGAAAACCAGGGATTGTCCCTTCCACTGATTCGAACATTTCTTCACAGGGGCATTGCTTATCACAAATGGACACATATTTCATATAGAAATAGTCCCAGGCAGTGTCAACATGGGGAATCAGACTTACTCTGTCAATATTATGGTACAGATTATGTAAGGACGCTTGCTCAACAAACTGTCTTTAATGTATTTAAAAATATATAATGGGGGTTTGGCTTTGGTTATTTTGGTATTTCTAACACTTGAATTGAACAGTGATCACTGACATCATTACATTGACATGTATGGGCATGTCAATATGCATGTCAAGTGTGTGTGTGTGTGTGTGTGTGTGTGTGTGTGTGTGCGTGTGCGTGTGCGTGTACCTGGGTGTGTGCCTGTCTGCCTGGGTCTGAACCAGCGTTTACTGTGAACACTGAGGCTGTACTTGCTTTAAGTTAGTTTTAACAGTGGTCAAGTAGGCTACTGTGGCTTTTTCATCGTGATGTAGGCCTACCAGAGTGGCCTACCATCAAAAAACAATGGAGAAAAATGCATCCCATAACATGTTAACATGGAAATAGCTGTTCTGTCATTCAGCCTACAGTAGCAGCCAACGTGTGGTGTTCAATGTAGGCCTACATTCCATGAGAGTTATGGGGAAAAAACATGCAGGGCTTGACATTAACCTGTTCATCAACTTAACCTGCACACAAGGTGACTGAACATGTTGTTGTGCTGTTTGATGCAAGAACTCGTTATTATTCCCGTACCATTATTGCAGAGAATCAGACACAAGACGCTACCCTCTGCCTATTGGCTACTTAGCTTATTCAAGCCTGTCTCAGAATACAACACTGTAGTATCTAAGACATAACAAAAGCTTTTTACCTGACTGGCTAGAAATGCACATGTTTTGTGCTCTTGTAGGAAGCAACCACTCCCACATTGAGGACTATCTAGCAAAGAATATGAATAAATGTTTGCACGTGGCTACATGCAGCTCTCGCTTTGATCTCAAAACAAGCGCATTTACTCAGGACCGCTCATGCTGTGAACACAGTCCAGTTCATACGCAGTTCAAAGGGAACATTGCTAGAAAGACCTCCTTAAGTTCTCCTGATGAATTGTGTTTCAGTAGGTTTTCCCAGGTCAAAAGGACCTGTCCATGCGGGAATACAGATTTATTCAATGCATTTCTATGGGTTTAATATGCAGACCTTAGCTTGTCGCCTGCCTTCCCGCCTTTGGGACAATGTTAGGGCAGAGACTTGAGCATCTCATCATTATATATAGATCTCTGGCAATACTCGGGCCAAACCCATCCTTCCGCTAATTGCACCGGTCTTTATCATCCATGTGGACACACGCAAAGCAGCAAAGTGAGAGAAAATGTTTTTAACACAATCTGGTGTCTAGCACTTTGAACCCAGGTCTTCGGACGGAGTCTTCGGACGGGGTCTTCGGATCGGGTCCTCGGACGGGGTCCTCGGATAGGGTCTTTGGACGGGGTCTTCGGACGGGGTCTTCGGACGGGGTTTACAGGCAAAGACCTGGAGACTGCGGTGCCATTGCTGAATGAAAATAGAACTGTAGAACGACCAGTCCGTCTTTAGTATGTATACATTTTCTATTGTAGATACAGTACGTAGTGGTGTAGTAATGTTATATGATGTATGGTGGTATTATACATGTTGTAGTGTAGATACGTAGTGGTGTAGTAATGTTATATGATGAACTGTTTTATATGTAATGTAAGTGCTATACCCCATGTTTGAAACCCAGGAAGTGTAGCTGCTGCCTTGGCAGGAACTAATGGGGATCCATAATAAACCCTAGGCAGAGGAGCTTCTGCCTTGGCAGGAACTAATGGGGATCCATAATAAACCCCAGGAAGAGTAGCTGCTGCCTTGGCAGGAACTAATGGGGATCCATAATAAACCCCAGGAAGAGTAGCTGCTGCTTTGGCAGGAACTAATGGGGATCCATAATAAACCCCAGGAAGAGTAGCTGCTGCCTTGGCAGGAACTAATGGGGATCCATAATAAACCCCAGGAAGAGTAGCTGCTGCTTTGACAGGAACTAATGGGGATCCATAATAAACCCCAGGAAGAGTAGCTGCTGCCTTGGCAGGAACTAATGGGGATCCATAATAAACCCCATGAAGAGTAGCTGCTGCCTTGGTAGGAACTAATGAGATCCATAATAAACCACAGGAAGAGTAGCTGCTGCCTTGGTAGGAACTAATGGGGATCCATAATAAACCCCAGGAAGAGTAGCTGCTGCTTTGGCAGGATCTAATGGGGATCCATAATAAACCCCAGGAAGAGTAGCTGCTGCCATGGCAGGAACTAATGGGGATCCATAATAAACCCCAGGAAGAGTAGCTGCTGCCTTGGCAGGAACTAATGGGGATCCATAATAAACCCCAGGAAGAGTAGCTGCTGCCATGGCAGGAACTAACGGGGATCCATAATAAACCCCAGGAAGAGTAGCTGCTGCCATGGCAGGAACTAACGGGGATCCATAATAAACCCCAGGAAGAGTAGCTGCTGCATTGGCAGGAACTAATGGGGATCCATAATAAACCCTAGGCAGAGGAGCTTCTGCCTTGGCAGGAACTAATGGGGATCCATAATAAACCCCAGGAAGAGTAGCTGCTGCCTTGGCAGGAACTAATGGGGATCCATAATAAACCCCAGGAAGAGTAGCTGCTGCTTTGGCAGGAACTAATGGGGATCCATAATAAACCCCAGGAAGAGTAGCTGCTGCCTTGGCAGGAACTAATGGGGATCCATAATAAACCCCAGGAAGAGTAGCTGCTGCTTTGACAGGAACTAATGGGGATCCATAATAAACCCCAGGAAGAGTAGCTGCTGCCTTGGCAGGAACTAATGGGGATCCATAATAAACCCCATGAAGAGTAGCTGCTGCCTTGGTAGGAACTAATGAGATCCATAATAAACCACAGGAAGAGTAGCTGCTGCCTTGGTAGGAACTAATGGGGATCCATAATAAACCCCAGGAAGAGTAGCTGCTGCTTTGGCAGGATCTAATGGGGATCCATAATAAACCCCAGGAAAGAGTAGCTGCTGCCATGGCAGGAACTAATGGGGATCCATAATAAACCCCAGGAAGAGTAGCTGCTGCCTTGGCAGGAACTAATGGGGATCCATAATAAACCCCAGGAAGAGTAGCTGCTGCCATGGCAGGAACTAACGGGGATCCATAATAAACCCCAGGAAGAGTAGCTGCTGCCATGGCAGGAACTAACGGGGATCCATAATAAACCCCAGGAAGAGTAGCTGCTGCATTGGCAGGAACTAATGGGGATCCATAATAACTACAAATACAGGGTACAATAAGCACCACCTTCGCCCAATCCTGATTTGTCCAAATAATCAGTGACCAAGACCCAAAACCCAAAACTACTGCTGCTCGTAATCACATAATTCTACAAGAGCCTTGACAGATTCTCATTGTTTCTGCGGAACCTGTTCACAGCAGATTAATGTTGCACTGAAGCAAGTCTAATCTCAATTAACTTTGCATTGGGTCTTTCCTCAGACAAGAGACATTACAGATATATGTGTGATGTTGTTCTCATCCTCAGGACAGGACAGGTAGAGAAGGAACAGGTAAATAGAGAGACATTACAGAACAGGTAGAGATGGAACAGGTAAATAGAGAGACATTACAGAACAGGTAGAGATGGAACAGGTAAATAGAGAGACATTACAGAACAGGTAGAGATGGAACAGGTAAATAGAGAGACATTACAGAACAGGTAGAGATGGAACAGGTAAATAGAGAGACATTACAGAACAGGTAGAGATGGAACAGGTAAATAGAGAGACATTACAGAACAGGTAGAGATGGAACAGGTAAATAGAGAGACATTACAGAACAGGTAGAGATGGAATAGGTAAATATAGGCCTACTGTTTGGACAGGAATGTACATAGCAGGGCTGAGTCCCTAATCTTATGACACTCTGGTGACGCCCCCCCCGGGCAGCACAAACTTTAACTTGCACCTTTTACATGCTGATTTGAATGTCATTGAGAAAACAGAAAGGTTTCATACTGTATTTATTCCCACGAACATCCTGTGTGAATTTAAAAGTAATCCAATAAGTATTCATCTAGTTTTTCTAAAGTGTCTGTAATCCGATTACGGTATTTTTTTGCTGGTAATGTAACTGATTACAGTTTTTTTTTTGCAATCAAATTAATTGTAATCAGTTACTCTCCAACCCTGAATAGATGGGAGTGTTTGATGGAAGAGATGTTTCCACCCCTAGCTAGCATAGGTACGTACAGGTAAGGTTCAGCCTGATGCCCCTTAAGGTCTTACAATTACCTATCAATGGTAAAATACAATGACCTATCAATGGTAAAATACATGTGACCTATCAATGGTAAAATATAATGACCTATCAATGGTAAAATACAATGACCTATCAATGGTAAAATACAATGACCTATCAATGGTAAAATACAATGACCTATCAATGGTAAAATACAATGACCTATCAATGGTAAAATACAATGACCTATCAATGGTAAAATACAATGACCTATCAATGGTAAAATACAATGACCTATCAATGGTAAAATACAATGACCTATCAATGGTAAAATATAATGACCTATCAATGGTAAAATACAATGACCTAGAACATATCAATGGTAAAATACAATGACCTATCAATGGTAAAATATAATGACCTATCAATGGTAAAATACAATGACCTATCAATGGTAAAATACAATGACCTATCAATGGTAAAATACAATGACCTATCAATGGTAAAATATAATGACCTATCAATGGTAAAATACAATGACCTAGAACATATCAATGGTAAAATACAATGACCTATCAATGGTAAAATATAATGACCTATCAATGGTAAAATACAATGGCCTATCAATGGTAAAATACAATGACCTATCAATGGTAAAATACAATGACCTATCAATGGTAAAATACAATGACCTATCAATGGTAAAAGAATAAGCACAGGATGTTTAGGGAAATATATGGAACATTTTATATAAATGTGTGCATAACTACCTTTGTAACATTTACAAATGTGGTAGTAATAATTTATGAATGGTGAGCTAACTGTTGGTAAATGCCTTTTATAAATGGTTCATTACCATTCAAATACATTGTTACCAAGAATTGTGCACCTTATTTTGTGTGGATGATCAGTTTTCTAGTGTGTGAACAGACGATCAGTCCTTTTAAATAGAAACAAACACACCGTACAGCAATATTTATTTTTTAATAGTTCATTAAAGTCCAGTACAAATGAGCTAGTATTTATGAATAACCATATTCAAAGTTAGTTTACAAATAGTGCAAAACTAGAACTTGAAATGTTCCTAGAAATGTGACAATATCACAGAAGAAAATGTAGTTATAAAAAAGTATTTATTCTCAAAACCATGATCTCTTTTATAGCGTTCAGCTGTCACGGTCACTACTGGGGGAGTCTAGTTGATTCACTACTGGGGGAGTCTAGTTGATTCACTACTGGGGGAGTCTAGTTGATTCACTACTGGGGGAGTCTAGTTGATTCACTACTGGCGATGGGGAGTCTAGTTGATTCACTACTGGCGATGGGGAGTCTAGTTGATTCACTACTGGGGGAGTCTAGTTGATTCACTACTGGCGATGGGAGTCTAGTTGATTCACTACTGGCGATGGGGAGTCTAGTTGATTCACTACTGGGGGAGTCTAGTTGATTCACTACTGGGAGTCTAGTTGATTCACTACTGGCGATGGGGAGTCTAGTTGATTCACTACTGGCGATGGGGAGTCTAGTTGATTCACTACTGGGGAGTCTAGTTGATTCACTACTGGGGGAGTCTAGTTGATTCACTACTGGGGGAGTCTAGTTGATTCACTACTGGGGGAGTCTAGTTGATTCACTACTGGCGTTGGGGAGTCTAGTTGATTCACTACTGGCGTTGGGGAGTCTAGTTGATTCACTACTGGGGGAGTCTAGTTGATTCACTACTGGGGGAGTCTAGTTGATTCACTACTGGGGGAGTCTAGTTGATTCACTACTGGCGTTGGGGAGTCTAGTTGATTCACTACTGGGGGAGTCTAGTTGATTCACTACTGGGGGAGTCTAGTTGATTCACTACTGGGGGAGTCTAGTTGATTCACTACTGGGGGAGTCTAGTTGATTCACTACTGGGGGAGTCTAGTTGATTCACTACTGGCGTTGGGGAGTCTAGTTGATTCACTACTGGCGTTGGGGAGTCTAGTTGATTCACTACTGGGGGAGTCTAGTTGATTCACTACTGGCGTTGGGGAGTCTAGTTGATTCACTACTGGCGATGGGGAGTCTAGTTGATTCACTACTGGGGGAGTCTAGTTGATTCACTACTGGCGTTGGGGAGTCTAGTTGATTCGCTCCTGGCGTTGGGGAGACTAGTTGATTGCCAGGCACAGCCACTGGAAAGAGAAAACAAATCCAGTCAGACAGACAAACAGACAGACAATCACACTGTCTGTACACCATACTCCACGAGCTGGGTGAATAGTAGAGAAAACGCTGACGAAGGCTGTTGCCGAAATACGTCTGTTCTCTGACTTCTGGTGCTTCAGAAAACATTTAAACTGTAACAATATGAAGGTGAGTGGAGGTTATTCCTTTTGTCCAGTAGATGCCTTTTGAACCTGGCACCCAAATACTTTTTGTCACTGTAAACGTTTGAGTTTAACACGCCAATTCCTCATTCTATGAACAATGGTGACCAACATATTGAGTTAAACCACTGCACTATAAAATTAAGTAGACAAACAGCAGTACATACTTGGGACACATCCAGCTCAATCTTCCCAGAGGCTTTGGTATCCAGAGTTTTAAACATCTCTGGTTGGGATTCAAAACAGAAAGAGGTTATTAATCCAATGCAATATTCAATTGATTGATCAATTACCAAACCAATTAACTAAATCAGTCAAATCCAAGTTAGTGTGCTGTTGAGACATACTGTTCAAAGATCTATATCATCTATGTTTTGGAGGATGTTCCGTGATACCAAACATTTGGAGGATGTTCCGGGATGCCAAACATTTGGAGGATGTTCCGGGATACCAAACATTTGGAGGATGTTCCGGGATACCAAACATTTGGGGGATGTTCTGGGATACCAAACATTTGGAGGATGTTCCGGGATACCAAACATTTGGAGGATGTTCCAGGATACCAAACATTTGGAGGTTGTTCCGGGATACCAAACATTTGGAGGATGTTCCAGGATACCAAACATTTGGAGGATGTTCCTGGATACCAAACATTTGGAGGATGTTCCAGGATACCAAACATTTGGAGGATGTTCCAGGATACCAAACGTATTATAATCTGTATGTCCTTATCTTTGCTGGATTAAGTTTTTTTTTTTGTATGCACAGAGCCGCAACCGAAATTTCCCCAAGGGGATAATAAATCCCTAATCTTCTTTACTTGCATTCCATTGTTGAGGGAAGAGTTGTGTTATTGTTGATTTGACTTACTGAAGAGCATTTCAACTCTGATGAGACAGTCCACGAAACCGTGAAAGTCGATGGCATATTGGGCGCTGGCGTAACGATTCACTATGACCTGCAGCACTGCACTGTTGATGTGGAAGCCTGAGGAAAAGGACACAATCATAGAAATACAAGGAATAGATTATACAAATATGGACATAACATTCCACATACAGTAACATGGCCATCCCAGTAACCATCACAGTAAACCAGCCATCACAGTAACCATCACAGTAACCTAGCCATCCCAGTAACCATCCCAGTAACCATCCTAGTAACCATCCCAGTAAACCAGCCATCACAGTACCCATCCCAGTAACCATCTAGAGCAGTGGTTCTCAACCTGGGGTTCTAGAACCCCTAGGGGTACCTGGTCTATCTACAGGGGGTACCTGGTCTATCTACAGGGGGTTCCTGATCTATCTACAGGAGGTTCCTGGTCTATCTACAGGGGGTACCTGGTCTATCTACAGGGGGTTCCTGGTCTATCTACAGGGGGTACCTGGTCTATCTACAGGGGATACCTGGCCTATCTACAGGGGGTACCTGGCCTATCTACAGGGGGTTCCTGATCTATCTACAGGGGGTACCTGGTCTATCTACAGGGGGTTCCTGGTCTATCTACAGGGGGTTCCTGGTCTATCTACAGGGGGTACCTGATCTATCTACAGGGGGTACCTGATCTATCTACAGGGGGTTCCTGGTCTATCTACAGGGGGTACCTGGTCTATCTACAGGGGGTACCTGGTCTATCTACAGGGGGTTCCTGGTCTATCTACAGGGGGTTCCTGGTCTATCTACAGGGGGTACCTGGTCTATCTACAGGGGGTACCTGGTCTATCTACAGGGGGTTCCTGGTCTATCTACAGGGGGTTCCTGGTCTATCTACAGGTGGTTCCCCCTGCAGCCCCCCTGACCCCCAAAAAACATGTGTGTTACCTGCTTCCGTCAGAGCGCCTCTCATCTCATGTGAACTCATAGTTCCAGAGCGGTCTGAGTCGTAACTCTTGAATATTTCCTGAAGATACCAACCACAGCATAATGTCGAATCAGAACAGAGACACATATGTTACACAGTTAGTACATACTGGGGGGGAAATCCTAGATCTGAACTTCTTTTCTGTCCCATTTTCCCTTAGTCATGCACTGATGTCAATGTTAGATTGATAGATGTCAATGGAAGTTAGATAGTAGACTCATCGCATAATGATTTTGTAAACTCAATCATACATAATCCAGTGAGCACTGTACAAAATAAAACACCTTCAGCACTCATACCAGGTATTTCTGGATCTTCACCCAGAGCACGTGGAATTCAACCAGTCCCAACTTGGAATTTCCATCTTTCTGGAGACAGCTGTCAAGGTTTGTAGCCTTTAAGGTACAGGAAGGTCTCAAACAGATGTCAATGGGTGTTTACTATGACTCATGTATAGATTGACTGGATCAAATATATCATATGAACAATTCACTCCCTCTTGTAGAAAATATCTAGCCTGGTCCCCAGATCTGGCTGTGCAATCTGGCAACTCCTATGGTTTTATACTGTATTTGGTGAATTATGGATCCCCATTAGTTCCGGCCAAGGCAGCAGCTACTCTTCCTGGGGTTTATTATGGATCCCCATTAGTTCCTGCCAAAGCAGCAGCTACTCTTACTGGGGTCCAGCAAAATTAAGGCAGTTTATACAATGTTAAAAACATTACAATACATTCACAGATTTCACAACACAATGTACTAAATCCGTGTGTGTGTGTGTGTGTGTGTGTGTGTGTGTGTGTGTGTGTGTGTGGTGTGTGGTGTGTGTGTGTGTGTGTGTGTGTGTGTGTGTGTGTGTGTGTGTGTGTGTGTGTGTGTGTGTGTGTGTGTGTGGTGTGTGTGTTGCTTCAGTAGTCTTATTGACCCCAATGGCCATGGGAGTTGGCTAGACAGCATAAACAGATCTGGGACCAGGCTAGTCTTATTGAACCCAATGGCCATAGGAGTTGGCTAGACAGCACAAACAGATCTGGGACCAGGCTAGAAAGCAGTACAGACATTTGTGAAGTTGACAAATCAAGAAATAGATATAAAGGAAATAGTTTTTGTAACTGTAAAGGATACATCTAGAAGACTGACAATGTGACGTCCAGTTTCAAGACTAAAACCTTCTGTCTTGATGTCGGCCCCTGGAAACCATTAGGAGAATATAATTAAGTCGAATAACATTCATTCTAAGGCTCGTTACATACTTGTAAAAATTAGAAAGTTACTGAAAATCTCTTACTTTTAGCAAAAACTTTGTTCAAAATTTCAACAAGTTGGAAGACAGACACCTCTCCGTCCTGTTCAGGAAATTGAACATACACATTTTGTCACACAAATCAGTCAACTCAGTTCATTACTGTATGTAAAACAGTCATCTCAGTTCATTACTGTATGTAAATCAGTCAACTCAGTTCATTACTGTATGTAAATCAGTCAACTCAGTTCATTACTGTATGTAAATCAGTCAACTCAGTTCATTATTGTATGTAAATCAGTCAACTCAGTTCATTACTGTATGTAAAACAGTCATCTCAGTTCATTACTGTATGTAAATCAGTCAACTCAGTTCATTACTGTATGTAAATCAGTCAACTCAGTTCATTACTGTATGTAAATCAGTCAACTCAGTTCATTATTGTATGTAAATCAGTCAACTCAGTTCATTACTGTATTTAAATCAGTCAACTCAGTTCATTATTGTATGTAAATCAGTCAACTCAGTTCATTACTGTATGTAAATCAGTCAACTCAGTTCATTATTGTATGTAAAGCAGTCAACACAGTTCATTATTGTATGTAAAACAAGAGGGAACTTACATTGCCGGCAATCTGCTTGAACATAGTCTTGAACTTGGGATCCACATCTTTCTCTGCCACTTTAATCTGGAGAATAGATGTTGATCATTTGAGCATATTTTGGACATATTATGTCAAAAAGACAGGCAGGAAAACAGTCATTTTGAATAGATTAACAATAGACTCTAGAATAAATCAGAGAACAACTAAGAAGTAGGTCAACAGCTTACCTCCTTTACCTCTTCAGCAGCCACCGATCCCATTTCACTGGAAGGACACATTTAGTTGTAGTTACACGCTTTATCCACTAGGTGGCGGAAATAGCTTGTAGATAAACAGTTAGTTGTAGTTACACGCTTTATCGACTAGGTGGCGGTAATAGCTTGTAGATAAACAGTTAATTGTAGTTACACGCTTTATCGACTAGGTGGCGGTAATAGCTTGTAGATAAACAGTTAGTTGTAGTTACACGCTTTATCGACTAGGTGGCGGTAATAGCTTGTAGATAAACAGTTAGTTGTAGTTACACGCTTTATCCACTAGGTGGCGGTAATAGCTTGTAGATAAACAGTTAGTTGTAGTTACACGCTTTATCGACTAGGTGGCGGTAATAGCTTGTAGATAAACAGTTAGTTGTAGTTACACGCTTTATCGACTAGGTGGCGGTAATAGCTTGTAGATAAACAGTTAGTTGTAGTTACACGCTTTATCGACTAGGTGGCGGTAATAGCTGGTAGATAAACAGTTAGTTGTAGTTACACGCTTTATCCAGTACGTGTGGGTATCAGCTTGTAGATAAACAGTTAGTTGTAGTTACACGCTTTATCCACTAGGTACGGGGGTATCAGCTTGTAGATAAACAGTTAGTTGTAGTTACACGCTTTATCCACTAGGTAGGGGGTATCAGCTTGTAGATAAACAGTTAGTTGTAGTTACACTCTTTATCCACTAGGTAGGGGGTATCAGCTTGTAGATAAACAGTGCTATCAAAATCCATTGCAAGCTGTTCAAAGTTGTGATGACCCACATCCTCCACATATTGGCCCTGTCCAGAAACAACCTGTAGCCCCTTCCCCTTATCCCCTCCTCCTAGGCACTTAAAGAACCCCTTATCCCCTTCCCCTAGGCACTTCAATGCCAACTCCTAGCTACTCCCTTCCCATAGGCACTTCATTGGCCTTCCGTAGGTGAACATTTCGCCATATTGGTTACCTCATCCTTTCAGAAGTGTGTAGGGGGTTAAGGATTTAAGGACTAGGTGCTGTTTCTAGACAGGACCGTAGTGTCTAGGGGTTTAAGGACTAGGAGTTGTTTCTAGACAGGACCATAGTGTCTAGGGGTTAACGACTAGGAGTTGTTTCTAGACAGGACCATAGTGTCTAGGGGTTTAAGGACTAGGTGTTGTTTCTAGACAGGACCATAGTGTCTAGGGGTTTAAGGACTAGGTGTTGTTTTTAGACAGGACCATAGTGTCTAGGGCTTTAAGCACTAGGAGTTGTTTCTAGACAGGACCATAGTGTCTAGGGGTTTAAGGACTAGGAGTTGTTTCTAGACAGGACCATAGTGTCTAGGAGGTTAAGGACTAGGAGTTGTTTCTAGACAGGACCATAGTGTCTAGGGCTTTAAGCACTAGGTGTTGTTTCTAGACAGGACCATAGTGTCTAGGGCTTTAAGCACTAGGAGTTGTTTCTAGACAGGACCATCGTGTCTAGGGGTTTAAGGACTAGGAGTTGTTTCTAGACAGGACCATAGTGTCTAGGTTAAGGACTAGGAGTTGTTTCTAGACAGGACCATAGTGTCTAGGGCTTTAAGCACTAGGTGTTGCTTCTAGACAGGACCATAGTGTCTAGGGCTTTAAGCACTAGGAGTTGTTTCTAGACAGGACCATCGTGTCTAGGGGTTTACGGACTAGGAGTTGTTTCTAGACAGGACCATAGCGTCTTGGGGGTTAAGGACGAGGAGTTGTTTCTAGACAGGACCATAGCGTCTTGGGGTTTAAGGACTAGGAGTTGTTTCTAGACAGGACCGTAGTGTTTGGTTAGAGGTGAACGGACGTACCTGGTGGCAGCGTGATTCTCAGAGAACACTCTGAGGATGAAGCTGCCGTTCTTGTGAGGCTGGAAGGTGGAGGGGATGATGACATACTCCCCAGGGGGAAGGCAGAAACGGTCACACACCTAAATAAAATAAAATCACACTTGAATTAAAGTTCAATTGTAGAATACGGCTTCAGGATAACAGCCTAGTTCCCTTCAGTGATGAAGTAATGTTTCAGGATAAGAGCCTAGTTCCCTTCAATGATATTTATTGTTGACGTGTTTTTTCGGAGCAAGCTCCCTCAAATAAAAGCATTCTTTCTTGAAGGAGCGATTCAAATTGTAACACGCTTTACAGTAATAAAATAAAAAAGCACCCGACCTCTCTGGTGTTAATGAAGGTGCTGCTCATGGCCACGTGTTTCTGTCTCAGCAGCACATCTGGTCCCAGGTGGATGTTAGATTTACCCTTACACTGAGGAAGTGGAAGGGAAGGGGAGAGAGAGATCGCTACCAATGTCCTCAGACAACCATTCGTCACGAGGCAATTGATGTGAAAAAACAAAAATCCGATAGAAAACTGATAGACAATTCAGATGAAGAGATAGACAGAGAAAATCAACCGTGGTTTACCAACCACGAGGGATAAAGAAATAGGATATTGTGGGATGTCGTAAAATGCGCAGAGCAGACATCCTCATCACGGACTGAATTGGATTCATGTATTTGTTTGAATTGATTGATGAATACGAACCTCATCGGGAACCTGTAAGAGAAAAGCAGGAACAAGAGTTGTAAACCATCTTAAATGAATCCTGTTGAATTATAGGAACATGATATTACCAACTCTGTACTGGTACCCCCTGTATATAGTCTCCACATTGACTCTGTACCGGTACCCCCTGTATATAGTCTCCACATTGACTCTGTAGCGGTACCCCCTGTATATAGTCTCCACATTGACTCTGTGCAGTACCCCCTGTATATAGTCTCCACATTGACTCTGTGCAGTACCCCCTGTATATAGCCTCCACATTGACTCTGTACCAGTACCCCCTGTATATAGCCTCCACATTGACTCTGTGCAGTACCCCCTGTATATAACCTCCACATTGACTCTGTGCAGTACCCCCTGTATATAGCCTCCACATTGACTCTGTGCAGTACCCCCTGTATATAGCCTCCACATTGACTCTGTATCAGTACCCCCTGTATATAGCCTCCACATTGACTCTGTGCAGTACCCCCTGTATATAGCCTCCACATTGACTCTGTACCAGTACCCCCTGTATATAGCCTCCACATTGACTCTGTACCGGTACCCCCTGTATATAGCCTCCACATTGACTCTGTGCAGTGCCCCCTGTATATAGCCTCCACATTGACTCTGTGCAGTACCCCCTGTATATAGCCTCCACATTGACTCTGTGCAGTACCCCCTGTATATAGCCTCCACATTGACTCTGTGCAGTACCCCCTGTATATAGCCTCCACATTGACTCTGTACTGGTACCCCTGTATATATCCTCCACATTGACTCTGTGCAGTACCCCCTGTATATAACCTCCACGTTGACTCTGTAGCGGTACCCACTGTATATAGCCTCCACATTGACTCTGTGCAGTACCCCCTGTATATAGCCTCCACATTGACTCTGTGCAGTACCCCCTGTATATAGCCTCCACATTGACTCTGTACCGGTACCCCCTGTATATAGCCTCCACATTGACTCTGTGCAGTACCCCTGTATATAACCTCCACATTGACTCTGTACCAGTACCCCTGTATATAGCCTCCACATTGACTCTGTGCAGTACCCCCTGTATATAGCCTCCACATTGACTCTGTATCGGTACCCCCTGTATATAGCCTCCACATTGACTCTGTACCGGTACCCCCTGTATATAGCCTCCACATTGACTCTGTGCAGTACCCCCTGTATATAGCCTCCACATTGACTCTGTGCAGTACCCCCTGTATATAGCCTCCACATTGACTCTGTACCGGTACCCCCTGTATATAGCCTCCACATTGACTCTGTGCAGTACCCTGTATATAGCCTCCACATTGACTCTGTACCGGTACCCCCTGTATATAGCCTCCACATTGACTCTGTGCAGTACCCCCTGTATATAGCCTCCACATTGACTCTGTACTGGTACCCCCTGTATATATCCTCCACATTGACTCTGTACAGTACCCCCTGTATATAACCTCCACGTTGACTCTGTGGCGGTACCCACTGTATATAGCCTCCACATTGACTCTGTACCGGTACCCCCTGTATATAGCCTCCACATTGACTCTGTGCAGTACCCCCTGTATATAGCCTCCACATTGACTCTGTACCGGTACCCCCTGTATATAGCCTCCACATTGACTCTGTATCGGTACCCCCTGTATATAGTCTCCACATTGACTCTGTGCAGTACCCCCTGTATATAGCCTCCACATTGACTCTGTACAGTACCTCCTGTATATAGTCTCCACATTGACTCTGTGCAGTACCCCCTGTATATAGCCTCCACATTGACTCTGTGCAGTACCCCCTGTATATAGCCTCCACATTGACTCTGTGCAGTACCCCCTGTATATAGCCTCCACATTGACTCTGTGCAGTACCCCCTGTATATAGCCTCCACATTGACTCTGTGCAGTACCCCCTGTATATAGCCTCCACATTGACTCTGTGCAGTACCCCTGTATATAGCCTCCACATTGACTCTGTGCAGTACCCCCTGTATATAGCCTCCACATTGACTCTGTGCAGTACCCCCTGTATATAGTCTCCACATTGACTCTGTACCAGTACCCCCTGTATATAGCCTCCACATTGACTCTGTGCAGTACCCCCTGTATATAGCCTCCACATTGACTCTGTACAGTACCCCCTGTATATAGCCTCCACATTGACTCTGTGCAGTACCCCTGTATATAGCCTCCACATTGACTCTGTGCAGTACCCCCTGTATATAGCCTCCACATTGACTCTGTGCAGTACCCCTTGTATATAGTCTCCACATTGACTCTGTGCAGTACCCCCTGTATATAGCCTCCACATTGACTCTGTACCGGTACCCCCTGTATATAGTCTCCACATTGACTCTGTGCAGTACCCCCTGTATATAGTCTCCACATTGACTCTGTACAGTACCCCTGTATATAGCCTCCACATTGACTCTGTACCGGTACCCCCTGTATATAGTCTCCACATTGACTCTGTGCAGTACCCCCTGTATATAGCCTCCACATTGACTCTGTACCGGTACCCCCTGTATATAGCCTCCACATTGACTCTGTACCGGTACCCCCTGTATATAGCCTCCACATTGTTATTTTACTGCTGCTCTTTAATTATTTGTTACTTTTATTTTATATTTTTTGTTACTTAACATACATTTTTCTTAAAACTGCATTGTTGGTTAAGGGCTTGTAAGGAAGCATTTCACTGTAAGGTCGACACCTGTTGTATTGTGACAAATACAATTTGATTTGATTTGATTTGATATTAACTGCCCAGAACAGAGTATGATGGCGCAGAATAGTTGATTGATGATCTATGCTTCATGTGGAGCGAGGGGCCTAAATGAATCAATATTGGTGTAAATACATACCTTGTAGATGGCGAACCCGACAGCACTGAGGTCTTCGCCCATCTGGCGGTTGCGGCGTCCATCTTTCTGCATTAGGCCCACCAGGAAAGTGCAGCCATCCTCACCATCCAGAGGGTCATCGTCCACATCCTCCAGACACACCAGGAACTGGGGGTTGGAGCAGAACGTGGCTGGAAGGAAAACCCACACACAGAGGGAAATCAGTGCCCCTGAAGCAGTTTAGGAAAGGATGCATCTAGGATACATCGAAATTTAACCCAACCAGTGAAAGACTCTCTCATGTTCCTTCTGTAGTATGGGAGCTCGAAATAAACATGAACAAAATCTAAAAAAAAAACACTCAAATATACTGAACAAAGCTATAAACGCAACATGCAACAATTTAATAGATTTTAATGAGTTACATTTCATATAAGGAAATCAGTCATTTTGTATGATTCAAGCGGTTTCCCCGGACCAGCTGTGCCATTCTTCCGCCAATATCCAGCAACTTCACACAGCCATTGAAGTTGGAGTGGTACAACATTCCACAGCTGACAATCAACAGCCAGAGCAACTCTATGCAAAGGAGATGTGTTGTGCTGCATGAGGCAAAATGACGGTCACACCAGATACTGACTACCTTTTTTTTTTTAAATAAGGTATCTGTGACCATCAGATGCATATCTGTACTCCCAGTCATGTGAAATCCATAGATTAGGGCCTAATGAATTCATTTTAAATGACTGATTTCCTTCTATAGAATCTAACTCAGTAAAATCGATTAAACTGTTGCATGTTGCGTTTATATCTTTGTTCAGTATATTTGGGTGTTTTTTTTTGTTGTTGTTGAGATTTTGTTCATGTTTATTTCCGAGCCCCCCAAATGCAGAACGGGCATGAGGAAGTCAAGTCAAGTGAAATCGCAAAAAAACATAAAAAAGTCTCCAGACGCTTTTATAACATGGCTTTGAGTGTACATCTACAGACTGTTCAACGACTTCTCCTTTAAACTGTTCAGACTGTTGGATGTACCTGGATGGTTCCTGCAGCCTCCAGCGGTAGAGCCTACCCTCCACATGCCTTTGTACTGGTAGGCATTCCAGCGGCCCACCTCGTCACTGGTCAGTGTGTCCGGAGTCAGGTTACAGATCTCCAGCTTGGAGAACTGACGGATAAAGTCTGAATAGGACATCCTGGAGACAGAGAGACAGAGCATAGCCTGGATGAATCAGACTGGAACACTGTGCAGACCACGGGGGAGGGGTTCACTTCAAACAACAGTGAAATCATTTGGGATGTCAAGCTAAGAACTGCCTCGCCGTGTCTGAGTCGAACATCCTGGAGATTCTAGTGAAAACATGACCGCATTTAGCAGACACCCTGATGAGGGCGTTAGCCGATACGCCTTGGTGTATTTTAATAAGGACTTAGCCCACACAATAAAGGCTTTTAAACTTTCAAACCAACACAAGTGCCTGATTTTAATGCAACTTAGCACCCAATTGTGGTTGGAATTTTTCCTTTTGCTTTTCTATAGATGCCGTATCTTAATTTGATCATCCTGTTGATGCAGGAATTTTCCTGCAGGGCAGGAAATGAAAACGTGTAGTATTTTCCAGGTTTAAAAAGGCTTCTAGAGTTTGTAATTTCCGCTTTAAAATGTCAGAGTTGATTTGCCCTAACTAAAAATATATCAAGCCTGCTAAATTACTCACTACTGTAGTGTCTCTTGTTAAAAGAGAGTCTGCTAAATGACTCACTACTGTAAGTCTCTCTGGATAAGAGAGTCTGTTAAATGACTCACTACTGTAAGTCTCTCTGGATAAGAGAGTCTGTTAAATGACTCACTACTGTAAGTCTCTCTGGATAAGATAGTCTGCTAAGGGAACACAGGAGAGTTAATAGTACAGAACTGGGAGGGAACACAGGAGAGTTAATAGAACAGAACTGGGAGGGAACACAGGAGAGTTAATAGAACAGAACTGGGAGGGAACACAGGAGGGTTAATAGAACAGAACTGGGAGGGAACACAGGAGAGTTAATAGAACAGAACTGGGAGGGAACACAGGAGAGTTAATAGAACAGAACTGGGAGGGAACACAGGAGAGTTAATAGAACAGAACTGGGAGGGAACACAGGAGAGTTAATAGAACAGAACTGGGAGGGAACACAGGAGAGTTAATAGAACAGAACTGGGAGGGAACACAGGAGAGTTAATAGAACAGAACTGGGAGGGAACACAGGAGAGTTAATAGAACAGAACTGGGAGGGAACACAGGAGAGTTAATAGAACAGAACTGGGAGGGAACACAGGAGAGTTAATAGAACAGAACTGGGAGGGAACACAGGAGAGTTAATAGAACAGAACTGGGAGGGAACACAGGAGAGTTAATAGAACAGAACTGGGAGGGAACACAGGAGAGTTAATAGAACAGAACTGGGAGGGAACACAGGATAGTTAATAGAACAGAACTGGGAGGGAACACAGGAGAGTTAATAGAACAGAACTGGGAGGGAACACAGGAGAGTTAATAGAACAGAACTGGGAGGGAACACAGGAGAGTTAATAGAACAGAACTGGGAGGGAACACAGGAGAGTTAATAGAACAGAACAGAACTGGGAGGGAACACAGGAGAGTTAATAGAAGAGAACTGGGAGGGAACACAGGAGAGTTAATAGAACAGAACTGGGAGGGAACACAGGAGAGTTAATAGAACAGAACTGGGAGGGAACACAGGAGAGTTAATAGAACAGAACAGAACTGGGAGGGAACACAGGAGAGTTAATAGAACAGAACTGGGAGGGAACACAGGAGAGTTAATAGAACAGAACTGGGAGGGAACACAGGAGAGTTAATAGAACAGAACTGGGAGGGAACACAGGAGAGTTAGACATCAAATGGACTTAATGATATGTACTGAATTTTGAATGCTATTGTGCAACTTGCCCATAAGTTGGCGGTAGGTAGAACATTGTGTCAGACCCTTGTATACAAATCAAATAAATATATTGGCACAAAGACAGACCAGGGGGTCACAGACTCACAGAAAAATAAAGAAATATCTGGTAAGACTTTTTTGAAAGCCCCAACTCATAACGCCTTCATGCCAAATGCCTTTATGAACCTGTTACTAAGCTTCATAAATGTGCCTTATGAGAAGGACAACTCTTAATGACACAGTGCCATCCGCACGGGGCAGTGGCCGACTTACCAGAACTCCCCGTCCTCAGCAACATGATCCAGCTTCAGTTTCTCGTCGGGACGGACGTTTTTCCATTCGCTGGAGCTGATAAAAGGGATTCCCGTGTCAGTGTAAATAGTTTTTTTTTTTTACAGGTGATCATGGTCTATGCAGTATGCAGAGAGCTATTCTGCCTTACCAAGCAAAAAGGCAGTAACTGCTCATAGCGTGGAACTGAGAAAAATTGCTATTATTTACCTTGGTTTCACAATAACTTTATGCAATTACTGCTAATATGACCCCCATTTTCTCCAAAACACAACACAGTATAGGTAGGATACTTGTCCACATGATTAAGGATATATTTAATGTAGCAAAAAAATGACATTAACTTAATTTCATTTTGGACCAATTTAGCAGTTACTGCCTTTTTGCTTGGTAGGGCAGTTTTCCACTCTCAATAATGTTTGGTGTAGGTTGTCCTTGTGGACACAGTGGGCATATCGTAGCCTGGTATCAGACCTGTTTGTGCTGTCTTGCCGACTCCTTTGGTGACAATGAGCATAGAAGTTGACAAGACAGCACAAACAGATCTGGGACCAGGGCTGTAGAGCTTATTGGTCTTGTAGTCTATTTCAGAGTGCTGTTTGGAAGTCACCATCATTCCCTCACCCATCACTCCAGGGCCCAGTCCACTCCACCTGTCCCCAGGGGTTCCTGATTCGAATCAACTGGACCGGGTCTCCATGGAGATGGACCTGGATGGAGGACAGGACTCACTTAGGCCTGTGGTCTTATTTAACACACAGTACTGTATTTTTCCCCCATATTTTTGTGGTTTTATTGAAAGGGTAGGACAGTCAAGGGAAGACAGAAAAGGTAGAAGTGCCCATTAGAAAGACAGATGAACCTGGGGTTAGAGCCCATCAGAAAGACAGATGAACCTGGGGTTAGAGCCCATCAGAAAGACAGATGAACCTGGGGTTAGAGCCCATTAGAAAGACAGATGAACCTGGGGTTAGAGCCCATCAGAAAGGCAGATGAACCTGGGGTTAGAGCCCATTAGAAAGACAGATGAACCTGGGGTTAGAGCCCATCAGAAAGACAGATGAACCTGGGGTTAGAGCCCATTAGAAAGACAGATGAACCTGGGGTTAGAGCCCATCAGAAAGGCAGATGAACCTGGGGTTAGAGCCCATCAGAAAGGCAGATGAACCTGGGGTTAGAGCCCATCAGAAAGACAGATGAACCTGGGGTTAGAGCCCATTAGAAAGACAGATTAACCTGGGGTTAGAGCCCATTAGAAAGACAGATGAACCTGGGGTTAGAGCCCATTAGAAAGACAGATGAACCTGGGGTTAGAGCCCGTTAGAAAGCAGATGAACCTGAGGTTAGAGCCCATCAGGTAAAAAGTGCTGGTACAGTGTGGACACTATGGTATGTAGGTACTTTACCTCTTCAGCACCAGTGACAGAGTATGCGTGTCCCTTCACCAGTTTAAGAGCTGTCACTGCCTCTGTCTCATAGGAACTGGTGATCTGAAAATAAAACAATTGTGATATTAGTATCTAAATCAATCAATCAATCAAACAATCAATATATCTAAATCCAACCTACATCAATGGAACAGCCCAGCAGAGAGCCCAGCCCCAGAGCCTTCTCCATGATCTTGAAGAGTTGAGGAGGAGCTTTGTCCAACTGGAATGTCTCTGCTATCCCTCCTGTGAAGTCCTCAAACCCCTCAATGGTGGAGCCACCTGACAGAGACTCATAGCATCCATTCACCCTGAGAGAGAGAGAGGAACCGAAAAAGAGAGATAGTGATAGAGCGAGAGAGAGAGAGATAGCGAGAGAGAGAGATGGTTAGTCAGGCAGACAGACAGACAGGCAGACAGGCGGACAGATGGACAGACGGACAGACAGGCAGACAGGCAGACAGATGGACAGACGGACAGGCAGACCTTTAGAATTTTTTTTTGCATGGAATATACTCAGTGACATACAGTTTATAATTGTTTTGGCTCTGTACTCCAGCACTTTGGATTTGAAATGATACAATGGCTATGAGGTTCAAGTGCAGACTGTCAGCTTTAATTTGAGGGTATTTTTTCATCCATATCAGGTGAACCGTTTAGAAATTACACCACTTTTTTTCCCAAAGTATTGGGACAAATGTACTTACAGTGAGGAGGGAAAAAAGTATTTGATCCCCTGCTGATTTTGTACGTTTGCCCACTGACAAAGAAATTATCAGTCTATAATTTTAATGGTAGGTTTATTTGAACAGTGAGAGACAGAATAACAACAACAAAAAATTAGAAAAACGCATGTGAAAAATGTTATAAATTGATTAGCACTTTAATGAGGGAAATAAGTATTTGACCCCCTCTCAATCAGAAAGATTTCTGGCTCCCAGGTGTCTTTTATACAGGTAGCGAGCTGAGATTAGCAGCATACTCTTAAAGGGAGTGCTCCTAATCTCAGTTTGTTACCTGTATAAAAGACACCTGTCCACAGAAGCAATCAATCAATCAGATTCCAAACTCTCCACCATGGCCAAGACCAAAGAGCTCTCCAATGATGTCAGGGACAAGATTGTAGACCTACACAAGGCTGGAATGGACTACAAGACCATCGCCAAGCAGCTTGGTGAGAAGGTGACAACAGTTGGTGCGATTATTCGCAAATGTAAGAAACACAAAAGAACTGTCAATCTCCCTCGGCCTGGGGCTCCATGCAAGATCTCACCTCGTGGAGTTGCAATGATCATGAGAACGGTGAGGAATCAGCCCAGAACTACACGTGAGGATCTTGTCAATGATCTCAAAGCAGCTGGGACCATAGTCACCAAGAAAACAATTGGTAACACACTACGCCGTGAAGGACTGAAATCCTGCAGCACACGCAAGGTCCCCCTGCTCAAGAAAGCACATATACATGCCCGTCTGAAGTTTGCCAATGAACATCTGAATGATTCAGAGGACAACTGGGTGAAAGTGTTGTGGTCAGATGAGACCAAAATGGAGCTCTTTGGCATCAACTCGCCATGTTTGGAGGAGGAGGAATGCTGCCTATGACCCCAAGAACACCATCCCCACCGTCAAATATGGAGGTGGAAACATTATGCTTTGGGGGTGTTTTTCTGCTGGGTCGTGGATGGGTATTCCAGCATGACAATGACCCAAAACACACAACCAAGGCAACAAAGGAGTGGCTCAAGAAGAAGCACATTAAGGTCCTGGAGTTGCCTAGCCAGTCTCCAGACCTTAATCCCATAGAAAATCTGTGGAGGGAGCTAAAGGTTCGAGTTGCCAAACGTCAGCCTCGAAACCTTAATGACTTGGAGAAGATCTGCAAAGAGGAGTGGGACAAAATCCCTCCTGAGATGTGTGCAAACCTGGTGGCCAACTACAAGAAACGTCTGACCTCCGTGTTTGCCAACAAGGGTTTTGCCACCAAGTACTAAGTCATGTTTGGCAGAGGGGTCAAGTACTTATTTCCCTCATTAAAATGCAAATCAATTTATAACAATTTTCACTTGCGTTTTTCTGGATTTTGTTGTTGTTATTCTGTCACTGTTCAAATAAACCTACCATTAAAATTATAGACTGATAATTTCTTTGTCAGTGGGCAAACGTACAAAATCAGCAGGGGATCAAATACTTTTTTCCCTCACTGTATGTGTATTAATGTAGTCAAAGGTTTAGTATCTGGTCCCATATTCCTAGCACCCAATGATTACATCAAGCTTGTGACTCTACAAAGTTGTTTGGATGTATTTCCTGTTTGTTTTGGTTGTGTTTCAGAATATTTTGTGCCCAATATAAATTAATGGTAAATAATGTATTGTGTCATTTTGGAGTCACTTTTATCGTAAATAAGAATAGAATATGTTTCTAAACACTTCTAAATTAATGTGGATTCTACCATGATTAGAGATAGTCCTAAATGAATTGTGAATAACGATGAGACACAAATATCAAAAAGTGCTGAATGAAAACACCCCAAAAGAAAGCTGAACAGTCTGCACTTTAATCAGAGCCAAAACATCAAACAATGGGTCACTGTCTAAATAAATGTTGGACCTCACTAAGATCTATGTCATGTATCTATGACATGCTGTATGTATACAGCGTACAATGTGTTGTAACAATGCCACTTACGTAGCATAAACCATGTACAGTATGTATTATGGTGCTGTATCTCAGCATAAACCATGTACAGTATGTATTACGGTGCTGTATCTCAGCATAAACCATGTATGTATTATGGTGCTGTATCTCAGCATAAACCATGTATGTATTACGGTGCTGTATCTCAGCATAAACCACGTATGTATTACGGTGCTGTATCTCAGCATAAACCATGTATGTATTACGGTGCTGTATCTCAGCATAAACCATGTATGTGTTACGGTGCTGTATCTCAGCATAAACCATGTATGTATTATGGTGCTGTATCTCAGCATAAACCATGTATGTATTACGGTGCTGTATCTCAGCATAAACCATGTATGTATTACGGTGCTGTATCTCAGCATAAACCATGTATGTGTTACGGTGCTGTATCTCAGCATAAACCATGTATGTGTTATGGTGCTGTATCTCAGCATAAATCATGTATGTATTATGATGCTGTATCTTAGCATAAACCATGTATGTGTTACGGTGCTGTATCTCAGCATAAACCATGTATGTATTACGGTGCTGTATCTTAGCATAAACCATGTATGTATTACGGTGCTGTATATTAGCATAAACCATGTATGTATTACGGTGCTGTATATCAGCATAAACCATGTATGTATTACGGTGCTGTATCTCAGCATAAACCATGTATGTATTACGGTGCTGTATCTTAGCATAAACCATGTATGTATTACGGTGCTGTATATTAGCATAAACCATGTATGTATTACGGTGCTGTATATCAGCATAAACCATGTATGTATTATGGTGCTGTATCTCAGCATAAACCATGTATGTATTACGGTGCTGTATCTTAGCATAAACCATGTATGTATTACGGTGCTGTATCTTAGCATAAACCATGTATGTATTACGGTGCTGTATCTCAGCATAAACCATGTATGTATTATGGTGCTGTATCTCAGCATAAACCATGTATGTATTATGGTGCTGTATCTCAGCATAAACCATGTACAGTATGTATTACGGTGCTGTATCTCAGCATAAACCATGTATGTATTATGGTGCAGTATCTCAGCATAAACCATGTATGTATTATGGTGCTGTATCTCAGCATAAACCATGTATGTATTACGGTGCTGTATCTCAGCATAAACCATGTACAGTATGTATTACGGTGCTGTATCTCAGCATAAACCATGTATGTATTATGGTGCTGTATCTTAGCATAAACCATGTACAGTATGTATTACGGTGCTGTATCTCAGCATAAACCATGTATGTATTATGGTGCAGTATCTCAGCATAAACCATGTATGTATTATGGTGCTGTATCTCAGCATAAACCATGTATGTATTACGGTGCTGTATCTCAGCATAAACCATGTACAGTATGTATTACGGTGCTGTATCTCAGCATAAACCATGTATGTATTATGGTGCTGTATCTCAGCATAAACCATGTATGTATTACGGTGCTGTATCTCAGCATAAACCATGTATGTATTATGGTGCTGTATCTTAGCATAAACCATGTATGTATTACGGTGCTGTATATTAGCATAAACCATGTATGTATTACGGTGCTGTATCTTAGCATAAACCATGTATGTATTACGGTGCTGTATATTAGCATAAACCATGTATGTATTACGGTGCTGTATCTCAGCATAAACCATGTATGTATTACGGTGCTGTATCTCAGCATAAACCATGTATGTATTATGGTGCTGTATCTCAGCATAAACCATGTATGTATTACGGTGCTGTATCTCAGCATAAACCATGTATGTATTATGGTGCTGTATCTCAGCATAAACCATGTACAGTATGTATTACGGTGCTGTATCTCTGCATAAACCATGTATGTGTTACGGTGCTGTATCTTAGCATAAACCATGTATGTATTACGGTGCTGTATCTTAGCATAAACCATGTATGTATTACGGTGCTGTATCTTAGCATAAACCATGTATGTATTACGGTGCTGTATCTCAGCATAAACCATGTATGTATTATGGTGCTGTATATTAGCATAAACCATGTATGTATTACGGTGCTGTATATTAGCATAAACCATGTATGTATTATGGTGCTGTATCTCAGCATAAACCATGTATGTATTACGGTGCTGTATCTCAGCATAAACCATGTATGTATTATGGTGCTGTATCTTACTTGGCGTAGGCCTTCTCCAGCAGGGCACTCCAGAACTCAGAGCCCTCGGCTGAGTGAACAAACAGCAGCTTTCCATCTCTAGTGGGCAGCAGGTCGTCAATCACCACGTCCACCCACTGACCAAACTGCCAGAACTGAAGAGGACCACAACAGACAACATTCCACAGAACGTCTCAATATTTCACAAAGAGAGTGAATCACACAGGGAAGCATGCTGGTCACTACAACCGTCTCTAAAACCTAGAAATGATCTCTAACTTCCACAGGTGTTAAGTAGGCGTAAAACAAGCCCCTATGTCAGAAATTAAAGGGAAAATTCACTAAGGATCTTGGAAAAACACCTGACTTGTTCTGGTCTTTCACACACTAGCAATGACTGACAATACTGTATGTGACTGTTGCTCTACCTTAGTTGAATGCAAGTTGCCGCTTGGATAAGAGTGTTCGGCTAAATTAACAATATGTAAATGTCAATGAATGGAGAGTGTTGAGGATTGGGAATAACTACATGTTAAACCCCCTGACCCCTAACCCCTGACCCCTAACCCCTGACCTGGAAGTGGAAGATGCCAGCGTAGCGGTCAGTGAAGCTCTGTTCAGGAGGGACGACCCTAGCCAGCACACTCTTGTCCAGGGTCAGTGATGCAATAGCAGCCAGCAGCCAACAGTCACCTGTAATACACACACACACACACATATATATATATATATATATATATATATATATATATATATATATATATATATATATCATGTGCCAGACTTGTAATGCTGTATGCAATATTCAGAGACACACTCGTCTGGTTCTGCCAGTTTACCGCATACGACAAACATCCTGCTTTTGTCACAGTTACAAACCTGGAACAGTGGAAACATGTCGGCGCTATTGACAAGACAGGGAGGGAACCCCACACTGGAGAGTAAATACTTTCGTGCTATTTTCATAAGTACTTAGTACACCTCGGAAACGGATGGCACTTGTAACGCAGCAGGTCTCATATTCAAAACTATTTTGTTGTGCATTCATTTTGTTATTCCGTCACCAGATTGATCCGAAAGTTTACTGTGAAATATCATGACAACATTGATTTAATTGCCAGAGCGCTACATAGCGATATATTCTCAATTGAGTCGTTTTAACAACCAGTTAAACCAATAGCAGAAAATACAAGAAACAGATTTATAAATTGTCATTTGAATGCAGCATGCTACAGTACTGTCAATTACAGTATATTACCCTGTTTATACATCAGGCAATACCCTGTTTACACATCAGGCAATACACTGTTTTCACAAAGGTGTGATCATTGAAGACACCTTTCACAATCACTGATGGAAAACAAGCATGTTTTGTTCAGATATATTTAAAACATAGGAGTACTGTAATAGTTTTATTTAACGAGGCTATATACATGGGGTACCGAGTCAATGTGCAGAGGCTATATACAGGGGGTACCGGTACAGAGTCAATGTGGAGGCTATATACAGGGGGTACCGGTACAGAGTCAATGTGGAGGCTATATACAGGGGGTACCAGTACAGAGTCAATGTGCAGAGGCTATATACAGGGGGTACCGGTACAGAGTCAATGTGGAGACTATATACAGGGGGTACCGGTACAGAGTCAATGTGGAGGCTATATACAGAGGGTACGGGTACAGAGTCAATGTGGAGACTATATACAGGGGTACTGGTACAGAGTCAATGTGGAGGCTATATACAGGAGGTACCGGTACAGAGTCAATGTGGAGGCTATATACAGGGGGTACCGGTACAGAGTCAATGTGGAGGCTATATACAGGGGGTACCGGTACAGAGTCAATGTGGAGGCTATATACAGGGGGTACCGGTACAGAGTCAATGTGGAGGCTATATACAGGGTCTTACGGTACAGAGTCAATGTGGAGGCTATATACAGGGGGTACCGGTACAGAGTCAATGTGGAGGCTATATACAGGGGGTACCGGTATAGAGTCAATGTGGAGGCTATATACAGGGGGTACCGGTATAGAGTCAATGTGGAGGCTATATACAGGGGGTTACGGTACAGAGTCAATGTGGAGACTATATACAGGGGGTACCGGTACAGAGTCAATGTGGAGGCTATATACAGGGGGTACCGGTATAGAGTCAATGTGGAGGCTATATACAGGGGGTACTGCACAGAGTCAATGTGGAGGCTATATACAGGGGGTACTGCACAGAGTCAATGTGGAGGCTATATACAGGGGGTACTGTACAGAGTCAATGTGGAGGCTATATACAGGGGGTACTGCACAGAGTCAATGTGGAGGCTATATACAGGGGGTACTGTACAGAGTCAATGTGGAGGCTATATACAGGGGGTACCGGTATAGAGTCAATGTGGAGACTATATACAGGGGGTACCGGTACAGAGTCAATGTGGAGGCTATATACAGGGGGTACCTGCACAGAGTCAATGTGGAGGCTATATACAGGGGTACTGCACAGAGTCAATGTGGAGGCTATATACAGGGTGTTACATTACAGAGTCAATGTGGAGACTATATACAGGGGGTACTGTACAGAGTCAATGTGGAGGCTATATACAGGGGTACTGGTACAGAGTCAATGTGGAGACTATATACAGGGGGTACCGGTACAGAGTCAATGTGGAGGCTATATACAGGGGGTACCGGTACAGAGTCAATGTGGAGGCTATATACAGGGGGTACCGGTACAGAGTCAATGTGGAGGCTATATACAGGGGGTACCGGTACAGAGTCAATGTGCGGGGGTACAGGTTAGTCCAGGTAATTGCGGTAATACGTACATGCAGGTGGGGATAAAGTGAATGCATAGATAATAACAGAGAGTAGCAGCAGCGGGAAAAAGGGGGTCAATGTGAATAGTCCGGGTAGCCATTTGATTAGATGTTCAGCAGTCTTATGGCTTGGGGGTAGAAGCTGTTCAGTAGCCTTTTGGACCTAGACTTGGCACTGCGGTACCGCTTGCCATGCGGTAGAAGAGGGAACAGTCTATGACTAGCCCTCTTCTGACACCGCCTGGTATAGAGGTCCTGGATGGCAGGAAGCTTGGCCCAAGTGATGTAATGGGCTGTACACACTACCCTCTGTAGCACCTTGTGGTCGGAGGCCGAACAGTTGCCATACCAGGCAGTGATGCAACCAGTCAGGATGCTCTCGATGGTGCAGCTGTAGAACTTTTTGAGGATCTGAGGACCCATGCCAAATCTTTTCAGTCTCCTGAGGAGGAATGGGCATTGTCATGCCCTCTTCAAGACTGTCTTGGTGTTTTTGGACCATGAGAGTTTGGTGGTGATGTGGACCAGAAGGAACTTGAAGCTTTCGACCAGCTCCACTACAGCCCCGTCGATGAGAATGGAGGCGTGCTTGGCCGTCCTTTTCCTGTAGTCCACAATCATCTCATTTGACTTCATCACGGTAAAAGGAGAGATTGTTGTCCTGATCCAAAGTATCCTTCTCTTCATGCAAATTACGGGGATTTGGGCTTGGTCAGGTATCTCGAGTAAATCCTTCGCGACCGACTCGTTAAAGAAAAAATCTTTGTCCAGTTCAAGGTGAGTAATCGCTGCTCTGATATCCAGAAGCTCTTTTCGGTCATAAGAGACGGTGGCAGAAACATTATGTACAAAATAAGTTACAAACAACGCCAAAAAAACCACACAAAATAGCACAATTGTTAGGAACCCGTAAAAACGGTAGCCATCTCATCCGGCGCCATTCAAATGAGAATATTTTATCATATCATAGGTAAAGTGAGCATTGCGAAAAGCAATCCCTTTATATGTATTGCAATGTGGAACATATATTTCTAAATGAAACACTGATGAAGTTTTGTGAAAAAGTGACTGTGTGATTTTGTGTGTTGCACATTAGTCAATTGTTTAATAAATCTGTAGACAAAGATTATACTCTTCTACATTATATCTGTAGACAAACATATGTTGTAGTCTCCGTCACTGTCTGTTGGTGGACACAAAGCCAGAATTAGGAGGAGGAGGAGGATCTTGGGATTAGCAGTGTTTACAGCAACACCCCTTCTCTTTGTGAAATGTGCTTACCCAGATCTCCTTGGCAGATATCAGTCCTGGTGGCTCCATCGTCAATGAATTTAGGGTTTGAGCACAGCTCCTATAGCAGTCACATGTGAGAAACAGAACACTTTTGTTTACACAGTAATTCATTGATTCATTTATTAATTCATATGAGTGAGCACTGTACAATGATTGAGAAGCATTGTCGTATGATAAGTTACTTGTCAAATCCTACAGCAATCACATGAGAGAGAACAGACAGAGGAATCTATTTGTAACCAGCTGCAATAGGATTGTGAGTTTACTTAACATTTGGGCATATACTGTAGCTGAACCAACATACATTTTCAAGTTCAACTGTATGTTCACTCAATTGATACTTTTTGTGTGAACATACAATTCAACTTGAGAATTTATTCTACCTTATTTGCATATTTCCCCAGTGTGAAATTAAACTATTTAGGAATAATACATTTCTTTAATGTCTTTATTTAACCAGGTGAGTTGACTGAGAATACATTCTGATGTACAGCAACGATCTGTGGAAAGTTAGAAGACGTAGGTCTAGATCAAACACATAGTTCACATTCAAATATATAAGCAAGTGAAAAAAACACAAACAGCCCCCCAAAAAAAAAGATCAATCATAGAATCATAAAAAATAAACAAATTCTTCCTTAAGAAGGTCTTCTCATAGCCGTCTGGATGCACCAAATCACTCCATTTCAGAAAACCCCTATAGACCACAAGCCAGCTGCAAAATAGCTAAAGGCTGATTTACCTCGAAGGGATCTCTAGAAGGGATCTCTAGAAGGGATCTCTAGAAGGGATCTCCAGAAGGGATCTCCAGAAGGGATCTCTAGAAAGGATCTCTAGAATTAGTCATTCCTGAGATCGGATCTGAAAGCTTGTATTTCTGAAGGTTAACAGAGAAGTGAGGCGTGGCGGTAGTTTACGCAGTAGGCCTTTTATAAGTGTGGAATACACTGATCTACTTTCTGATACGGAGCGCAGTGATAATGCACTGTGATAAACTGTTGTCCAGAGACTTCAATACAGCGGCAGACGCATTCAGAGAGACGATATCGCCATCGAAACTCCTGGTTTACAGGCCACATAAAGCCTACAAGTTACACTATTCTGGCTTGCAAAGTGACGTGTAATTCCTATTGGCATCCAGCCAGAGTTAGAATATCCAACAATTTGAACTTTTATCTCTTTTAGCTTATTCTTCAAGGTACTTTTTAAGAAACTTATAATCAACATGCATTGAGAAATGACTACCATTGGGGAAGCGTAATTAGTTAGGCTACTTAAATCATATAAACTGGAACAGTCATCTTAGTAACGAGTGCAAAAAATAGAGCATGCTGGGAAATATGATAATAATGGGGGGGGTGGTTTAGATTGGTTTTGAGAAAATATACATTTGTAATGTATACTTACTCAACAAGCTTCTTCAAATTCAGTTTATTGATTCAACGTACAATTGTAAGGTAGCCATGTTGAGTTTAGTCAATATTTGGGCATATAGCTGAACCATCATACAGCGTTGCCTTCCGAAGGCAAACATGAATTTGTCTCAACAAGCTTTAAATAAACTAATGCATTAGCTCAAATTCTTGAAATCCACTCAACTCACAGAATGATGCTGATTAAGAAATTGGTTAAATTGTATTTTTTTAGAGTACAGCAGACTGATAATACTCTCTGGTCCAGTCAGCTGAGTAAACAATGAGTTGACAAAATCCCCTTTTGATCTATTCTGCCCTGTTTATCAAAACTGTTGGAAAAAACGTGTCAATAATCAACTGACTGGCTTTCTTGATGTCTATAGTATTCTCTCGGGTATGCAATCTGGTTTCCACTCAGATTATGAATGTGTCACTGTAACCTTAAAGGTCCTCAATGACGTCACCATTGCCCTTGATTCTAAGCAATGTTGTGCTGCTATTTTTATTGACTTGGCCAAAACGTTTGATACGGTAGACCATTCCATTCTTGTGGGCCGGCTAAGGAAAATTGGTGTCTCTGAGGGATCTTTGGTCTGGTTTGCTAACTACCTCTCTCAAAGAGTGCAGTGTATAAAGTCAAAACATCTGCTGTCTCAGCCACTGCCTGTCACCAAGTGAGTACCCCAAGGCTCGATCCTAGGCCCCACCCATCAACAACATAGCTCAGGCAGTAGGAAGCTCTCTCATCCATTTATATGCAGATGATACAGTCTTATACTCAGCTGGCCCCTCCCTGGATTTTGTGTTAAACGTTCTACAGCAAAGTTTTCTTAGTGTCCAACAAGCTTTCTCTGCCCTTAACCTTGTTCTGAACACTTCCAAAACAAAGGTCATGTGGTTTGGTAAGAAGAATGCCCCTCTCCCCACCGGTGTGATTACTACCTCTGAGGGTTTAGAGCTTGAGGTAGTCACCTCATACAAGTACTTGGGAGTATGGCTAGACGGTACACTGTCCTTCTCTCAGCACACATCAAAGCTGCAGGCTAAAGTTAAATCTAGACTTTTTCCTCTATCGTAATGGATCCTCTTTCACCCCAGCTGCCAAACTGACCCTGATTCAGATGACCATCCTACCTATCCTAGATTACGGAGGCGTAAGTTATAGATGGGCAGGTAAGGATGCTCTTGAGCGGCTAGATGTTCTTTACCATTCGGCCATCAGATTTGCCACCAATGCTCCTTATAGGACACATCACTGCACTCTATACTCCTCTGTAAACTGGTCATCTCTGTAAACCTGTCGCAAGACCCACTGGTTGATGCTTATTTATACAACCCTCTTAGGCCTCACTCCCCCCTATCTGAGATACCTACTGCAGCCCTCGTCCTCCACACACAACACGTTATGCCAGTCACATTCTGTTAAAGGTCGCCAAAGCACACACATCCCTGGGTCGCTCCTCTTTTCAGTTCACTGCAGCTAGCGACTGGAACGAGCTGCAACAAAACACTCAAACTGGACAGTTTTATCTCCATGTCTTCCTTCAAGGACTCCATCACGGACAGTTGTGGCTGCTTCGCATGATGCATTGTTGTCTCTAGCTTCTTGCCATTTGTGCTGTTCTCTCTGTGCAATAATGTTTGTACCATGTTTTGTCCTGCTACCATGTTGTGCTGCTACCATGTTGTTGTCATGTGTTCCTACCATGCTGTGTTGTCATGTGTTGCTACCATGTTATTGTCATGTTGTGTTGCTACCATGCTGTGTTGTCATGTGTGGCTGCCATGCTGTGTTGTTGTCTCAGGTCTCTCTTTATGTAGTGTTGTGTTGTCTCTCTTGTCGTGATGTGTGTTTTGTCCTATAATTTTATTTTATTTTCAATCCCAGCTCTCCCTGTCTCTGCAGGAGGACTTTTGCCTTTTGGTAGGCCGCCATTGTCAATAGGAATTTGTTCTTAACTGACTTACCAAGGTAAATAAAGGTAAAACAAATTAAAAAATAATTATAATTATAATAATCTTTAGAGTCAGAGGAGAGGCTATGCTGTGGTCTGTGTGTGTGCCATTTGAAATCCTAACCCTAACACACAATCAAGATGAGATTAGTCAACCAGAAAGGAGAACAAAGTGTCAACAAACGGACTACCGCCCATGTCTCAAAAGCTCCGGTTACCATTATAATATGTTGTGTAGTGTTTCCATTGTTCTACACCTGGGCAGTTATATCCCCAGGACAGCATTCAGTGGAATTTTCCTTTTCATGTACCTTTAAAAAGGTGACCATGCATGTTTACTGTAACTGACAAAGATCTTTGGGTTGACATGATGTCAGCACTGGCACAACAAAAGAAAGGATTCTGTGTGATTGTTTGGAAGGCAAGAAGGATTGTACATAGAACTCTTCTGAATCTGAAAAAGCTTTTTCATTGTATTATTTTTCTTTCGTTTAAATAGTGCCTGGGAATTAGTTTTTACTTCAGTATTTAAACGTTAACATCGGGAGTTTGAGTAATCTGATCAATTTAAAAAAAAGATAGGTGTGAGAATGTTTTTAACAGTACTTATCTGGGGATAATTGTACAGTACTTGTGTCTGGTATTCCCTTAATCATTTGGCATATACAGTACTGACAGTTTATATTTTTTTGCCACGATTTCTGTCTTTCAAATTAGTATTTTCTGTGATTTTATTGAGCAGAGAGTAGGAGAATAGAAGGGAGTATGAACCAGCAATGTATTATATACGGATCACAGTAAATTGTCCAGTTTTACATAGCATAGTTTTTTTCCAGTGTAATATTTCTAGTGTTAATTCAGGAGGTAAATTAACTTAACACTCAGTGATGTAAAATAACCGTAGTTTTTTTTGTGCTGTTGTTAATAACCAGAGTTGAGTCGGATTGTGTCATTTTTTACTCTGCGTTGAGTAAAACACTCAAAACCACGCCCATCATTATCATGTTTCCCAGCATGCTCTATTGCAGATCAATTTTCAGAATTGTTTCAATATTTGGGTATTTGCTAACCTGGCCGTCATTCTGAATGCAGGTTGCAAGTGATTAACAGCTCCAATTGTTGGATATCCTCGATCTAGCTAGATTCCAATGGGAACTACACATCATTTTGCATGCTTTGCATCACAATGTGATTTACAGGCCTGATGTGCAAACCAGGAGTTTCCTAACACTACTTTGTTAGGGTATAACTAGACTATAATGCATTGTTATATAGAATTACATTTTAAAGGCTAATTAGGCTGGTCAAACCATTCATAAAGGGTTCTAGGAAGAACCCTTCAAAGTTAAAGAGTTCTAGGTCAAACCATTCATAAACGGTTCTAGGCAGAAACCTTCAAAGTTAAAGAGTTCTAGGTCAAACCGTTCATTAAGGGTTCTAGGCAGAACCCTTCGTTTAAGGTTCTAGGTACAGGGGGTTCTATGAAGAACCCTACTTAGAGAGTTCTAGCACCAAAAATGGTTCCGCTATGGGGACAAACCATATATGGTTCTACCCAGCACATTTTGTGTTGACAAGCTTAAATCTCCAATGAATTGTAAACTTACACGGAGTATACTTTACATTATATACAAACATAGATATATATTAACACACTGATAAACTGATACATCTCACAATAATAATACCTTTTCCCTGCTTCAAATCAAAGCAGTCAGAGTACCTGGTAGTCAGTGCCAGGCATCCTATCATTATACGTCTAGATCCTAGATTGTATATGGAATTAAAAAGTGCTCTCTTACCGTGGGTCTCTTCCACATCAGCCCTCTGGTCTTGGCGGAGTACTTCCCCAGCTCTTTGTACCCTAGAGACTTGCTCTCAGCTGGGAAGGTGGGGTCCTGGAACAGACTCCCGGACTCCAGACAGCCCTGAAGCAGCGTTTCATAGTCCTGCTGGAGGAACTTTACTGCCTGCTGGTTGGTTCCCACACCGTTGTCCCTCTCCTGCTGACGGGCCATCCGACCTGCCATAGACGTCATCCTGGAGCCTAGGAGTTGAGGGGGAACAGTGGGTCTACAGAGACTAAGTTAGAGGTTGTAGGTTTCTATCCCTGCCTGGATGAAAACAGGACTGGATTTGTTGTTGTGTGACGCTGGGTCCGATACAGTCGGTGGGGCTGAGTGTAATTGGTTTGCTGTGGAGATTGGTGAGATCCTTGGATGTTATCCTGGCTCTTGACTCCTGGGAACAGTCAGCTGGGCTGTAAGGACTGAGTTAGAGGTTAGGTTGCTGTGTTGAATCCCTGGATGCAATCCTAGTTACTGTAGTAGTTGTTGTTGTGTGTCCAGGCTCCTGGGGACAGACAGTGTTGCTGAAGAGACTGTAGGGGACAGTCAGTGTTGCTGAAGAGACTGTAGAGTCTAGCGTCTAGAGACTGAGAGTGTGATTAATGGTGGGGATGCAGTAGACTGGAGTCGTTGTGTGATGCTGGAGTTTTAGTGTCCTATGGAATGATTACAATCTCACACACAAACACAAATACCTCTGGTTCTCTGTCCTTCTCCTTTATACTAAACCAGCTAACAGAAAGGCAGGAAACAGAAAGGCAGGAGACAGAAGCCCCGAGCTAGGGGAGGAGCCTGATGGATAGGAGGACAGGTGTGCTGACGGAAAATAAGCAGACAACAGCGTCAGGCCACGGCAAACACAACAGAGCTACCTGGCCGACTACCTACCTGACTCTGGCCCTAACCTCAGCAGAAATACACACACGCACACACACAAAGATGGACACACAAACACACAGAGAGAGAACAAAACCAGTAACCACACCCACAGCCCAAGTAACCTTAACCTTCCTCCATCTAATGATCTAATGTCACGAGAATGGATGGGGGATGGGAGTGTGTGTGTGTGGTGAGGAGAGAGAAGGTTCCTCGTTCCTCTCTGCCTGGACAAAGGGGCCGGTGTGTACCTGGTCTAGTTTTGCAAGTTAAATATGACAAATATGGGTTGGATCTTATTTCCTCTTTCCCCATCTATGGACACACTCACACACACACACACACACTCACTCACACTTACACACACACACACAAACACACACACACACACTCACTCACACACTCACTCACTCACACTTACACGCACACACACACGCTCACACGCTCCCATGCACACGCGCACACACGCACGCTCACACTCACGCACGCACACACTCACACACACACACACACACACTCATACAGGTTGACAACCTGACATGATGTCAACATTAGAGGGCTCCCTTGAAAAAGAGACCTTGATCTCTATGGGACTTTCCTGCTTACATTAACAAAAAGTTAAATATATACTCCTCAAACAAGAGTTACTGTAGTAGTAGTTATTGTTATTGTTATTGTTGCTGTTCTTGTAGTTGTAGTTGTTGTTGCTGCTGTTTTGTTGTTGTTGTTGTTGTTGCTGCTGTTTTGTTGTTGTTGTTGTTGTTGCTGCTGTTTTGTTGTTGTTGTTGCTGCTGTTTTGTTGTTGTTGTTGTTGTTGTTGTTGTTGCTGCTGTTTTGTTGTTGTTGTTGTTGTTGCAGTTGTTGTTGTTGTTGTTGCTGCTGTTTTGTTGTTGTTGTTGTTGTTGTTGTTGTTGTTGTTGCTGTTTTGTTGTTGTTGTTGTTGTTGTTGCTGCTGTTTTGTTGTTGTTGTTGTTGTTGTTGCAGTTGTTGTTGTTGCAGTTGTTGTTGTTGCTGCTGTTTTGTTGTTGTTGTTGTTGTTGCAGTTGTTGTTGTTGTTGTTGCTGCTGCTGTTTTGATGTTGTTGTTGTTGTTGTTGTTGCAGTTGTTATTGTTGCTGTTGTTGTTGTTGTTGTTGCTGTTTTTGCAGTTGTTGTTGCAGTTGTTGCTGTTGTTGTTCTTGTTGTGCTCCTGGGAACAGTCAGTGGAACTGTAGACTGTAGAGACACAATGTCAACTTTCACTGCTATTCAGACGACACACAGTGGTACATTTCCATGAAACACGGTGAAGCCCCAACATTGCCTACCCTGGAAGCCTGTGTTTCAGACATAAGGAAGTGGATGATGGCAAATGTTTAACAGAGATAATAGTTCTAGGTCCCAAGAACAAAGAGATCTGCTGTTGGATCTGACAATTTCTTTATCTTCTCCTTAACCAGGCAAGTCAGTTAAGAACAAATTCTTATTTACAATGACAGCCTAGGAACAGTGGCTTGTTCAGGGGCAGACTGCCTTGTTCACTGCCTTGTTCAGGGGCAGAACAACATATTTTTACCTTGTCAGCTCGGGGGATTTGATCTAGCAACCTTTGAGTTACTGGCCCAACACGCTAACCACTAGGCTACCTGCCAACCCAAAATGAATCTTGATGGTTGTACAGTCGTCTCAAATAAAACTGTGAAGGACCTCCGATCTCTGGACCCCGATCTCTCTTTTGATGAACATATCAAAAACGTTTCAAGAGCAGACTTTTTCCAACGTTTCAAGTGCAGACTTTTTCCAACATTTCAAGAGCAGACTTTTTCCATCTTCGTAACATTGCAAAAAAAATCTAAAACGTTTTCTCCAAAAAATTATCAGGAAAACTAATCCATGGATTTGTCACTTCAAGATTAGACTACTGCAATGCTCTACTCTCCAGCTGCCCGGACAAGGCACTAAATACACTTCAGTTAGTGCTAAACACAGCTAATAGAACTCCACTGATAGCCTTCAGTGGCTTCTTGTTAAGGCAGGTATGGAGTTGGTTCCCCCCCTTTGCTGCTATAACAGCCTGTCTTCTGGGAAGGCTTTCCACTAGATGGAACATTGCTGCGGGGACTTGCTTCCATTCAGCCACAAGAACATTTTTGACGTTGGACACTGATGTTGGGAGATTAGGCCTGGCTCGCAGTCGGCGTTCCAATTCATCCCAAAGGTGTTCGATGGGGTTGAGGTCAGGGCTCTGTGCAGACCAGTCAAGTTCTTCCACACCGATCTCGATTTCTGTATGGACCTCATTTTGTGCATGGGAGCATTGTCTTTCTGAAACAGGAAAGGTCTTTCCCCAAACTGTTGGAACAAAGTTAGAAGCACAGAATTGTCTAGAATGTCATTGTATGCTGTAGTGTTAAGATTTCCCTTCACTGGAACTAAACGGCCCGAACCATGAAAAACAGTCCCAGACCATTATTCCTCCTCCACCACAATGTACAGTCGGCACTATGCATTGGGGCAGGTAGCGTTCTCCTGGCATCTGCCAAACCCAGATTTGTCCGTCAGACTGCCAGATGGTGAGGCGTGATTCATCACTCCAGAGAACGCGTTCAGCAATGGAAACCCATTTCATGAAGCTCCCGATCAACAGTTATTGTGCTGACGTTGCTTCCAGATGCAGTTTGGAACTCGGTAGTGAATGTTGCAACTGAGGACAGACGATTAGCACTCAACGGTTGCGTTATGTGAGGTAATGTAGCCTACCACTTCGCGGCTGAGCCGTTGTTGCTCCTAGACGTTTCCACTTCACAATAACAGCACTTACAGTTGACCGGGGCAGCTCTAGCAGGGCAGAAATTTGACAAACTTATTTGTTGGAAAGGTGGCATCCTATGACTGTGCAACGTGTCACTCTTCAGTAAGGCCATTCTACTGCCAATGTTTGTCTATGGAGATTGCATGGCTGTGTGCTCGATTTTATACACCTGTCAGCAAAGGGTGTGGCTGAAATAGCTAAATCCACTAACTTGGAGGTGTGTCCACATACATTTGTATATATAGTGTACCTGCTGCTACCTACCTGGCTCTGGCCCTAACCTCAACAGAAATCCTCGCACGCACACACACACCTACAGCCCAGGTAACCTGAACCTTCCTCTGTCTAATGTCATGAGAATGGATGGGGGATGGTAGTTTCTCTGTGTGTGTGTGTGTGTGTGTGTGTGTGTGTGTGTGTGTGTGTGTGTGTGTGTGTGTGTGTGTGTGTGTGTGTGTGTGTTGTTGTTGAAGAAGGGGGTTGTCCCTTTATTCTAGGACAAAGGGACAGGTATACCTGGCCTAAAGCTAGTTGTCCACCACAATGAAATTGGGGAGGGTAACTATGGATCTGCCTCCGTGCGTGCGTCCGTCACACGTGATATCTCAGACACCACTGGCACGATTTTGATGAAACTTGGGTCAATGATGCGGCTTGCCAAAGACATCAGTCATTGACAAAATGACACTGATTGGCCAGATGGTGGCGCTAAGACAAGCGTTAGAAAACGCTAACTTTGAAAGGTCACGCCCCTCACCCTGTTTGACCTGCAGTCAATGGAACTTGGTACATAGGTCCTTCTCCTCACAAGGAACTCATTTACTTCAGGGACCCATAAGGTCTGCCATGATGGATTTTTCGCCCATTTTTAATTTTGGGACAAATACTTAACATGCTATTGCTCTGGCACAAAATGACCGATACGCACAATATTTTTTCCAGACTAGTACCTAAAACAATATGGCCCCTAATGGACCAATGAACATTCACGTGGGTGTGGTCTGGCACATAAATGCTTTTAGTACAGGCCAATAGGGGCAACGGTTAACACTATGGCCATCAAGTGGGCTGGCGGTTTGCTAGGCCGTTGTGGATGAGGATGGCAGATGGGTGTTCCAATGATCGAGCGCTAGTTACCTTTTAACTAAAACCTTAACCCTTACCGTAACCATTCATAACCCTATCCCAAACCTTAACCCTTACCGTAACCATTCATAACCCTATCCCAAACCTTAACCCTTACCGTAACCATTCATAACCCTATCCCGAACCTTAACCCTTACCTTAACCATTCATAACCCTATCCCGAACCTTAACCCTTACCTTAACCATTCATAACCCTATCCCGAACCTTAACCCTTACCTTAACCATTCATAACCCTATCCCAGACCTTAACCCTTACCTTAACCATTCATAACCCTATCCCAAACCTTAACTATTCAGAATGAATGCCTAAACTTAACCATCAAAACTCAACATTTATGGACAAACATTGAATACTGCAGTCAGACTGTGAGATCTTATTACACACACACACACACACACACACACACACACACACACACACACACACACACACACACACACACACACACACACACACAGCATGCACACAAACAAACACACACACACAAGTGGCACAGAAAATGTAAGGGGGTTAGTAACAACATTCTTAGGAATTATTCTTTAATTATTATTATGAGTCATCCAGGTTGGTCTGGAGTCAATGAGTTACAATCTTGGTTGCAAGAGACCTTGTCATGGACCGTAGTGGATTAGAGTAAATTGATATAGTTGGAGCTGGGAGTTGTGCAAGGTGATTAGGAAACTTCTATTTGGCAAGAATCAACAGCAATAACAGGGCAAAGACATTTCGACAGGTGAATCATAGTTCTTGATGTTATGAGATTTTTTTTGGAGACACTAGTTGTGACAGACATGGGGGAGGTGGATCCCTCAAGTCTAACTCTGTCTTAAGGAGTTGTGAGTCAGGAAATTGACTACTGATGTGCGTAAAACAAATGGCACACTATTCCCAACGTAGTAAACAACTTTTTTTAAATAATTATTATTGTTGCCCAATAGGGTTCTGGTTAAAAGAAGGTGCACTCCTTAGGGAATCGGGTGCAATTTGAGATGTCAAGCAGGCATTGGCCAGTCTGTCCTTGTAGTCTGTTGGCACATAAACAGAACTATATTTTCAGTTGTCCTGTTTGTCTTCAGGCCACAATACACGAATCATAAGCTAAATAAGGGAGGGTGTGATGTTTCTCAATGCATATCCTTGTTTGTCATGTGCTTAACACGGAGACTAGAGCAATGACTGACCGGCCAATGACAGCCTTTCTGATACAGGATGATTGACGTACAGGATAGGCTACGTCTTAACCAGAAGACTATATCCTGTAGGCAAAAAAAACAGACTTCCTCATCGGACCCGCCCTGTGAGATTAACGACATACTACTCCACACCAACACAGGGTCTCATATTGTCTGGGTGGTATACTGTAAACACTCATAAAGAAGGGATTTAAACCCTTAGGAGGCTTCAAATGAGGAAACGCCCCTCTCTCGCTCTCTCTCTCTCTCTCTCTCTCTCTCTCTCTCTCTCTCTCTCTCTCTCTCTCTCTCTGTCTCCCATGTTTTATACTGTATGTCTTTGTTCCTCTGTTCCTCTCGCTCTCTCTGTCTCTATCAATTCAATTTCGAATTTCAATTCAAGGGCTTCATTGGTATTGGAAAGATACGTTTACATTGCCCAAGCAAGTGAAATAGATAATAAACTAAAGTGAAATAAACGGGTGTCATTTCAAATGTCATATAATGTCAATATACAGTGTTGTAACGATGTGCAAATAGTTAAAGTTAAAAAAGGGAAAATAAATACACATAAATACGGGATGTATTTACAATGGTGTTTGTTCTTCACTGGTTGCCCCTTTTCTTGTGGCAACAGGTCACAAATATTGCTGCTGTGATATTGGCACACTGTGGTATTTCACCCAGTAGACATGAGAGTTTATCAAAATTTGATTTGTTTTTTAATTCTTTGTGGGTCTGTGTAATCCGAGGGAAATATGTGTCTCTAATATGGTCACACATTTGGCAGGAGGTTTAGGAAATGCAGCTCAGTTTCCACCTTAATTTGTGGGCAGTGTGCACATAGCCTGTCTTCTCTTGAGAGCCAGGTCTGCCTACGGCGGCCTTTCTCAATAGCAAGGCTATGCTCACTGAGTCTGTACATTGTCAAAGCTTTCCTTAAGTTTGGGTCAGTCACAGTGGTCAGGTATTCTGCCAATATGTACTCTCTGTTTAGGGCCAAATAGCATTCTTTCCAATGTGTCAAGTAATACTTTTTTTTGTTTTGGTTGGGTCTAATTGTGTTGCTGTCCTGGGGCTCTGTGGGGTCTGTTTGTGTTTGTGAACAGAGCCCCAGGACCAGCAGAATTCTGCATGCAGAGTCTCAATTTGCTGTTTGTCCCATTTTGTGAATTATTGGTTGGTGAGCAGACCCCAGACCTCACAACCATAAAGGGCAATTGGTTCTATAACTGATTCAAGTATTTTTAGCCAGATCCTAATTGGTATGTCGAATTTTATGTTTCTTTTGATGGCATAAAAGGCCCTTCTTGCCTTGTCTCTCAGCTCGTTTACAGCTTTGTGGAAGTTACCTGTGGAGCTGATGTTTAGGCCGAGGTATGTATCGTTTTTTGAGTGCTCTAGGGCAACAATGTCTAGAGGAAATTTGTATTTGTGGTCCTGGCGACTGGACCTTTTTTGGAACACCATTATTTTTGTCTTACTGAGATTTACTGTCAGGGCCCAGGTCTGGCAGAATCTGTGCAGAGGATCTAGGTGCTGCTGTAGGCCGTCATTGGTTGGTGACAGAAGCACCAGACCATCAGCAAACAGTAGACATTTGACTCTCTGTCTCTCCCTCCCTCCCTCCCTCCCTCCCTAAGTGTCCCTCCCTCCCTCCCTCTGTGTCTCTCCCTCCCTCTGTCTCTCCGTCTGTCTCTCCCTCTGTCTCTCTCTCCCTCTCTCTCTCCCTCTCTCTCTCCCTCTGTCTCTCCCTCTGTCTCTCTCTCCCTCTCTCTCTCCCTCTGTCTCTCCCTCCCTCCCTCTGTGTCTCTCCCTCCCTCTGTCTCTCCCTCTGTCTCTCTCTCCCTCTCTCTCTCCCTCTGTCTCTCCCTCATAAGTTTCTACCTCCTTTCCTCATGTCATAAGGAAAGAATGGCTGGGCGAAATCTAATTTATTGAAATATGTTTTAGCGCCATGTTCCAAATGCCTGTATCTCAAGAATATTGCATTTTTTAACGTAATGTCTTTTTGGTCTTCTTTGCTCCTTCTGTGCTGTGACACCAAGCCCCTCCTCCTTCTGTGCTGTGACACCAAGCCCCTCCTCCTTCTGTGCTGTGACACCAAGACCCTCCTCCTTCTGTGCTGTGACACCTAGCCTCCTCCTTCTGTGCTGTGACACCAAGCCCCTCCTCCTTCTGTGCTGTGACACCAAGCCCCTCCTCCTTCTGTGCTGTGACACCAAGCCCCTACTCCTTCTGTGCTGTGACACCAAGCCCCTCCTCCTTCTGTGCTGTGACACCTAGCCCCTCCTCCTTCTGTGCTGTGACACCAAGCCCCTCCTCCTTCTGTGCTGTGACACGAAGCCCCTCCTCCTTCTGTGCTGTGACACCAAGCCCCTCATCCTTCTGTGCTTCGACACCTAGCCCCTCCTCCTTCTGTGCTGTGACACCCAGCCCCTCCTCCTTCTGTGCTATGACAACAAGCCACAGTCTGTCATATGCTAGCTGTCTAGTCTGTGTTATATAATACCACGTACCACTATCAGCATTTTAACCACAGATTGTTATACTTGCTGTCTAGTCTGTGTTTTGTAAATGTGAAATGAGCATAAAAATACTCATTTATATAAGGAATTCAACACTGGGGGCTCCTCAGGGGTGCGTGCTTTGTCCCCTCCTGTACTCCCTGTTCACCCACGACTGTGTGGCCAAGCACGACTCCAACACCGTCATTAAATTTGCTGACGACACAACGTTGGTGGGCCTGATCACCGACAACAATGAGACAGCCTATAGGGAGGAGGTCAGAGACCTGGCAGTGTGGTGCCATGACGACAACCTCTCCCGTGTGCAAGACAAGGGAGATGATCGTGGACTACAGCAAAAGGATGGACGAACACGCCCCCATTCACATCGATGTGGATGTAGTGGAGCGGGTCGAGAGCTTCAAGTTCCATATCACCAACAAACTAACATGGTCCAAGCACACCAAGACAGATGTGAAGAGGGCCCGACAAAACCTATTCCCCCTCAGCAGATTTGTCATGGGTCCTCAGATCCTCAAAAACTTCTACAGCTGCACCATTGAGAGCATCCTGACTGGCTGCATCACCGCCTGGTACGGCAACTGTTTTCGGCCTTCGACCGCAAGGCACTACAGAGGGTAGTGCGTACAGCCCATTACATCACTGGGGCCAAGCTTCCTGCCATCCAGGACCTATATACTAGGCGGTGTCAGAGGAAGGCCCTAAAAATTGCCAAAGACTCCAGTCACCCAAGTCATAGACTGTTCTTTCTGCTCTGCATGGCAAGCGGTACCGGAGCACCAAGACTAGGTCCAAAAGGCTCCTTAATTTAACCTCTTAGGGAGAAACGGGGCGCTAGCGGGCCGCTCCCGACACTACCCGGTGAAATGTACGGTGCTAAATTCAAAATCCCAAATGTTGAATTATTAAACAATAAACACACTCTCCAAAAGCGTCACCTCTGCTGCCGCTCCCTAACAGCTTCTACCCCCAAGCCATAAGACTGCTGAACAATTCATCAAATGGCGACCCGGACTGTTTACATTGAAACCCCGCCCCCAACCCTGTTTGTTTTTACACTGCTGCTACTCACTGTTTATTATCTATGCAGTCACTTTACCCCTAAATACATGTACAAATTACCTTGACTAACCTGTACCCCCACACATTGACTTGGTACCGGTAAACCCTGTATATAGCCTCATTAGTGTTATTTTATTGTGTAACTTTAATTTTTTTTTACTTTAGTTTATTTAGTGAACATTTTCTCAACTGAATTTTCTTAATACTGCGTTGTTGGTTAAGGGCTTGTAAGTAAACATTTCACGGTAAGGTCTACACCTGTTGTATTAAGCGCATGTGACAAATAATAAAATGGATTTGATTTGAATTGGCAGAATAAGCATCTTCTTATCCAGGTAGGCCACTTGATTTCAATATCTAAACAAAGTGAACAGGTTATGTTGTTCAAACAGTTGGAGACTGACAGGCGGGTGTGTTCTTAACAATTCAACTCAGGTCATAAGGAAAGTCTCTACCTGTCTTCCTCCGGTCATAAGAAAAGTCTCTACCTGTCTTCCTCAGGTCATAAGGAAAGTCTCTACCTGTCTTCCTCAGGTCATAAGGAAAGTCTCTACCTCTCTACCTCAGGTCATAAGGAAAGTCTCTACCTGTCTTCCTCAAGTCATAAGGAAAGTCTCTACCTGTCTTCCTCAGGCCATAAGGAAAGTCTCTACCTGTCTTCCTCAGGTCATAAGGAAAGTCTCTACCTGTCTTCCTCAGGTCACAAGGAAAGTCTCTACCTGTCTTCCTCAGGCCACAAGGAAAGTCTCTACCTGTCTTCCTCAGGTCACAAGGAAAGTCTCTACCTCTCTCCCTCAGGTCATAAGGAAAGTTTCTACCCCTCTACCTCTTGATATATTACTTGATATGTACTGTAGCTTACTGCATTGAAAGACAATGAGCTTTGATATGGACTTTACGTGAGTTTTTTTTTTCTTCACTTTATTCATAGATTTTCAGATATAACAACAAAAACAGTACCACCCCAACCCCTCATTCTCTCATCCATCCATCCCCCTCCCACCCTCCACTCCCTACATCCCACCCTCACTTCCCTCGCACCCTCCCCTCCCTCCCTCGCACCCTTGCACCCTCCACTCTCTCCCTTCCTCCAAACCACCGACCCACCAAGGCATCTAGAAAAGTAAGTTAAAACCTCTTAGGGATAAACGGTGCCGCTAGTGGGCCGCTCCCAACACTACCCGGTGAAATGTAAGGCGCCAAATTCAAAATACAAAAGTTGAATTATTAAACATTTATCAATATACAAGTGTTGCATAGTCATCAAAAGCTCTGATTCTTATCAATATCACAGCCTTGTCAGATTTCAAAAAGGCTTTACGGCGAAAGCACAACATTTGATTGTTTGAGGATAGCACCTCTCATATTTAGGCATTAGCATAAATTCATATCCAGCGCGGGTCACACAAAACCCATATAAGAGCTAAAATAAATCACTTGCTTTTCAAAGAACTTCTGCTGAGGGCATCCCAAGTGTCCAACGAAGACATCCAATGGTTATTTTGTTAGAAAAAGTCATTTATTATATCCATAAATCTCTGTTTGGTTGGCGCGTTATGTTCAGAAAATCCATCGTCGAGTCACCCGTTGTACAGTGAAGAGAACGCGTTCAAATATACCTATCAACTTTGCCCAAACAAATCAAACATCATTTATAACGCATCCTTAGCTATCCCTTTAGGAATATTAGCGATAATAATGCACTCGGATGATATCATAAATGATATAAAAGGAAAATAAAGTGGGGCGCGCTCACAATCTCGTGCCCGGGAAACGTTGTTGACATATGTGGTCCCTTGAGTATGTCCTCTTCCTATCAGTTCTGCTCAGTGCTAAAGCCTCCAAACCCTGTCTAAAGACTGTTGACATCCAGTGGAAGCCATAGGTACTGCAGTCTAAGTCCTACATAACATTGAATCCCATAGGCAGACAGGAGAAAAAGGTCAACAACAAAAAAACTGCAATTCCGGATGGATTTTCCTCTGGTTTTTGCCTGCTATATCAGTTCTGTTATACTCACAGACATTATTTTAACGGTTTTAGAAACAGAGTGTTACCTATCCAATAGTACTAATTATGTGCATTTCCTAGTTTCTGGGCCTGAGTGGCAGGTATTTTACTTTGGGCACGCCAGACTCTCCAAAACCGACACCTCATCTGCCGCTCCCTAAATACTAAAATACGAAAGTAAAACAGAAACAAACAGTAATAGAAAACAAAAACAATGGGAAAAAAAGTTTGATAAAAATTCTTAGCAGTACAAATTACCACTAGAACAGACATGACTGCTTACCAAATTATGCAAGTAACACTAAGCAAAAAGACAGGCTCTCCACGTATTGTGTTAATGGTGTCACGTCCAGGCCAGAGTTTTAGGCTGGCGTGTTTAGGTTTCGTTTTTGGTGTAGGGTTTTTTGAGTTCTAGGTGTTCTATTTCTATGTTGGGGTAATGGTTCCCAATTAGAGGCAGCTGTGTGTCGTTGTCTCTAATTGGGAACCATATATATGTTTGGGGTTTTCATTTAAGTTTTGTGGGTTATTGTTTGGTCATAGCTTCGTTGTTTATGTCAAGTTATGTTCTATGTTACGATCGTCGTTCATTTTGTTGTTTTTCCCCAGTTACGTTACGTTCAATAAAAATGTATACTGGATGCCTCGCTGCGCCTTGGTCTGTCCCGCATGGAGATCGTGACAGAATAACCCACAATAAGAAGACCAAGCAGCGAGAGACTCGGGAACATTGGACTTGGGAGGAGATTTTGGATGGCAAGGGTTCTTGGACATGGGATGAGATTTTGGAGGGAAAAGGACCATGGTCTCAGCCGGAGGATTATCGTCGCTCCAGGGAGAGAGAAAAGTTCATTGGAACTCGCCTGGCACGGAAGCCCGAAAGGCAGCCCCAAAAGGGGGGGGGCACACGAGGAGGTTAGCCAACTCCTCGTGCTTTGTGGAGAGAGCGTTGGGGAGAGCGTCGCACTGGTAAGGACGCCGTGCTATGCAGTTTTGCGCACGGTGTCTCCAGTGCGGCGTTCATAGGCGGTGCTAGAGATTCCAGCTCCACTCATCTGTCAGGGGAGGGTGAGTGTGCAGCCTGGAAGGGTGGTGCCGGCTCAGTGCTCCTGGTCTCCGGTGCGCCTCCTTGGACCAGGATATCCTGCACCGGTTCTGCGTGCAGTATCTCCGGTGCGTGTCCAGAGCCCGGTGCTTGAGATTCCAGCGCCACTCATCTGTCAGGGGAGGGTGAGTGTGCTACCTGGGAGAGTGGTGCCGGCTATGCGCGCTAGGGCTCCAGTACACCTTCTGGGATAGAGATATCCTGCACCGGTTCTGCGTGTGGGATCTCCGGTTCGCATCCACAGCCCAGTACGTCCTGTCCCTGCTCCATGCTCCAGGATCCCTGTGCCGTCGTGGACTCAGCACGTCCTGTCCCTGCTCCCCGCTTCAGGATCCCTGTGCCCGGCGTGGACTCAGCACGTTCTGTCCCTGTTTCACGATCCAGGATTCCTGTGGCCGTCGTGGACCCAGCACGTTCTGTTCCACATTCCAGGATTCCTGTTCTATGCTCCAGGATCCCTGTGCCCGTCGTGGACTCAGCACGTCCTGTCCCTGCTCCACGCTCCAGGATCCCTGTGCCGGTCGTGGACTCAGCACGTCCTGTCCCTGCTCCACACTTCAGGATCCCTGTGCCCGTTATGAGCCCAGTACGGCCGGTTCCTGCTCCTCGCACCAGAGTGCGCGTTATGAGCCCAGTACGGCCGGTTCCTGCTCCCCGCACCAGAGTGCGCGTTATGAGCCCAGTACGGCCTGTTCCTGCTCCCCGCACCAGAGTGCGCGTTATGAGCCCAGTACGGCCGGTTCCTGCTCCCGCACCAGAGTGCGGCGTTATGAGCCCAGTACGGCCGGTTCCTGCTCCCGCACCAGAGTGCGGCGTTATGAGCCCAGTACGGTCGGTTCCTGCTCCCCGCACCAGAGTGCGCGTTATGAGCCCAGTACGGCGGTTCCTGCTCCCGCACCAGAGTGCGCGTTATGAGTCCTGTACGGCCGGTTCCTGCTCCCGCACCAGAGTGCGCTATTTGAGCCCAGTACGGCCGGTTCCTGCTCCCGCACCAGAGTGCGCGTTATGAGCCCAGTACGGCCGGTTCCTGCTCCCCGCACCAGAGTGCGCATTATGAGCCCAGTACGGCCGGTTCCTGCTCCCTGCACCAGAGTGCACGTTATGAGCCCAGTACGGCCGGTTCCCGCTCCCCGCACAAGAATGCGCGTTATGAGTCCTGTACGGCCGGTTCCTGCTCCCCGCACCAGAGTGCGCTATTTGAGCCCAGTACGGCCGGTTCCTGCTCCCCGCACCAGAGGGCCAGTGTGCTTCCCCTGTCCAGGTCCGCCAGTGAGGGTCCCCAGTCCTGAGCCGCCAGTGAGGGTCCCCAGTCCGGAGCCGCCAGTGAGGGTCCCCAGTCCGGAGCCGCCAGTGAGGGTCCCCTGTCCGGGGCCGCCAGTGAGGGTCCCCTGTCCGGGGCCGCCAGTGAGGGTCCCCTGTCCGGGGCCGCCAGTGAGGGACCCCTGTCTGGGGCCGCCAGAGAGGGTCCCCAGTCCAGCAAATGGCCCAGGGCCTCCGGTGCGTGACTTCGGACCAGCACGGCCAGCACCGGAGCCGCCACCTGGGATCAAAAGACCCACCCGAAGACCCCCCCATGGACTTTTGGGTGGCGCGGTCGAGTCCGCGCCTTTGGGGGGGGGGTACTGTCACGTCCAGGCCAGAGTTTTAGGCTGGCGTGTTTAGGTTTCGTTTTTGGTGTAGGGTTTTGGGGTAATGGTTCCCAATTAGAGGCAGCTGTGTGTCAGCACGCGCTCCAGCAGGTATATTTCTGTCCTTCTGCCCCTGAACAAGGCAGTTAACTCACTGTTCCTAGGCCGTCAGTGTAAATAAGAATTTGTTCTTAACTGATTTGCCTAGTTAATTAAAGGTTAAATAAAGGTTGAATAAAAATAAAATAAATAGATTTTACAGTTCCTTTTCTCCTTCAGCCGGTGGATGTCTGTATTTAATCCCTTATCATTTCTGCTAACTATATGAACGGTGGATGTCTGTATTTAATCCCATAATTTCTGCTAACTATATGAAAGATGGATGTCTGTATTTAATCCCTTATCATTTCTGCTAACTATATGAACGAGGTGAAATCACAGGAGGCTGCTGAAGGGAGGACGGCTCGTAATAATGGCTGGAACGGAGCCAATGGAATGGCATTTATGCTACCATTCCACTTATTCTGTTCCAGCCATTACCATTCCTCCCAAAATTAAGGTGCCACCATCCTCCTGTGGGTGAAATCTATTTAAATTCACGGTGTCCCGAATGCACTGCCTTATTTAAGCGACTCAGAACTAACTTGTTGACATGTTCTGTTGCAGATTCAATGACAGATTAACTCATTGCAGAATGTGTCCATCATCATGAATGAATAATCAGATTTATTTGACAAGAATGCACCTAGTCACCCATCAATCACATCCAGCACTTGAAACTCCAACCATTACATTGTTTTACATACATCCAACTAGTGAAAAATGCATACATGATGCCTTTCATACATTACTTCAAGTCAGATGTTTAAGTTAAGATGAAATGATTAATTCATCAATGCCACAAACCTGGGAGATAGAGCACCATAGTAACTATGATATCTAACCTGGGACATAGAGCACCATAGTAACTATGATAACTAACCTGGGACATAGAGCACCATAGTAACTATGATAACTAACCTGGGACATTGAAGAGCACCATAGTAACTATGATATCTAACCTGGGACATAGAGCACCATAGTAACTATGATAACTAACCTGGGACATAGAGCACCATAGTAACTATGATAACTAACCTGGGACATAGAGCACCATAGTAACTATGATAACTAACCTGGGACATTGAAGAGCACCATAGTAACTATGATATCTAACCTGGGACATAGAGCACCATAGTAACTATGATAACTAACCTGGGACATAGAGCACCATAGTAACTATAATAACTAACCTGGGACATAGAGCACCATAGTAACTATCATAACTAACCTGGGACATAGAGCACCATAGTAACTATGATAACTAACCTGGGACATAGAGCACCATAGTAACTATAATAACTAACCTGGGACATAGAGCACCATAGTAACTATCATAACTAACCTGGGACATAGAGCACCATAGTAACTATGATAACTAACCTGGGACATAGAGCACCATAGTAACTATGATAACTAACCTGGGACATTGAAGAGCACCATAGTAACTATGATAACTAATCTGGGACATAGAGCACCATAGTAACTATGATAACTAACCTGGGACATAGAGCACCATAGTAACTATCATAACTAACCTGGGACATTGAAGATCACCATGTGAACTATAAGAGAGCCCACAGATTCTTCTGCTTTTCCATTGTAGGAATCAGACCAGCACAAATAACAACATATTGGCATATTGTGATTTTTTTGTTGTTGTAGGTGAGTTACAAATTTAGAAACAATTGATTGTGTAAGGGTTTGTTCATTAATATAAAATACTAGGGTCAGCTCCAACAGGATGAGAAACACACGTAACAGACTCTAAATCCACGCTGCTGCTGTCGACTGTGAGCAGCAGCATTTACCACTGCGTTCAGTCTGAACGCCGGAACAAGCAGGACAGCATTAAAAAAAGGGTGAAAGAAAAGCTAGCAAAAGAGAGCACACCACAACACCTTTAAAACGTGTTTACTGAGTCTAGATGTTATCACATCAGGAGAAGAACAAGTGAAGGAAGCATCATAGGGAACAATGGGTGAAGGTAGGGGTGGGTTTTATAGAGATACGATGGAGAACTCCAAAGTGTCCGAAGTTGAGGGACCACGGGGCATAAAAGGCATAGTGTGGAATAAGGGGTTTGCTACAGGGATACATGGATAGCCAGGGACACATTCCAACACTCAGACATAATAAACAAAGCATGTGTGTTTGGTGAGTCCGCCAGATCAGAGACAGTAAGGACGACCAGGGATGTTCTCCTGATAAGAGCGTGAATTAGACCATTTTCCCTGTCAAATTGTAACGAGTACTTTTAGGTGTCAGGGAAAATGTATGGAGTAAAAAGTACATTATTTTCTTTAGGAATGTAGTGAAGTATAGTCAAAATATAAATAGTAAAGTACAGAATACCACAAAAAAACTACTTAAGTAGTACTTTAAAGTATTGTTTACACCACTCCATGTCCAGTCATACTCGAGGTCTCAGCGTGTCTCTCGACGTCCCTCCGTCTCAGTTGCAGCGTTCAAATCGTAGTCATGGTGAGTCTGTGCATCACAGCATTAAAGACGATGAGTGATCACAGCATTTCCACAGATTGAGCCATACACAATACAACTTAAGCAATGAGGACAGCAATTTGTTGACAACATGGTGGTTTACACTATGTCTACTGTGTGTGAATGATGAAAGCATCTTACCCCAGCTGTATAGGTCCATTTGAGTCTGCGGGGCTACTTAGGCCTGCACATCAACCACTACTGGGTCCATTTGAGACTGAAGATTCTGCTTGACTGTCGTCTATAAAAGCTCAAGGACAACATGGAGGAATGTTAACAATCTATGGCTTAGACTGAATTCAGGAGTTGACACAAATGATAAACTAAGCAATGCGATGCAACAAACCACTACACATGCGAAAGACTGTATCACACAGGCCAATCCAATAGCCTACACATGGAGTGGAACCTAAAAGCACATACAGTACCAACCAATACTACTCACACGACAGACAGGGCAGGTGTGGACCGGTGCTGCATTGGCTGCAGTCTTCTGATCCGCTGCTGTTCCCTTCTTAGCAGCTGCTACCTTTGCAACTTGAGCGTTATATATATCAACACCATCGAAATGAATCCTTCCCCAACTGTAGCCATAGTAAGACATATAAAGGGTGGACATCTCTAGGTCTGAATGGCAGGGGTGTGTATAAGCTTTTGTTCCAGCCCGTACCTGATTACAAATCCTAGCCTATCGCCGTGATTCCTTATGTTGATGGTGTTAGAGCAGGGCTGGGACAAAACCCTTCACACACTCCTGCTCTTCAGGACTTCCTGCAATGTTATTGTTATCAGACCAAAGCAGGAGAATGGTGTCCCAGGTTGAAAGAACTAGCTGAGAGGTGATAAGACTCAGGCACACCCATTGGTTCTGGAATAGACAAGGTGCAAATCACAGGAGGCTGGTGAGGGGAGGACGGCTCATAATAATGTCTGGGATGGAGTGGCATCAAACACATGATAAACAGGTTTGTGATATGTTTGATACCATTCCATTCACTCTGTTTCAGCCATTACTATGAGCCGTCCGACCCAATTAAGGTGCTGCAAATAAGGTTTGCAATTTTGGCGCCAATAAGGTGACAGTAATTCTACCTCAGAAACAAACGTGTGAATACCAGCTCAGTTAAAACTCACCATAGCAGGTAGGACTAAATGTGGCTATGTTACCTTGCTTAGTAGCTAGCTATACTAATGATCTGCTGTCTAGATGGTACCAGCAAACAGACCAACGTCTTCCTGCAGTCAAGTAAGCACACTGTTGACTCAAGAGACGCTTATCAGTCCGTCTAGGAATTTCTCATGCATTTCAATGGAAAGACAAACAGATGTCTCATCTAGCCAGGCTAATGTTGCTAACTAAACTCAGCAAAAAAAAGAAACGTCCTCTCACTGTCAACTGCGCTGATGTTCAGCAAACTTAACGTGTGTAAATATTTGTATGAACATAACAAGATTCAAGACCTGAGACATAAACTGAACAAGTTCCACAGACATGTGACTAACAGAAATGGAATAATGTGTCCCTGAACAAAGGGGAGGGGGTCAAAAGTAACAGTCAGTATCTGGTGTGGCCACCAGCTGCATTAAGTACTGCAGTGCATCTCCTCCTCATGGACTGCACCAGATTTGCCAGTTCTTGCTGTGAGATGTTACCCCACTCTTCCACCAAGGCACCTGCAAGTTCCCGGACATTTCTGGGGGAATGGTCCTAGCCCTCACCCTCCGATCCAACAGGTCCCAGACTTGTTCAATGGGATTCAGATCCGGGCTCTACGCTGGCCATGGCAGAACACTGACATTCCTGTCTTGCAGGAAATCACGCACAGAACGAGCAGCATGGCTGTTGGCATTGTCATGCTGGAGGGCCATGTCAAAATGAGCCTGCAGGAAGGGTACCACATTCGTCAGTGAAGAGCACTTTTTGTCTGGTCCAGCGACGGTGGGTTTGTGCCCATAGGCGACGTTGTTGCCGGTGATGTCTGGTGAGGACCTGCCTTACAACAGTCCTACAAGCCCTCAGTCCAGCCTCTCTCAGCCTAATGAGGACAGTCTGAGCACTGATGGAGGGATTGTGCGTTCCTGGTGTAACTCGGCAGTTGTTGTTGCCATCCTGTACCTGTCCTGCAGGTGTGATGTTCGGATGTACCGATCCTGTTCAGGTGTTGTTACACGTGGTCTGCCACTGCGAGGACGATCAGCTGTCCATCCTGTCTCCCTGTAGCGCTGTCTTAGGCATCTCACAGTACGGACATTGCAATTTATTGCCCTGGCCACATCTGCAGACCTTATGCCTCCTTGCAGCATGCCTAAGGCACGTTCACGCAGATGAGCAGGGACCCTGGGCATCTTTCTTTTGGTGTTTTTCAGTCAGTAGAAAAGCCTCTTTAGTGTCCTAAGTTTTCATAACTGTGACCTTAATTGCCTACCGTCTGTAAGCTGTTAGTGTCTTAACGACGGTTCCACAGGTGCATGTTCATTAATTATTTATGGTTCATTGAACAAGCATGGGAAACAGTGTTAAACCCTTTACAATGAAGATGTGAAGTTCTTTGAAAGACAGGGTCCTGAAAAAGGGCCGTTTATTTTTTTGCTGAGTTTAGCTAGCTAACCATGAGCTAGTTAGCTAGATAACAGGTATTCTGTAAATCAAAAACTTTCCCAAGACAGTTCACAGATGTCAATTTAAACAACTTTTGCCAATTTATTCTTTACAAAATTTAGCTTTCAGATGTTTAATCCAGAAATTCTTACCATTGCCTCAATTCAGCAGTCTCATCCAGATCATGGCCCATTAGTAGCTAATTAACAATGCATTTTTTTAAATGCTAATATTGATAAAAGTCACCTTGTCTGAGAAAGATTTACATGGTTATCAAAACGTCTCACCTGGTTAAGCCTACGTGAAACACAGCCCTTATTTGAAGTGTTTTTAAAATCCCCTATAGGAAAAAGTAATGGTGGAAAAAACGATTGGACCCATTTCCTGTTTGACCGCTAGATTTTATGGGTATTATGACTCATGCTGTGGTACTCTATAAGGACAGCATAACTTTGAATTTATGGAAGTTGTTCCTTTCTTTATCGGGCATGTCATGTGGTTCTATTTGTCGAGATAGCTATTGTGACAATATTTTACCGTTCGGGAAGTGCAAGTCACTTGGTGGTGGTCACTACTGTAACGCCTGGCTGTCATTGAGGCCTAGTAATGGCTGATGGCTAATGACCCCTGCTGGTAGACATTATTACTGCAACAGGTTGGCCAGATGTGGCATGAACGTCCACAAGTCGCAGAGTAGAGCGCCATCTTTCGGGCCATCAACCGCACACCTGTGGCTGTCTACCTGTGTGTTTATAGCATGGAATAGATTAGAGAATTGACTCAGACTTTATATTCATTATTTATATTTAGTATTATTTATATTTATTATTAATCCACCCATATGAGGCTCAAAAAGATTATTCAAATTTCAGATAAGTGTACATCCGGAGTAGTTGATCTTCACTGTTCATTTTCACAATAAATACTTTGAACTGGTAAACGTTGACGAAAGGATCAGTTCCTGATTAGTTCCTGTCATAGAAATCTATGTAAACATTGTAAAAAAAATAACTTGCACTGACTTGCAGACCACGCCTGAAACTCCAGGGGCGGAGGAGAAGAATTTTTGACTATTCCACCAGCCCAACTTTTTTCCTAGTCACTGTGTCAACGCAGACTTCCACAATGGCTGGGGTGGCATCTACATTGGCCAAGAAAAGGGCATTGGCCGCTGGGTTTGGCACTAATGCCAACGCGTCAAAGTACCTAAACCAAGACTTCCAATCTCTCAGGAGCGAGTGTCTGAGAAAAGGTTCAATTTTTACGGATTGCACTTTTCCAGCTGCACCTGAGTCGCTCGGATTCAAAGAGCTCGGCCCGAATACTTCCAAAACCAGAGGTGTACAATGGAAGCGACCTGGGGTAAGTTACTACGCCTCTTATACTCACTGCATTAACGCATGGCTGAAGTGTGTGTGCTCTATGACTAGAAGTTCACTGCACTTAAAAAAATAAAAAATAAAATACAAATATACCAAAGTGCTATTAAAAAGTGAATTTCCTATCACTGTAAAAAAAAATCGCTATAGCGAGTATCAATCGTTTTTAGATGGGCGAGTCCGGATGCGTACCCTTTTTGACACCCTATGCCTAATCGGTGTAAATCCATCACATTACAGTATTATTTTTCTACCTAAAGCAACTCATATATTGGGTTAAATCAATGACCGGCCAGAATGACTCATCCAGCTATTTGTATGAAACCTTAGAGTTACACATATGATCTGATCCTACAGGTTTTGGCTGTGTTAGTGTTGGCACTAGATCAACTCACGTCTAGGCTAACTCATGTGTACTGACATTTAGCTCCCTGAAGAAAGCTAGTGTATGACTGTAATCAGGGCTGCAAAGATTGGCACCAAATCTATGTTGCTTTTATTGAAGTTCTCAGTATATCTTTCACCGTCTTACCCATGTTTTTCATCCCTCCCTGAATAGGAACTGGTGTCCAACCCAGAATTCATCATTGGTGGAGCTTCGAGAACTGACATCTGCCAAGGAGGTCTGGGTAAGTCTACCTTTTTATAATAGGTCTTGGTAAGTTTACCATTATATTAGGAGGTCGGGGTAAGTCTACTTTTATATTAGGAGGTCGGGGTAAGTCTACTTTTATATTAGGAGGTCGGGGTAAGTTTTCCATTATATTAGGAGGTCGGGGTAAGTTTTCCATTATATTAGGAGGTCGGGGTAAGTTTTCCATTATATTAGGAGGTCGGGGTAAGTTTTCCATTATATTAGGAGGTCGGGGTAAGTTTTCCATTATATTAGGAGGTCGGGGTAAGTTTTCCATTATATTAGGAGGTTGGGGTAAGTCTACTTTTATATTAGGAGATCGGGGTAAGTCTACTTTTATATTAGGAGGTCTGGGTAAGTCTGCCTTTATATTAGGAGGTCTGGGTAAGTCTGCCTTTATATTAGGAGGTCTGGGTAAGTCTGCCATTATATTAGGAGGTCTGGGTAAGTCCGCCTTTATATTAGGAACCAAAACAGGAACCATACAAAAACCACAGGGCCGGTTTGCAACAGTGTCCATGTTTTCATCTTTGAGGAAGAGATAGTATAGTAGACAAAGTGATTGATGTAATAGCACAACCAGTTTATTGCTTTAACCAATGAGGTGATTTGTTTTCCTGGACTACCAATGAATAGCCTCCATCTCAGGTTGTTATCCTTCTCACTAGGTACAATGAGGATGCAGAGGTCTAAGGCACTGCATCTCAGTGCAAGCGGTGTCACTATAGTACACGGATCGAATCCAGGCTGTATCACATCTGGCCGTGATTGGGTGTCCCATAGGGCGGCACACAATTGGCCCAGCGTCGTCCGGGTAAACTAGACCACTGTGTTTTAACCCAGAGCAGGGTAAACTAGTACACTGTGTTCTAACCCAGAGCACGGTAAACTAGTACACTGTGTTCTAACCCAGAGCAGGGTAAACTAGTGCACTGTGTTCTAACCCAGAGCAGGGTAAACTAGTACACTGTGTTTTAACCCAGAGCAGGGTAAACTAGTGCACTGTGTTCTAACCCAGAGCAGGGTAAACTAGTGCACTGTGTTCTAACCCAGAGCAGGGTAAACTAGTACACTGTGTTCTAACCCAGAGCAGGGTAAACTAGTGCACTGTGTTCTAACCCAGAGCAGGGTAAACTAGTGCACTGTGTTCTAACCCAGAGCAGGGTAAACTAGTGCACTGTGTTCTAACCCAGAGCAGGGTAAACTAGTGCACTGTGTTCTAACCCAGAGCAGGGTAAACTAGTGCACTGTGATCTAACCCAGAGCAGGGTAAACTAGTGCACTGTGATCTAACCAGTCATGTGTTAGTTGACAGTAAATAGCAGTGCTCAGGTCTGTCAGTCAGACACCATATTCTATAGCGGGAGAGTTTGAGAGAGCAATGGCCGCGGTCGACTAAACCAGTTAAGCTAGAATGAACGCCTCACTCGCTCACCATAAACACAGTAGTTAAGCCAGGTTTAACCAGGGCAGGGATGGGGCCCGCCCAGAGGGAGATGTGTTGATCATTTGACTCATTTTGCATAGCTCCTCTTTAGACATATATACACACACACACACCAAACATGTGTCTCCTCTCTGTTCTCTGCAGGTGACTGCTGGCTCCTGGCGGCCATCGCCTCTCTGACCCTGAATGAAGATGTGATGGCCCGGGTTGTTCCTGCAGGACAAGGCTTTGAACGTGGAGAGTACGCTGGGATCTTTCACTTCCAGGTAGAGATAAGCTTAAATTCTAGAGTTACAGGCTGGATCACAAAATGGCAGCCTATGCATTACTTTTGATTAGGCTCTGGTCCAAAGCAGTTAACTATAAAGCAGGCGTATTCAAACTCTTTCAGCAGTGGATTACATTTCTTTCCACCAGAATTACTGGGGACCTCATATTTTTCCCCATGAACTTCTCACGACCCCACCCCACCCCAAATCTAATTTACATTTATGTAATTTAGCAGACGCACTGATCCAGAGAGATTTACAGTACTGAGTGCATAGATTTTAATGACTCAACCTTAGAATCCATACATTTTAATAGCTCAACCTTAGAATCCATACATTTTAATAACTCAACCTTAGAATCCATACATTTTAATGACTCAACCTTAGAATCCATACATTTTAATGACTCAACCTTAGAATCCATACATTTTAATGACACAACCTTAGAATCCATACATTTTAATGACACAACCTTAGAATCCATACATTTTAATGACACAACCTTAGAATCCATACATTTTAATGACACAACCTTAGAATCCATACATTTTAATGACTCAACCTTAGAATCCATACATTTTAATAACTCAACCTTAGAATCCATACATTTTAATAACTCAACCTTAGAATCCATACATTTTAATGACTCAACCTTAGAATCCATACATTTTAATGACACAACCTTAGAATCCATACATTTTAATGACACAACCTTAGAATCCATACATTTTAATAACTCAACCTTAGAATCCATACATTTTAATAACTCAACCTTAGAATCCATACATTTTAATGACTCAACCTTAGAATCCATACATTTTAATAACTCAACCTTAGAATCCATACATTTTAATAACTCAACCTTAGAATCCATACATTTTAATGACACAACCTTAGAATCCATACATTTTAATGACACAACCTTAGAATCCATACATTTTAATGACACAACCTTAGAATCCATACATTTTAATGACACAACCTTAGAATCCATACATTTTAATGACACAACCTTAGAATCCATACATTTTAATGACACAACCTTAGAATCCATATATTTTAATGACTCAACCTTAGAATCCATACATTTTAATGACTCAACCTTAGAATCCATACATTTTAATGACTCAACCTTAGAATCCATACATTTTAATGACTCAACCTTATAATCCATACATTTTAATGACTCAACCTTAGAATCCATACATTTTAATGACTCAACCTTAGAATCCATTCATTTTTACATCAACAAAATAACCTTCAATCCACTGCATTTTCATCGCTTATCAAAATGAAAAGAAACCAGTAAATGCATTTACTCAATATTTGTATTAATTATTATTATTATCTTTCTCAAAATTATCTTTCCCAGACAATAATTTATTTGTACACTGAATTTTCTGTTCCTAAAATGTTTATTTCTAATTTTGGCAACCGAACTGCAGTTCCCCCCGGACTTTGAAAGAAACGGTGCCATTTGGTGCTATATTGTTTATACACTGCTCAAAAAAATAAAGGGAACACTTAAACAACACAACGTAACTCCAAGTCAATCACACTTCTGTGAAATCAAACTGTCCACTTAGGAAGCAACACTGATTGACAATAAATTTCACATGCTGTTGTGCAAATGGAATAGACAACAGGTGGAAATTATAGGCAATTAGCAAGACACCCCCAATAAAGGAGTGGTTCTGAAGGTGGTGACCACAGACCACTTCTCAGTTCCTATGCTTCCTGGCTGATGTTTTGGTCACTTTTGAATGCTGGCGGTGCTTTCACTCTATTGGTAGCATGAGACGGAGTCTACAACCCACACAAGTGGCTCAGGTAGTGCAGCTCATCCAGGATGGCACATCAATGCGAGCTGTGGCAAGAAGGTTTGCTGTGTCTGTCAGCGTAGTGTCCAGAGCATGGAGGCGCTACCAGGAGACAGGCCAGTACATCAGGAGACGTGGAGGAGGCCGAGGAGGGCAACAACCCAGCAGCAGGACCACTACCTCCGCCTTTGTGCAAGGAGGAGCACTGCCAGAGCCCTGCAAAATGACCTCCAGCAGGCCACAAATGTGCATGTGTCTGCTCAAACGGTCAGAAACAGACTCCATGAGGGTGGTATGAGGGCCCAACGTCCACAGGTGGGGGTTGTGCTTACAGCCCAACACCGTGCAGGACGTTTGGCATTTGCCAGAGAACACCAAGATTGGCAAATTCGCCACTGGCGCCCTGTGCTCTTCACAGATGAAAGCAGGTTCACACTGAGCACGTGACAGACCTGACAGAGTCTGGAGACGCCGTGGAGAACGTTCTGCTGCCTGCAACATCCTCCAGCATGACCGGTTTGGCGGTGGGTCAGTCATGGTGTGGGGGCCGCACAGCCCTCCATGTGCTCGCCAGAGGTAGCCTGACTGCCATTAGGTACCGAGATGAGATCCTCAGACCCCTTGTGAGACCATATGCTGGTGCGGTTGGCCCTGGATTCCTCCTAATGCAAGACAATGCTAGACCTCATGTGGCTGGAGTGTGTCAGCAGTTCCTGCAAGAGGAAGGCATTGATGCTAAGGACTGGCCCGCCCGTTCCCCAGACCTGAATCCAATTGAGCACATCTGGGACATCATGTCTCGCTCCATCCACCAACGCCACGCGTTGCACCACAGACTGTCCAGGAGTTGGCGGATGCTTTAGTCCAGGTCTGGGAGGAGATCCCTCAGGAGACCATCCGCCACCTCATCAGGAGCATGCCCAGGCGTTGTGGGGAGGTCATTCAGGCACGTGGAGGCCACACACACTACTGAGCCTCATTTTGACTTGTTTTAAGGACATTACATCAAAGTTGGATCAGGCTGTAGTGTGGTTTTCCACTTTAATTTTGAGTGTGACTCCAAATCCAGACCTCCATGGGTTGATAAATTTGATTTCCATTGATAATTTTTGTGTGATTTTGTTGTCAGCACATTCAACTATGTAAAGAAAAAAGTATTTAATAAGATTATTTCATTCATTCAGATCTATGATGTGTTATTTTAGTGTTCCCTTTATTTTTTTGAGCAGTGTAGTTCAAGTAAACAGTATATAATGTGACTGTACAGCTTAAATTAACCCTGCCAGATGTTACACCTTGAGAAACGCTAGAGCGGCTTGGGTTAGGTTGTCTCATAGAATGACAAATATGTGACACAGTATGAACAACACCCACACATTGAAGAGGCCATGGTTCACACAAAGCCCCAATTAGGTAGGGCGTATCCTCTCTCAGACATGTAATGTCAGTTATTAAGTCACTTTTTGGATTACCCAAACTCAGTAACGTAATGTGATTACTTTCAGTTGCTTTTGATTAAGGTATCTGTATTTTTGCTGGTAACGTAACTGATTACATGATATATCTTTTTTTTGTAATCATATTACATCTAACGGACTACAGGGCTACGTTACCAGCAACCCTGTATAAAAGACCGTTCTGGAAGTTTCCCCCCCCCATCCAGATGGGCCATTGTGTTAAACTGAGACTAGGGTGTCCACCCACTCAGCCCAGAGCGGGTGAAAAAACGAGCTGCTTTGGTGATGAAATTTCACTTCCTTATGTTATAAAATACATTTTTACCAAGACCGATATGATTCTTCATGTTCTGAATCGTTCAGTGGCGTCTTTCTCTACCGTTTTATTAACATTATTATAATTTTTTTTTTAAACGTAGGATTTCATAACCTAAGGGACAGATTTAAATTAACTAGGGGAGAGGGGTTGGTTCAACTCATGGTATCATAAAAATAAATGCACCCCCTTCCCAACATTACAAATGTTTCCACATGACCCTCCCTTTGTATTTTAAAATAAGATTGAACACCCTCCCCCTCAGAATGAACTCAGAATAACGTTCACCACCAAAAATACTTTAAAACTTAAAGGAGTTCAGATGCAACAATTTAATAACCAAATATCCAACATTTCCACCAAAAATATCAATAACTGTAGTGACTGTGTTTATTAAATGTTGATATGGACTTTGTCACTTCAGCATGCTTTTTGTGGCACTGTCAATCTCATACAGGGCTTACGGGCCAGAAGGTTGAGGGTTCGCCGACCACTGTCAATCTCATACACGGCTTACGGGCCAGAAGGTTGAGGGTTCGCCGACCACTGTCAATCTCATACAGGGCTTACGAGCCAGAAGGTTGAGGGTTCGCCGACCACTGTCAATCTCATACAGGGCTTACGGGCCAGAAGGTTGAGGGTTCGCAGACCACTGTCAATCTCATACAGGGCTTACGGGCCAGAAGGTTGAGGGTTCGACGACCACTGTCAATCTCATACAGGGCTTACGGGCCAGAAGGTTGAGGGTTCGCAGACCACAGACAAGCTCTCTCTTCCTGCCTGTTTCATTACACTATGATCAATGATCAGCTAGAGGGAAAATCATATTTTCTACATTTTGATACCATTTTTATAATTATATCAAATACTGTATATGCAATGGATTTTCCACCAATAGGTTTCTGTGCCAATGCACCACACAACCAATGTACAAAGCATACCGACTTCGGGCACTTCAACACCACAATAATAGACTGTTATTACTCTCGACAAACAGAAAATACATCCCTCCCTACTGGAGCCTCATCTTGGTCCAGTAAACAATCCCCTTTTTCCAGTCGATTTGTCATGTCCTCTGCATCCATTACGCTGCCATGTGTTGCGGTGTTGGAGTTTGTTATAACTAATTTATGATATGCTATAAGTCACGTGCATGCGATGCATACATGTGTCACGTAAAGAGAGCAAGGGTTGAGGGAATAGGGAACGTTTTTTCCTAAACAAATGAGGGATTTCAAGTAAGAAACGAGAAAACGTGTGTCATTGTGTCGCAGCTTCAGCACCACGGACAGCGCAATAAACACTGTTTCTGTGCTTTGTATGGTCCCTGGTCGCTGCATGACTTATGAGGATTTACAATGTTGGCTTTCTGCATGTTGTGGTGGCTTTATGCATGTTGTGGTGGCTTTCTGCAATGTTGTGGTGGCTTTCTGCAATGTTGTGGTGGCTTTCTGCAATGTTGTGGTGGCTTTCTGCAATGTTGTGGTGGCTTTCTGCAATGTTGTGGTGGCTTTCTGCAATGTTGTGGTGGCTTTCTGCATGTTGTGGTGGCTTTCTGCATGTTGTGGTGGCTTTCTGCATGTTGTGGTGGCTTTCTGCAATGTTGTGGTGGCTTTCTGCATGTTGTGGTGGCTTTCTGCATGTTGTGGTGGCTTTCTGCATGTTGTGGTGGCTTTCTGCAATGTTGTGGTGGCTTTCTGCATGTTGTGGTGGCTTTCTGCATGTTGTGGTGGCTTTCTGCAAAGTTATATCCGCTGGTCGCAAAAAAAGCTAAAGTAACATGACATCAACTGAATTAAATGTAAAAGGCTTAAAAATAAAAAATAAAAAATCTTGCGTTATGCTCAGTTGACATTTCACAGAGATACGCTTTGTTTTTCTGATAAATCTTTAAAAAAATAACTGATTTCGCATTAATATGAAAAGCGTTTACTCAGAGTGTCTACTCAAATACTACGTCATGTCTTAAACATCGATATCTATCTTACCGTCTTACTTCTATATTGGTTTCATGTCGTTCCATATTCGAGAATAGGAAGATGAGGAGTTCAACTGTGAGCCTGTCAGTTAGCCTTAATTCTCTCACAGCATCCAGTCTAGCTGACACAATGCTATTAAACCGGGTTCTTGACCACTTTCTCTGCCTTCCATTGATTTAGTAACCCATATTCTGGCCATCCTACAAGGGTAAAAACACCAATAACCTTTTAAACGGATTATGACAGAGTCATGAGGTTTGGACCATTTTTTTTCATAAGGTATTATCTACACAATTAACATATTAGAGGCTGCTGTCTGTCAACACTACCACTAGGAGCGGATGCTGTCTGTCAACACTACCACTAGGCTAGGCTGAAATCTGTCAACACTACTGCGAGGAGAGGCTGCTGTCTGTCAACACTACCACTAGGCGAGGCTGCTGTCTGTCAACACTACCACTAGGCTAGGCTGCAATCTGTCAACACTACTGCGAGGAGAGGCTGCTGTCTGTCAACACTACCACTAGGAGAGGCTACTGTCTGTCAACACTACCACTAGGAGAGAATGCAGTCTGTCAACACTACCACTAGGAGAGGCTGCTGTCTGTCAACACTACCACTAGGAGAGGCTGCAGTCTGTCAACACTACCACTAGGAGAGGCTGCTGTCTGTCAACACTACCACTAGGAGAGGCTGCTGTCTGTCAACACTACCACTAGGCGAGGCTGCTGTCTGTCAACACTACCACTAGGCTAGACTGAAATCTGTCAACACTACTGCGAGGAGAGGCTGCTGTCTGTCAACACTACCACTAGGAGAGGCTGCTGTCTGTCAACACTACCACTAGGGAGAGGCTGATGTCTGTCAACACTACCACTAGGAGAGGCTGCTGTCTGTCAACACTACCACTAGGAGAGGCTGCTGTCTGTCAACACTACCACTAGGAGAGGCTGCTGTCTGTCAACACTACCACTAGGAGAGGCTGCAGTCTGTCAACACTACCACTAGGAGAGGCTGCAGTCTGTCAACACTACCACTAGGAGAGGCTGCTGTCTGTCAACACTACCACTAGGAGAGGCTGCTGTCTGTCAACACTACCACTAGGAGAGGCTGCTGTCTGTCAACACTACCACTAGGCGAGGCTGCTGTCTGTCAACACTACCACTAGGAGAGGCTGCTGTCTGTCAACACTACCACTAGGAGAGGCTGCAGTCTGTCAACACTACCACTAGGAGAGGCTGCTGTCTGTCAACACTACCACTAGGAGAGGCTGCAGTCTGTCAACACTACCACTAGGAGAGGCTGCTGTCTGTCAACACTACCACTAGGAGAGGCTGCTGTCTGTTAACACTACCACTAGGAGAGGCTGCTGTCTGTCAACACTACCACTAGGAGAGGCTGCTGTCTGTCAACACTACCACTAGGCTAGGCTGCTGTCTGTCAACACTACCACTAGGAGAGGCTGCTGTCTGTCAACACTACCACTAGGCTAGGCTGCAATCTGTCAACACTACCGCGAGGAGAGGCTGCTGTCTGTCAACACTACCACTAGGAGAGGCTGCTGTCTGTCAACACTACCACTAGGCGAGGCTGCTGTCTGTCAACACTACCACTAGGAGAGGCTGCTGTCTGTCAACACTACCACTAGGCTAGGCTGCAATCTGTCAACACTACCGCGAGGAGAGGCTGCTGTCTGTCAACACTACCACTAGGAGAGGCTGCTGTCTGTCAACACTACCACTAGGAGAGGCTGCAGTCTGTCAACACTACCACTATGAGAGGCTGCTGTCTGTCAACACTACCACTAGGAGAGGCTGCAGTCTGTCAACACTACCACTAGGCGAGGCTGCTGTCTGTCAACACTACCACTAGGAGAGGCTGCTGTCTGTCAACACTACCACTAGGCTAGGCTGAAATCTGTCAACACTACTGCGAGGAGAGGCTGCTGTCTGTCAACACTACCACTAGGAGAGGCTGCTGTCTGTCAACACTACCACTAGGCTAGGCTGATGTCTGTCAACACTACCACTAGGAGAGGCTGCTGTCTGTCAACACTACCACTAGGAGAGGCTGCAGTCTGTCAACACTACCACTAGGAGAGGCTGCAGTCTGTCAACACTACCACTAGGAGAGGCTGCTGTCTGTCAACACTACCACTAGGCGAGGCTGCAATCTGTCAACATTACCACTAGGCGAGGCTGCAATCTGTCAACACTACCACTAGGAGAGGCTGCAGTCTGTCAACACTACCACTAGGAGAGAATGCAGTCTGTCAACACTACCACTAGGAGAGGCTGCTGTCTGTCAACACTACCACTAGGAGAGGCTGCTGTCTGTAAACACTACCACTAGGCCAGCCTGCTGTCTGTCAACACTACCACTAGGAGAGGCTGCTGTCTGTCAACACTACCACTAGGAGAGGCTGCTGTCTGTCAACACTACCACTAGGAGAGAATGCAGTCTGTCAACACTACCACTAGGAGAGGCTGCTGTCTGTCAACACTACCGCTAGGAGAGGCTGCTGTCTGTCAACACTACCACTAGGCCAGCCTGCTGTCTGTCAACACTACCGCTAGGAGAGGCTGCTGTCTGTCAACACTACCACTAGGAGAGGCTGCTGTCTGTCAACACTACCGCTAGGAGAGGCTGCTGTCTGTCAACACTACCACTAGGCCAGCCTGCTGTCTGTCAACACTACCACTAGGAGAGGCTGCTGTCTGTCAACACTACCGCTAGGAGAGGCTGCTGTCTGTCAACACTACCACTAGGCCAGCCTGCTGTCTGTCAACACTACCACTAGGAGAGGCTGCTGTCTGTCAACACTACCACTAGGAGAGAATGCAGTCTGTCAACACTACCACTAGGAGAGAATGCAGTCTGTCAACACTACCACTAGGAGAGAATGCAGTCTGTCAACACTACCACTAGGAGAGAATGCAGTCTGTCAACACTACCACTAGGAGAGGCTGCAGTCTGTCAACACTACCACTAGGAGAGGCTGCTGTCTGTCAACACTACCACTAGGAGAGGCTGCAGTCTGTCAACACTACCACTAGGAGAGGCTGCTGTCTGTCAACACTACCACTAGGAGAGAATGCAGTCTGTCAACACTACCGCTAGGAGAGGCTGCTGTCTGTCAACACTACCACTAGGAGAGGCTGCTGTCTGTCAACACTACCGCTAGGAGAGGCTGCTGTCTGTCAACACTACCACTAGGCCAGCCTGCTGTCTGTCAACACTACCACTAGGAGAGGCTGCTGTCTGTCAACACTACCACTAGGAGAGAATGCAGTCTGTCAACACTACCGCTAGGAGAGAATGCAGTCTGTCAACACTACCACTAGGCCAGCCTGCTGTCTGTCAACACTACCGCTAGGAGAGGCTGCTGTCTGTCAACACTACCACTAGGAGAGGCTGCTGTCTGTCAACACTACCACTAGGAGAGGCTGCAGTCTGTCAACACTACCACTAGGAGAGGCTGCAGTCTGTCAACACTACCACTAGGAGAGGCTGCTGTCTGTCAACACTACCACTAGGCAGTGGTGGAAAAAGTACTAAATAGTCATACCTGAGTAAAAGTAAAGATGCCTTAATAGAAAATGACTCAAGAAAATGTGAAAGTCACCCAGTAAAATACTACTTAAGTAAAAGTCTAAAAGTATTTGGTTTTAAATATACTTAAGTATCAAGGTAAATGGAATTGGTCAAATGTACTTAAGTATCAAAAGTAAAAGCATAAATCATTTAAAATTCCTTATATTAAACAAACCAGACGGCACCATGTAAAGTACAGATACCCCAAAAAACAACGTTTTTACCTAAGTACTTTACACCACTGCCACTAGGAGACGCTGCTCTCTTACACATATCAGCCTTGTCTAGAAACAATCCCTTAACCCCTACCACCCTAGACACTAGAAACAATCCCTTAACCCCTACCACCCTAGACACTAGAAACAATCCCTTAACCCCTACCACCCTAGACACTAGAAACAATCCCTTAACCCCTACCACCCTAGACACTAGAAACAATCCCTTAACCCCTACCACCCTAGACACTAGAAACAATCCCTTAACCCCTACCACCCTAGACACTAGAAACAATCCCTTAACCCCTACCACCCTAGACACTAGAAACAATCCCTTAACCCCTACCACCCTAGACACTAGAAACAATCCCTTAACCCCTACCACCCTAGACACTAGAAACAATCCCTTAACCCCTACCACCCTAGACACTAGAAACAATCCCTTAACCCCTACCACCCTAGACCCTAGAAACAATCCCTTAACCCCTACCACCCTAGAAACAATCCCTTAACCCCTACCACCCTAGACACTAGAAACAATACCTTAAACCCTACCACCCTAGACACTAGTGGATATCAAGGTAGATTCTGGACACGGCCATTCCTTATCAGTTATGTAAGCTAAGGGATGTACCGATAAGTTCTGGAAGTTTCCATTCTGTTAGGGTGGGAGGCCCTAGTGAGATGTGTGGTGTGGGAAACTTTGGGTTAGCGCAGAGGAGGACATCTCAGTCAGTCAGAATGAGGTTTATATGCACTCACATATTCCCCATCATGGATCTAAAAGAAACTCCCTCCAGCCAATTCTTACGCCAATTGTTGAAAGGGAGTACATTTTGCTTATGGACCCTTCCCGACAATGCATAGAAAAAATAGAGAAATAATAGAACAGTAATCATGAGGAATAAATCCACATTGAGTAATGATAACTTGGATATATACACGGGGGGTACCAGTACCGAGTCCATGTGCAGGAATATGAGTTAATTGAGGTAGATATGTACATATAGGTAGGCAATAAAGTGACTAGGCAACAGGATGGATAATTAACAGTAACAGCGGCGTATGTGATGAGCCAAAAGACTTGCAAAAAGGGTCCAGGTAGCTATTGGTTGAAGATGCTCCACCATTCTAGTATAGAGAATCACTGTACCATCTAAACTGCTGTGGAATATACTTTCCATAACCCAACATACTGTATTTTCAGCAGTTTGACGCTGGTGTACAAAACCAAAAAAGTAAAAGACGCGAAAAATGAAACTTGGGAAGCATAGAAATAGTGCACATAGAACAGATCTAAACTGATTTTTCCTCTTCAGTTCTGGCAGTTTGGCGAGTGGGTGGACGTGGTGATTGACGACCGGCTGCCAACGAAGGATGGAAAGCTGCTGTTTGTTCACTCAGCCGAGGGCTCTGAGTTCTGGAGTGCCCTGCTGGAGAAGGCCTACGCCAAGTAAGATACAGCACCGTAATACATACATGGTTTATGCTGAGATACAGCACCGTAATACATACATGGTTTATGCTGAGATACAGCACCATAATACATACATGGTTTATGCTAAGATACAGCACCTATATACAGTAGAGAGGCTATATACAGTAGAGGGGCTATATACAGTAGAGAGGCTATATACAGTAGAGAGGCTATATACAGTAGAGGGGCTATATACAGTAGAGAGGCTATATACAGTAGCGAGGCTATATACAGTAGAGAGGCTATATACAGTAGAGGGGCTATATACAGTAGAGAGGCTATATACAGTAGAGGGGCTATATACAGTAAAGGGGCTATATACAGTAGAGGGGCTATATACAGTAGAGAGGCTATATACAGTAGCGAGGCTATATACAGTAGAGAGGCTATATACAGTAGAGGGGCTATATACAGTAGAGGGCTATATACAGTAGAGAGGCTATATACAGTAGAGGGGCTATATACAGTAAAGAGGCTATATACAGTAGAGGGGCTATATATAGTAGAGAGGCTATATACAGTAGCGAGGCTATATACAGTAGAGGGGCTATATACAGTAAAGAGGCTATATACAGTAAAGAGGCTATATACAGTAGTGAGGCTATATACAGTAGCGAGGCTATATACAGTAGAGGGGCTATATACAGTAGAGGGGCTATATACAGTAGAGAGGCTATATACAGTAGAGGGCTATATACAGTAAAGAGGCTATATACAGTAGAGGGCTATATACAGTAGAGAGGCTATATACAGTAGAGGGGCTATATACAGTAAAGAGGCTATATACAGTAGAGGGGCTATATACAGTAGAGAGGCTATATACAGTAGAGGGGCTATATACAGTAAAGAGGCTATATACAGTAGAGAGGCTATATACAGTAGAGAGGCTATATACAGTAAAGAGGCTATATACAGTAGAGGGGCTATATACAGTGGAGAGGCTATATACAGTAGAGGGGCTATATACAGTAAAGAGGCTATATACAGTAGAGGGGCTATATAAAGTAGAGAGGCTATATACAGTAGCGAGGCTATATACAGTAGAGGGCTATATACAGTAGAGGCTATATACAGTAGAGGGGCTATATACAGTAGAGAGGCTATATACAGTAGAGGCTATATACAGTAGAGGCTATATACAGTAGAGAGGCTATATACAGTAGAGAGGCTATATACAGTAGAGAGGCTATATACAGTAAAGAGGCTATATACAGTAGAGGGCTATATACAGTAGAGAGGCTATATACAGTAGAGGGCTATATACAGTAAAGAGGCTATATACAGTAGGGGGCTATATACAGTAGAGAGGCTATATACAGTAGAGAGGCTATATACAGTAGAGAGGCTATATACAGTAGAGAGGCTATATACAGTAGAGAGGCTATATACAGTAGAGAGGCTATATACAGTAGAGGGGCTATATACAGTAGAGAGGCTATATACAGTAGAGGGGCTATATACAGTAGAGAGGCTATATACAGTAGAGGGGCTATATACAGTAGAGGCTATATACAGTAGAGAGGCTATATACAGTAGCGAGGCTATATACAGTAGAGGGGCTATATACAGTAGTGAGGCTATATACAGTAGTGAGGCTATATACAGTAGCGAGGCTATATACAGTAGAGAGGCTACATACAGTAGCGAGGCTATATACAGTAGCGAGGCTATAAAAGTAGCGAGGCTACATACAGACACCAGTTTTCAGGCTGATTGTGGTAGTATGTACATGTAGCTATGGTTAAAGTGACTCTGCATGTATGATGAACAGAGAGTAGCATTAGCGTAAAAAATGGGTTGGCGGGTGGTGGGTGGCGGGACACAATGCAGATAGATAGCCCAGTTAGCCAATGTGCGGGAGCACTGGTTGGTTGGCCCAATTGAGGTAGTATGTACATGTAGATATGGTTAAAGTGACTATTCCTATATGATAAACAGAGAGTAGCAGCAGCGTAAAGAGGGGTTGGGGGGCACACAATGCAAATAGCCCGGGTAGCCATTTGATTACATGTTCAGGAGTCTTATGGCTTGGGGGTAAAAACTGTTGAGAAGCCTTTTTGTCCTAGACTCCGGTACTGCTTGCCATGCGGTAGTAGAGAGAACAGTCTATGACCAGGGTGGCTGGGGACTTTGACAATTTTTAGGGCCTTCCTTTGACACCGCCTGGTGTAGAGGTCCTGGATGACAGCTCAGCTTAGATGTACTGGGCCGTACGCACTACCCTCTGTAGTGCCTTGCGGTCAGAGGCCGAGCAGTTGCCGTACCAGGCAGTGATGCAACCAGTCAGGATGCTCAGGACCCATGCCAAATCTTTTTAGTTTCCTGAGGGGGGAATAGGCTTTGTCGTGCTGAATGTTTCTGATCAGTGATAATGACCACTTGATTTAGACTACATTACCGCATGCTGAATGTTTCTGATCAGTGATAGATGACCACTTGATTTAGACTACATTACCGCATGCTGAATGTTTCTGATCAGTGATAGATGACCACTTGATTTAGACTACATTACCGCATGCTGAATGTTTCTGATCAGTGATAGATGACCACTTGATTTAGACTACATTACCGCATGCTGAATGTTTCTGATCAGTGAATTAGGCTACATTACCGCATGCTGAATGTTTCTGACCAGTGATAGATGACCACTTGATTTAGACTACATTACCGCATGATGAATGTTTCTGATCAGTGATAGATGACCACTTGATTTAGACTACATTACCGCATGCTGAATGTTTCTGATCAGTGAATTAGGCTACATTACCGCATGCTGAATGTTTCTGATCAGTGATAGATGACCACTTCATTTAGACTACATTACCGCATGCTGAATGTTTCTGATCAGTGAATTAGGCTACATTACCGCATGCTGAATGTTTCTGATCAGTGATAGATGACCACTTCATTTAGACTACATTACCGCATGCTGAATGTTTCTGATCAGTGAATTAGGCTACATTACCGCATGCTGAATGTTTCTGATCAGTGATAGATGACCACTTGATTTAGACTACATTACCGCATGCTGAATGTTTCTGATCAGTGAATTAGGCTACATTACCGCATGATGAATGTTTCTGATCAGTGATTTAGGCTACATTACTGCATGCTGAATGTTTCTGATCAGTGATAGATGACCACTTGATTTAGACTACATTACCACATGCTGAATGTTTCTGATCAGTGATTTAGACTACATTACCGCATGCTGAATGTTTCTGATCAGTGATTTAGGCTACATTACCGCATGATGAATGTTTCTGATCAGTGATTTAGACTACATTACCACATGCTGAATGTTTCTGATCAGTGATTTAGGCTACATTACCGCATGCTGAATGTTTCTGATCAGTGATAGATGACCACTTGATTTAGACTACATTACCGCATGCTGAATGTTTCTGATCAGTGATTTAGGCTACATTACCGCATGCTGAATGTTTCTGATCAGTGATTTAGGCTACATTACCGCATGATGAATGTTTCTGATCAGTGATTTAGGCTACATTACTGCATGCTGAATGTTTCTGATCAGTGATTTAGACTACATTACCGCATGATGAATGTTTCTGATCAGTGGTAGATGACCACTTGATTTAGACTACATTACCGCATGCTGAATGTTTCTGATCAGTGATTTAGACTACATTACTGCATGCTGAATGTTTCTGATCAGTGATAGGTGACCACTTGATTTAGACTACATTACCGCATGATGAATGTTTCTGATCAGTGATTTAGGCTACATTACCGCATGATGAATGTTTCTGATCAGTGATTTAGGCTACATTACCGCATGCTGAATGTTTCTGATCAGTGATAGATGACCACTTGATTTAGGCTACATTGCTGCATGCTGAATGTTTCTGATCAGTGATTTAGACTACATTACCGCATGATGAATGTTTCTGATCAGTGATTTAGGCTACATTACCGCATGCTGAATGTTTTTGATCAGTGATAGATGACCACTTGATTTAGACTACATTACCGCATGATGAATGTTTCTGATCAGTGATTTAGACTACATTACCGCATGCTGAATGTTTCTGATCAGTGATAGGTGACCACTTGATTTAGACTACATTACCGCATGCTGAATGTTTCTGATCAGTGATTTAGGCTACATTACCGCTTGCTGAATGTTTCTGATCAGTGATAGATGACCACTTGATTTAGTTTAGGCTTTTATACACCTTTCATATATAAAGAAAAGCCGTTAAAAGTTGTCAGGGTTATTAAAGTTGCCAGAAAAAACGTCTTGGTTTGAATGGTGTATTTGTCCATATTTTCTTCTCTCTGTCTCTCTCTCTGTCTCTCTATCGCTCAGGGTGAATGGATGCTATGAGGCTCTGTCAGGTGGCTCCACCACTGAGGGCTTTGAGGACTTTACAGGAGGGATAGCAGAGAACTATGACCTGAAGAAGGCACCCTCTGACCTGTTCCAGATCATCAGGAAAGCCCTGGCCTCTGGAGCTCTTCTGGGCTGCTCCATCGATGTGTGTACAACTTCAGAATATTACATTATATTTTATATCATACAGTTTGAAGTTTCAGGTTTTATTAGCCATGTGTTTTGAAAACATGTTTGTGATATGTAGTTGTTTTACTGCATAATCTTCTATAAAAAAAAACGTGATGGAGACGTGTTACGTGCAGTGAAGGACTTGCTATTATCCAGTAGAAGGTTTTATTTGTGATGATAGTGGGAGGGGGTTCTTCACTTTAGTTGAATGCACTGTGCCACGGAATGTAAGTCACTCTGGATAAAAACGTCTGTTATGAGACAGTCACTGTTAAATGCAGTAAATGATTGGGGGGGTGGTTTCCTGGTCACAGTTTAAGCCTAGTCCTAGACTTAAAACCAAGCTGAATGAACAGTGTCCATGGATAATTATTTTAGGTTCTGTGAGCTGGTTTGGTTGTGGTATTCTCAGGTTTTTATATCATAGTTTTTCATGGTGTGGTTATGATTTATACACGGTTTGGTTCCCTGTCTCACCAGATCACCAGTCAAGCAGACTCGGAGGCCGTCACCTATCAGAAGCTGGTGAAAGGACACGCCTACTCTCTGACCGGGGCTATGGAGGTAACGTCAGACAGACTCAATATTTCATACAGCACGGTTCCCCAACTGGCGTGCAGAATTTGGCCCACGGTTGGTTTTCGAGGCAAGTTTTCGAGGCAAAAAAAAATGACTACGAAAGACGGTAAAAACACCTGGAAATCAGCTCCAAGTGATTTAATTTAAGAAATCTGTTCCCAAGTATTTCCAACTCATAATAGAGAGACCCTTGACCATATACAAATGTAAGCAAGGTTTGAAATTATTACGTTTAAGTCAAACATTATCTATTTGGGCTTCTTGCGGTCAATTTGCAGTCTACTCAACAACAACAAAAATCAGCCAGTGGCTGAATCTAGTTGATGATCCCTGTCATACAGTATATCCACAAAGTCCAAGCCTGATCGCAGTGGCAGTTCTAGACCATTTCAACTGGGGAGCCAAGCTGGGGCCAGTTGTACTGTTAGAGGGGCCAGTTACATTAGACGTTATTGTTGTCATATCGTTTTCTTCACTGCATTGCAGGCATTAGCAGGCAAAAGACCATGTCCCTCTAGTAAATGTGTGGGTTTAATTAGTGTTCCGCGTTGCCACTGTCTAATAACGGATGTAAAAAAAGAACGATAGCAAAAATTTGTTATGCAAAAATTATTTCATACTCCACATTTAGGGGGGCCACAAGGGGGTCCAAAATTGTTGTCACAGGGGCACTTGCCCCCCCTGGCCCCCAACCAGAACCGCCAGTGCCTGGTCGCATGTCTGTTTGTGCTTTATAGCCAACTCCTATGTATGATGTATGCATTATGTTGAGTGTGTCATGTGTCTATGTTGCATACAGCAGTACTGTGTGACTGACACAAATGAATCCTATCCTATCATATTGACAACGACCATATGAGTTGGCTATACAACACCAACAGATCCAGGCTATCAAAGTTCCTCGTGGTATATGACAGTGGTCGCCAACCGATCGATCACGATCTACTGGTCGACGTTCAATGCAATTCTGAGTCTATCACCAAACATTTCTGTAGAAATGCTGTGGTAATGTATTGGACCAGGCATATAGCCAATATGCTGTGATAATGTATTAGACCAGGCATATAGACAATATGTTTTGATAATGTATTGGACCAGGCATATAGCCAATATGCTGTGATAATGTATTAGGGCTACTGCACACCTCATTCATACAGAACTGTTTTTATTCTGTTAATTTTACAAATCTGAGCGGTAGATCTCAGCTTTCTTTTTGACTGCGAAAGGGATCTTGACTCTGAAATTGTTGGTGACCACTGGTGTATGAGATCTGTCTGAACCCAAAGCAGGACCTAACTACTGTATGGTGACCTTACTAAACCAGGTGAACTACCGTGGCCGCAAGGAGAAGCTGGTCAGAGTGCGTAACCCCTGGGGAACAGTGGAGTGGACTGGGGCCTGGAGTGACAAGTAAGATAGACTTGGTGGGTGGGATCAATTCCACTGGGTGGGTTCAATTCCACTGGGTGGGTTCAATTAGTTTAGGAAGTAAACTGAGGAAAATGTTATTGGAATTTCAACTTGCTTTCTGAATTGAATCAACCCTGATGGTTACCACACACTTGTTAAAGAAACTGTGGTTCTTCTCTCTCTCTCTCTCTCTCTCTCTCTCTCTCTCTCTCTCTCTCTCTCTCTAGCTCCTCGGAGTGGAACAGCGTAGATTATTCTGAGCGCGACGTTGTGAAAGCAGATGATGGAGAGTTCTGGTAAAGTGTTTTCTACAGGACTCAAAGGGCCAGCACATAATTATATCCCAAGGATCTGTTATTTTAATGATTTATTATTAAAATCTCATTATCCTAAGTATCAGTTTGATCAAAGTTGTGTGGGTCTAAGTCAAGGTGTGCCTGGGCTTAACCATGTGAGTCATGTCATGGCTTGTGTCTGATCAAATTACCTGTGTTGCGAAATATATATATATATTTACAGACAGACAAATCTGGTTATTGCTTGGAGAATATTGAATTGGAAATGTCCTTTCTGTTTTGTGGTGTTTTAAAAAAAATATTTTCCACCTGTGTTCTGATTCACAGGTTGGATTTCACAGACTGTGTTAATACTGTATATATAATATAATATAAAGGACATTTAGCTAATGTGTCCCCAGGCTATTGTCAACAGCTGCCTCAGTGGGAGTGACTAAAGAATTCTACCTTGGAATTCTATGGTCACTCCCAACTTACTAAGGAAAGTATTTGTCATCATTGAATTTTAACGAATCACACGACTGCGAGGCGGTTCTCCAAATGGAGGCAAGACCCAACATGTGTGGGGGAGGGTTAGGGAGAAGGTATTGTGGAAAATGATTGGTTGGTAGATTAAGCTGATTTAAGACAATGCATATGAGCTGGACGTTTCTCCCTGTCTGGTCTGTTTGCTAACGAACGCCTAGTTTCAAATTAAATACCAGTGAAATGCTTACTTCCGACCTCTTTCCCAGCGTTGCAGAACAAACAGAGTAGCAACAGCGTATATGATGTGTGTGTGTGGTTTGACCAGTTGGTCCACCAGGCTCTTCGTACATATGGAGGCGGAAGTTTCTGGGAATGAGAGACTTTTAATCGAAAGCAACATACATTGATGGGTGCATACACGGGAATCAAACCCACTATCCTGGCCTTACAAGTGCCATGCTTGACCAAACGGAGCTTGATTTGTGTGTTAAAGAATAATAGATTACCGATTTGGTGTTGCCTCATGTCTTTACAGGATGTTCTTCTCTGACTTGGTGTTGCTTCATGTATTTACAGGATGTTCTTCTCTGACTTGGTGTTGCCTCATGTCTTTACAGGATGTCGTACACAGACTTCATGAAGAATTACCATCGTCTGGAGATCTGCACTCTGACCCCTGACACCCTGACCTCAGATGATACCAAACAATGGAGTGTGTCCAACTACGACGGGGCCTGGAGGAAAGGGTCGACCGCTGGAGGATGCAGGAATAATCCCAGTAAAGCACGGCACACACACACACACACACACACACACACACCACAGGAGGCTGTTTACGGGAGGACAGCTCATAATAATAGCTGGAATGGAGTAAATGGAATGATATCAAACATCTGGAAACCATGTGTTTTTTGAGTTCCATTCCATTAATTCCGTTCCAGCCATTTACTATGAGCCCGTCCTCCCCAATTAAGGTGCCACCAACCTCCTGTGGCTCACACAGACAGTTTCCTCAGCCATAGAAATGGAGTCTTTATGTCAGTCGTCAGGCTAAACCCATGCAGTGGAAATGGCCCATGAGTATGAATAAAACATCTTCTGTTCGAACCTCTCCCTCAATCCAACCGTCCTATTGACCCTGGTCAATATCTACTCCCACAGATCCTTCCACAGATCCCTCCAGAGATCCCTCCACAGATCCCTCCACAGATCCTTCCACAGATCCTTCCACAGATCCCTCCACAGATCCTTCCACAGATCCTTCCACAGATCCCTCCACAGATCCTTCCACAGATCCCTCCACAGATCCCTCCACAGATCCCTCCACAGATCCTTCCACAGATCCCTCCACAGATCCTTCCACAGATCCTTCCACAGATCCCTCCACAGATCCTTCCACAGATCCTTCCACAGATCCTTCCACAGATCCTTCCACAGATCCCTCCACAGATCCTTCCACAGATCCTTCCACAGATCCCTCCACAGATCCTTCCACAGATCCTTCCACAGATCCTTCCACAGATCCCTCCACAGATCCTTCCACAGATCCTTCCACAGATCCTTCCACAGACACCTCAACCATACACTACAAGTCATACTTTATAGCAGTACTCTCCTTCATAATAACCTTGGCCAAACCCCCCACAGACACGTTCTGGATGAATCCACAGTTCAAGATCAATCTGGAGGAAGAGGATGACGACCCGGGTGATAATGAGGTGGGCTGTAGCTTCGTGGTGGGACTCATCCAGAAGAACAGAAGACGGATGAGGAAAGTAGGAGAGGACATGCACACCATCGGCTTCGCCATCTATGAGGTGGGGGGCTCTGGGGCATCATTATATTAACATACTGGTCCTTGATCTGTTTGTTGCTCTTGCCAGTCAATCATTCAATCCAAAAAATGTTTTATGATTCCCTGTTTACATCAGCAGTTGTCACAAAAAGTGCGTTACAGATGCCCAGCCTAAAACCCCAAAGAGCAAGCAATGCAGAGGCAGAAGTTAACTCCATGTCAAGCCATTGAGTTGGCAGGATAAACAGACCAGCACTCAGGCTATATTAAACCCACTACTGTCAGATAAATACATAGTTGATACCAGTCCTGTTTATTATAGGCGTATACCTGTTACTTGTATGTGATTTATACTATATTAAAATATGACATTTAGCAGACACTTTTATCTAAAATGTCTTAGTTATGTGTGCGTACATTTTAAGTATCGATGGTCCCCGGGAATCAAACTCACAATTCTGCCATTGCAAGCACCACGCTCTACCAACTGAGCTACAGAGGATCACCATCTGGTTGTGGCTGATGTAACATATGTGATGTGGCTGATGTAACAGTAACATATGTGATGTGGCTCAAAGTCAAAGTCACCATTATTAGTCAGTTGTACAACCAAATGCCTTCAACCGAAATGTGTCTTCCGCATTTAACCCAACCCCTCTGAATCAGAGAGGTGCAGGGGGCTGCCTTAATCAACATCCACGTCTTCGGCGCCCGGGGGGACAGTGGGTTAACTGCCTTGTTCAGGAGCAGAACGACAGATTTTTCCATGTCAGCTTGGGGATTCAAACTTGCAACCCTCCGGTTACAAGTCCAACGCTCTAACCACTAGGCTACCTGCCGCTGATGTAACAGTAACATATGTGATGTGGCTGATGTAACATTATGTGATGTGGCTGATGTAACATTATGTGATGTGGCTGATGTAACATTATGTGATGTGTTTCTACTCCCAGGTACCACAACAGTTCCACGGCCAGAGGGAGGTCCACCTGGATAAGAACTATTTCCTGACCCATGCCCAGAAGGCCCGCTCTGAGACCTTCATCAACCTGAGAGAGGTCAGCACCCGCTTCAAACTGCCCCCTGGAGAATACCTCATCGTCCCCTCCACCTTCGAGGCCGACCTGAACGCTGACTTCTGCCTCAGAGTGTTCTCAGAGAAACAATCACAATTACAGTAAGGAGTGTGTGTACAGTGGTTCTTCCTGTAAAAGTTGCGTCATACCGCAGCACACCTGGCGTGGTGCTGCAGAATTCTATGGCACGTTATTTAAGTGTCCACCATTGTTGCCATTAATGCTAGTTAGTGCTCAGGGTTTCCGTTAGGAAAATATGGAGCTGTACAACGTGACCGTTTCCACACCCTAATTGTAGTCTAATCAATACCCAAACAGAAGATTCAGTGAAAATTTGAAATCTCATTGATTTATCAAGACCAGTCCCCATGCTCGTCTCAGAGCAGCAAGAAACAGTGCTGAAATAGTTGACCACACCCAGGTAGGCTATTGCTTCAAATCTTATTATAAAAATTGAATGATGGCGGGACAGAACATAATAAGTATACAATATTAGCACAATTAATTGGCCTATACTACAAATGTAACATGTTTAGTACATATGATTAGTACATAATCAATTCAGTGACCATAAGATAATAATGTTTATCTGATTACACTCATAAAATCACTGTCTCTTCAGTTATTATTTTTGTCTTTCTCTGTGCGTTGATTGTTGGGGAAAAACAGGTCTATGTAGCCTACACTATTTACAACGTCAACATTTGTTCAGAACAATTTGCTTGATGGCAAGATAAAATGTTTTGCAGACATATTCTGTAACTTAAATGGGTTAAATCTGCAGTTACAAGGAAGATGGGAAACAGTCATGGACATGGAGGAGAAATTTGAAGCCTTTACCAGGAAGCTTGAGTTGTTCGATTTGGATGTCATCTGGAAGGCTACTGCACTTCAGCACACTGAAGAAACGTCAGGCGGAGGGACCAGGCCTAAAGCGTCAGGCGGAGGGACCAGGCTTAAGGCGTCAGGCGGAGGGACCAGGCCTAAGGCGTCAGGCGGAGGGACCAGGCCACAGCATTGTCACAGAGGTGATGGAAGATTTCATCAAGCAGCTGAGGGACAACTTATCCACCAGATTTGAAGACTACAGCAGCCCAAGGATATCATTGTGTTTGTACGTGATCCAGATGGAGAATACTCCTCCCTTACTAAGAAAATGATACCCTCGCTGGATGAGGCCGCAATTCAAACTGATCTGATTGAATTCCGGACATCGAGCCAAATCAGAGATGCGCTCAGGAGTGCCGAGTCCCTGTGTGCATTGTGGGTGGCATGCTCAGAGGAATACAGCACAATAAAGAAACTTCCATTTTATCTGCTAACAATGTTTGGATCGACTTACACCCTCAAGTCCTCATTTTCCTCTACGAACGCAGTATAGACTCACGACAGGAAACGGCTTTCACGTAAGTCAGTCGAGAACTGCCTGCACATCAAAGTCACATCCATCCATCAAACCTGACATCCACAAGATTGTGTCTGAGTGGAAATGCAACTTCTCATTGAATATGTAACTTAGTGGCTATATGACTGTAGTTAGTAAATACCAATATTATTGTGAGAGCTTATCCAGGGATATTTACGTCTCAAGCTGACAGTATGTTCTGTTTGTTCTGTCGTTACAAGAGCAGGATATCCCTACACAGACAGGCTTTTTTTCTTTAAATTATTGTTTTATGCAACATTTTTGACTAGTTGCAATTGTATGTAGGCCTAATAAAGAAAATCCTACTTCTATTAGGCTGTTAAGCCTCATAGCCTACCTCAGCCAGTTAACTTATTTTATATAGGTCTAGGCTCCGGAGAAATAGACTCCAATTAAGCCCTCTTGTTGTTTGTAAAGTCAAATTAAAATGAAGATCATTGTTGAAATGAATTGCTCGACTGGTGTAGGTTTCCTCCATCTGTTGGTGTGCAACACTTGTCACGTCCAGGGCTGATTTAGCAGCCTGGCGTGTTTAGTTTGTTTTGTTTAGGAGTTTTTTGTTTGTTCTAGTTTATATATTTCTATGTTGGGTTAATGGTTCCCAATTAGAGGCAGCTGTTTGTCGTTACCTTGTCGTTACGTGTAAAATAAAGTATGTATACTGGATACCTCGCTCCATCTTGGTCCGTCCCTATAGAAGATCGTGACAACACTTCAATAACAAGTTAGATATATTTTTTATTTAGGCACGGTGACTTCCTTCTTGGGACATTGCATTTGGGAGTATTATTATTATTATTTTTTTTTTTTATTTAATGAAAACAATTTTCATTATTAATTTGGGAGGCCAAATAATATTGCTTATAATAGAAGCTTGATCTGATCAAGTAAGTGTATTTTCGGGTGTGCGTGTAGGACAGAGAAATAGCGATTCTTACAATATTGTTGAGGAGGAACAGAAAATTGCGAGTCAATTCATAAACCATGTGCCATCAAATCTATTCCCAACTATCTATATGGCTCTCCGCCAATAATTACATTTAGAGGATTGGAGGAATCTAAATTTTTAGTTAGGGCAAATCTGGAAAATGACGTGCGCAAGAGACGGTGGTAATATTTTGTCCTTTTAGAGACTATAACACATGGTGTCCAGGTCAGGATAACCAAAACATTTCTTTATTAAAGACTATCAGAAGAGTGTTGCTACTTATTTATTTTGATCCAAAGCCATGAATGAGTGAGTCTCTCAGCTTTATGTAGGTGCCGAGGCTTTATGACTGCGCCATCAACTTGATTATTGAGCAGACAACACTTGCTTATATTCAGTCAACACATGTATGTTAAGAAATTTATTGAATATAATTGAACATTTTAGTTTCTCTTAGAATAAAAACCTTAGTGCAACAACAGTTTTAGTAAGTAATACTGACTAGAAACAAAAAAATAAGTATATTTTTTCCGGGTATGCGTGCAGGACAGAGGAATAGCAATTCTTACACTATTGTTCTAAATTCAATCACCTTCTTCATCCTCATCATTCAGTTCATTGAAATTCAATTTTGAAGTCATGCACAATTATCAGTTACTATTTGGTTGCCCATTCATTCATTGTCAGTTGAAAAAAGCATAATCAGTGCTCTAACTCCCCCTTGTGGTGGTCTGGAGAAATGAAGCAGTGATGCAGGGTACCGTACTAAACCACAAATTACCTCTAAATCTCGCAGCATAATCTCAGAATTTGGTTGAGCAACCATTGTATGTGTGTACATATGTGTTTAATGTGTTTATTTCTCTGTTCCTCAGCCACTGTGAAGACCGTGTAGAGGCTAAGCTAGACAATGTAAGGAACCAAATTACACTATCCTATCACTACTATACCATACCCTGTGACTTATCCTATCACTACTATACCATACCCTGTGACTTATCCTATCACTACTATACCATACCCTGTGACTTATCCTATCACTACCATACCCTGTGACTTATCCTATCACTACTATACCATACCCTGTGACTTATTCTATCACTACTATACCATACCCTGTGACTTATTCTATCACTACCATACCCTGTGACTTATCCTATCACTACTATACCATACCCTGTGACTTATTCTATCACTACTATACCATACCCTGTGACTTATTCTATCACTACTATACCATACCCTGTGACTTATCCTATCACTACTATACCATACCCTGTGACTTATCCTATCACTACTATACCATACCCTGTGACTTATTCTATCACTACTATACCATACCCTGTGACTTATCCTATCACTACTATACCATACCCTGTGACTTATCCTATCACTACTATACCATACCCTGTGACTTATCCTATCACTACTATACCATACCCTGTGACTTATCCTATCACTACTATACCATACCCTGTGACTTATCCTATCACTACTATACCATACCCTGTGACTTATTCTATCACTACTATACCATACCCTGTGACTTATCCTATCACTACTATACCATACCCTGTGACTTATCCTATCACTACTATACCATACCCTGTGACTTATCCTATCACTACTATACCATACCCTGTGACTTATTCTATCACTACTATACCATACCCTGTGACTTATCATATCACTACTATACCATACCCTGTGACTTATCATATCACTACTATACCATACCCTGTGACTTATCCTATCAGTATTATACCCTGTGACTTATCCTATCAGTATTATACCCTGTGACTTATCCTATCAGTATTATACCCTGTGACTTATCCTATTACTACTATACCATACCCTGTGACTTATAATATCACTACTATACCCTGTGACTTATCAATGTGCTAAATGTGTTTTTCACTCCTATTACCCCAGGACACTGTGTCTGAAGCGGAGGTTGATGCTGGGTTCAGAGGTCTGTTCACAAAGCTAGCTGGAAAAGTAAGTTTTACTAACCATTATCACTGAGGGGAAAGGCTTCAGAAGTTTACACACATCTCATTCCCGTAACCGTACTATTGCCACTTTTTTAAATGCAGGACGGGAGGTCCTCAGGACTAAAGTACAACAGGTTGTTGAAGGGGTGGAGCATGGGAATAAAAGACAAAAGATATCATCAACAGTTTATTTTCCCGGCTGAGTTAAATAATTCATAACAATAATATTTTGTCTTCGGCTCCAGGTACTTAAATCCCCCAGCAGCTCTCGTACATATCCTTATCACAGGACCGATTTTCAAAACATTAGAAACAGATCAACAATTCAATACGTCAACAAATGTAACTCTTATGCAGAGGTATTGCGCAACACTCGTTTTTGTTTTATAGAAGGGTCATGACCAGCACAGAAAAACACGCTGTACTTAGAATCACAAAGATGCTTCTCTCACCGTTCTTGTTCTCCCTGTGCACGCCAACCTACACACAACAATGGGAATCTGCTGAATAGCATCAGCCAGGTTAAATACAGAAAGCCACACCCTTTAATTACAATCAACTACACCTGTCAACGAGAAAGAAGCTCTGTGTTCACAACTCAACAGTTCCACCCTGTGACATATACCTCATCACGAAGTGCCGTTTCACTGCGGCCGTGTGGGTCTTTCCTGGGGTACGGATGTAAAAAAAAAAATAGCCCGAATCTTGTTTATTTTCATGAACTAAATACCATGACTGTTTTCACAATAGCTTGGAATGTTTTTTGAAACGTCCAATACAACATACTTTGGGTGATATCGTTATCAGCTTACCGCCAACACCCTTAAAAAATATAAACGCTTTGTGTTCAGGGTTAGCTATTAGCATGCTAACACTCATTAAGACAGGCTGAATAGCTGGCCATCGCTAGCGTTCACTGGTTGAAGTTGAAGTAACTTTTGAGGGTAATGCAGTTGACTGGTGACAATGACATGAATATATACATAATTCACAACATTTGAACGGGAGCAATAATCCAGTTTTAATTTAAAAAAAGATATATATTTTGTTGTTGTTTTTTAATTCAAGCTTGGCTGAACTGCTTTCAATGGGGAAAGATTGCCTTCATACCCCGCTTCCGTTATTTTGTTGAAAACGTCACTGTCCCGTGTGGGGAAACCTACATAGAGTTGTAATTTTCTGACGGTCACTTGTTTCTAGGACATGGAGATTTCAGCAACTGAGCTCCATTCTATTCTCAACAAAATCATTGCTAAACGTGAGTGAAGTGCTTTCTTCCCATTCGTGATTCGTATTTGTACCGTAAATACTGCATACTGTTAAGAGCACTTGTTTTATGTAGAGTGGAAGTCTGCAGAAGTCCTAACTCTTTGTGATGTCTCCTCTACAGGAACGGACATAAAGACGGACGGCTTCAGCCTAGAAACAGCCAGAGTCATGGTCAACCTCATGGACGTATCCTTTACATGCCTTCACAGCGCCATTACATTCAGACCTGGGTTTAAATACTATTTACAAGGTCTCAGTTACTTTCACATACATTCAAAGTAAGTATTCAGATATATTTTATTTGAAAAGAAAAGTAGTTGAATATTTGATTGTATTTGGAAATACAGTGACTCAAACACACTCCCAGCTATTTGAGAATTTGAAAAAAGTTTTACTAAATAATTGTAAATACAATTTGGTCAACTATTTTTTTTTACAAATAACCCTTTAAAATACTCAAATAATTTTTACTTGTTTTGGGCTGTGTTTCTGAAAATGCACAAATACACAGAAAAAAAGTATTTTAAGTACCAGATTCTCAAATACACATGTATTTGAACCCAGGTATGACTACATCACAATGATTATATTCTGTGTCTATACAAAGAATGGTATTCTAGCTTGAGATCTGCATAACTTGACAAAAGTCTCCCATTGACCTCAATGAGTGACTTGGGCACACTCATCTCAACACTAAATCAGGCTCAAAGTGACTGATGAAAGTATTTCGTTTGGAATGTTCTGGTTTCTTGGGCTTGCTTTGTCCGGATACTTGTTGAGCCTTAACCGTCATACAGGACAACGGTAACGGACAACTGGGACTGGGAGAATTTGCGACACTGTGGAAGAAGATCCAGAAATACCTGGTGAGGTTCTAGTGTTTGTGTCACTGCTGTGGTAGCTCTGGTCCATGGCATTATGTACAACTTCAGCGTCAGCAAGCTGCACGTAACCCCTTGGACCAGAGCTAATGCAGTAACATCTCTGTTGTGTAAGAATGGACAGCCTATATACGAGTGTTTACTTTACACAGTGTTCACAGTGTAGTGTGTTTTTCAGTGTAGGTGTGTTTTACAGTGTTCAGTGTAGTGTGTGTGTGTGTGTTTTGCAGTGTTCAGTGTAATGTGTGTTTTACAGTGCAGTGTGTGTTTTACACAGTGGAATCTCATTATAACCCTTCCTTATTCCCCCTCCATCCTGCCATCCATCCCTCCCTCCCTCTCTCCATCCATCTCTCTCTCCCTCTCTCCATCCATCCATCCCTCCCTCCCTCCCTCTCTCCCTCTCTCCATCCATCCCTCCACCCCTCTCTCCATCCCTCCCTCCCTCTCTCCATCCCTAACTCCCGCTCTCCATCCATCCCTCCCTTCCTCTCTCCATCCCTCCCTCCCTCCATCCATCCATCCCTCCACCCGTCTATCCATCAATCCCTCCCTCCCTCTCTCCATCCCTCCCCTCTCTCCATCCATGCCTCCCTTTCTCCATCCATCCCTCCCTCCCTCTCTCTATCCCTCCCTCCCTCTCTCCCTCCCTCCCTCCCTCCCTCCCTCCCTCTCTCCCTCTAGTCCATTTATAAGAAAAATGACATGGATAACTCTGGCACCATGAGTACCCCAGAAATGAGGATGGCCTTGAAGGATGCAGGTTTGTGGACATAAAATGAACATAATTTCCTGGTTACTCTATGGAAGGTATTCCCAAACTGGGGTATGTGTACCCCTTCCGTCGAGGTACGCCAAATAAAAATGTGATTTACATAAAAATAAATAATAATAACAAAATATATATATATATATATATATATGTTCTTCACATTTTCAAACAGTCCATTTAGTAGTGACAGGGAGACATAGTGGAGTGGTAACGCGCGTGCAAGCAGTTGCTCCTGACGCCACTTGGGTCCACTGCAGCATCCACCCAGAGGCTCTTGGTGCCAAGGGAATGCCTGACAGCTTGAAAGACGTTTTGGACACTACAGTGAAAATGGTTAACTTTGTTAAAGCAAGGCCCCTGAACTCTCGTGTATTTTCTGCACTATGCAATGATATGGGCAGAAACCATGAAACACTTTTACAACATACAGAAGTGATCTGGTTATCAAGGGGAAAAGTATTATTGTATTATTTTATACTAATATAATTGTATTATTTTATACTAACATAATTAGATTATTTTATACTAATACAATTATATTAGTATAATAAAATACAATTATATTAGTATAAAACAATACAATTATGTTAGTATAAAATAATATAATTATATTAGTATAAAATAATATAATTATATTAGTATAATAAAATACAATTATATTAGTATAAAATAATACAATTATATTACTGTAAAATAATATAATTATATTAGTATAATAAAATACAATTATATTAGTATAAAATAATACAATTATATTAGTATAAAATAATATAATTATATTAGTATAAAATAATATAATTATATTAGTATAATAAAATACAATTATATTAGTATTAAATAATACAATTATGTTAGTATAAAATAATACAATTATATTAGTATAATAAAATACAATTATATTAGTATAAAATAATATAATTATATTAGTATAAAATAATATAATTATATTAGTATAATAAAATACAATTATATTAGTATAAAATAATATAATTATGTTAGTATAAAATAATACAATTATATTAGTATAATAAAATACAATTATATTAGTATAAAATAATACAATTATATTAGTATAATAAAATACAATTATATTAGTATAAAATAATATAATTATGTTAGTATAAAATAATACAATTATATTAGTATAAAATAATACAATTATATTAGTATAAAATAATATAATTATATTAGTATAAAATAATACAATTATATTAGTATAAAATAATATAATTATGTTAGTATAAAATAATATCATTATATTAGTATAATATAATTATATTAATATAAAATAATATCATTATATTAGTATAATATAATTATATTAATATAAAATAATATCATTATATTAGTATTATAAAATACAATTATATTAGTATAATAAAATACAATTATATTAGTATAATATAACTATGTTAGTATAATATAATTATATTAGTATAAAATAATTATATTAATTTAAAATAATATAATTATATTAGTATAAAATAATATAATTATATTAGTATAATAAAATATAATTTCCCCACCAAAACATTTGGAGCGTACAATATGGCTTAGTATTTTATTTAATTTACTCATTATTACTCATCTTTATCAAGGCTGTCAATCATTTAGGACCCCCACAGTAATAATGTATCTTCCACCAGGTTTCAGTTTGAACAACGCCATCCACCAGATTCTGGTTGTTCGGTATGGGGAGGCTGACATGACCATCGACTTCGATAACTTTGTTGCCTGCGTCATGCGGCTGGAGATGGTGTTCAGTAAGTACAATGACGTCCAGTCTTTAAAGCCACAGTCCTGAATTTGTGTTTCAGCCAAACGGGCCGCACTTGTTTTCCAATAAAGCTGCGAGATGGCCGTGGAGTGTAACATCAGTAAAGATTTCAGACTGTACCTTTTTTAATGTTACTTTGTGGGGGGGTTGTAAGCTTTTCTTCTCTTTTATTTATTTTATTTCAGCTCAGGATTACAAGCAGACAGTTTGACTCTCCACAGATAGGATTTAGGGGGTATAAATATGTCATAATGTACATTTAGTTCATAGCTGTACCCAGAAAACTGAAAGTTGGGGCGGCAGGTAGCCTAGTGGTTAGAGCGTTGGACTAGTAACTGAAAGGTTGCAAGATCGAATTCCAGAGCTGACAAGGTAAAAATCTGTCGTTCTGCCCCTGATCAAGGCAGTTAACCCACTGTTCCTAGGCCATAATTGTTCTTAACTTAATAAGAATTTGTTCTTAACTGACTTGCCAAGTATCTTACGTGTGATGTGTGATGTGTGTGCGTGTGCGTGTGTGTGTGTGTGTGTGTGTGTGTGCGTGTGTGTGTGTGTGTGTGTGTGTGTGTGTGTGTGTGTGTGTGTGTGTGTGTGTGTGTGTGTGTGTGTGTGTGTGACTCTTACATCTGTATCTCTCTCTCAACCCTGCAGAAGTCTTCATGAAGATTGACACGGCTAATACTGGCTCTATTGAATTGGATTTCCAGCAGGTGAGAACTTTCAACTTACTCTCATAATCAACTCATAAAGACAGCTTTCATGTTGTTGCTGTCGTTTTTCAGTTCTAATGTATTGTTGTTATTCTGTTTTTTTTTTCCATTTTCCAGTGGTTGTCATTTACCATGATCTAGAGCACTGCAGCGCATAAAAAGACGTCTGTAAACTTTATGTGCCACAAACAAAAATGTTGAAGCCAGGAGCACAAGAGAGCTCTCTGCAAATCATGCTACTAAAAGTGCCTTTTTATTGACGTTTCTTTTGAAAACAAGGTAATACATCACATCTTGTTTTAAATCTTTATATATATATATTTTTTAGATATAGTCTAGCCGTCTAGGCTTATTAAAAGTTGCTACAGATTATATTTTTGTGATAAATGTATCACGTAGTTCCAATCCTTTTATGCAGATTTGTGTTGCTCATTTTGTCTTGCTTTGAAAAGAAATGCCTTTTTATAGGCTAATAAACACCATTACTATTCTAGTGTCTGTTTCATTTCGAACTTGTATCTATAGCTTTTAGTTCTATACGCGCACTATGCATGTGGCCAGCTTTGAGACGCACCATGTATGTGGCCATGCGCCCCTCCCCCGACGGACGGGGTTGGGTTTTTCCCGGCGCAGTAGTTATTGACCTTATGTACCTACGGAACTTGCGCTTCTGTCGCTGCACCATCACCGCCGTGCAACGTTCTACGTTAAACACCCAGTGCTGAGATTTATGCGATTGTTTTAGTGAACTGGCAGTCTGTCGCGTAACAACAAAACACATCGAAGGTGTCTTCAAAGTGGTGAGTGCTCAATGTTATTGTGGTTTCTAGGTGACATCTCTATTCAGAGAGAGTGCGCGGTATTTTCGGTTTGCTACATTTCCAAGAATTTTCGGTTTGCTACATTTCCAAGAATGATTCTGTAATTTGTTACAATGTAACAAATTATTATTTTTGGTAGGCCTACATCATGAATGTATTAAATAACCAGCCATGTCAACTAGGTTATGCCTCTGCAATAATCTAGAAGTTAACCATTTGCGCGACAAAATAATGCCTCAAAGTAACTTATAGTCATCTACCCATGCATCTTTGACTCTCCTGCTGTGTTCCGGTCTTCTCTCTGAAAAATGTAGTTCATTTAATCTGATTGTCATAAGGTTCCATGACTTTGTCCACACAGGACATCTGAACACACAAAATACAATTATTTTGACGATTTTCATGACATTTTGGGTGTTTTATTTAACTTTTGTACACCTGTGGTGTTCCTGGTCAAAAATGGCCGGTCATTAGAAATGAATGGGTGAGACTACAATTAGTGTATAAAACTGAGTTCAGGCACATGCCTATTCATCAGATGGACACACTTCCTCTCCCAGACCCCCACATGCATGTGTGTTTGAGCACACACACACACACACACCTCACTCCCCTTGTTGGCTTCCATGGAACCTTTCCCCAATAGAATCTTTCCCCCACGGGAACCACACCTGTTGGAATTCTCACAAACAATCGCAACATTGTTTCAATAATATATAGAACTTTTTCTCGCAGCTCTGGTATATAAAGCTTTTTCGAGGCCTTGCTCACAATTCATTCTGTGGCGGCACAATGACCAGACGATAATACTGTATGTGATGCTGTTGATCATATCTTTGATCATGACACAGGTGAGGAGGAGAGAGTCCTTGTTAAACTTTGACACAAAGTAGTCTGTGATAAATAGCACAATATGTTTCATCTGGGTATTTGTTATAGTCAAAATAATCCATACATTATGCTTTTTTTTTAACTCATAAACTAGTTGTATGAGCTCAGGTCAATGAGGCCTACAGGCCATGAATAGCAAAATAGAAGTTCAAAACGTGTAATGTTCACAATAACTTAAGTTGATAAAAAGATCTAACACGACATTAGGTGATAATATATGTATTATTATGGATTTATAATCAGCTATGATAGGGGCGGTCATTTTGGACCGGGAACACAGAATTAATTAAAAATGAAACGAACACAACAGAAGGGTCAATCAGGTAAACTTTGAAGGAGCATGATTTAAATTTCAACTAAATCAAATGACATCGTTCTGAACTCTCAGAGAGAATATTTCGCTAATCTGAAACAAAACCACACTGGGGAATTTATGAAAAAGTTCTAAATACATCATTGTGTATTTTGCAGTAATATTAGACACTTTTACACATAAATCAGCAGGTGTTATGTTGCTCTGAGCCTGACACGTCTTCCACACTAGTTTGTTACGACTGTGGAGACCTGTTACACCCACAGCACTGTGGAGACCTGTTACACCCACAGCACCGAGGAGACCTGTTACACCCACAGCACAGAGGAGACCTGTTACACCCACAGCACAGAGGAGACCTGTTACACCCACAGCACTGTGGAGACCTGTTACACCCACAGCACCGAGGAGACCTGTTACACCCACAGCACTGAGGAGACCTGTTACACCCACAGCACTGAGGAGACCTGTTACACCCACAGCACAGAGGAGACCTGTTACACCCACAGCACCGAGGAGACCTGTTACACCCACAGCACTGAGGAGACCTGTTACACCCACAGCACTGAGGAGACCTGTTACACCCACAGCACTGTGGAGACCTGTTACACCCACAGCACCGTGGAGACCTGTTACACCCACAGCACTGTGGAGACTTGTTACACCCACAGCACTGAGGAGACCTGTTACACCCACAGCACCGAGGAGACCTGTTACACCCACAGCACCGAGAAGCCCGCTGGGTGGATGACAGGCTCATCTCTAGTTGTTTTGGAGCGTTGTTGAAGTTGAGTCCGGGACCAGGAGGAAGGCCCTATACATGACTTGACTCCAGGACTGCATGAATCAGCTGTTTATATTTGCGGGAACTCTGCAATACTTTTAAGCAAATATTCTATAAGAGGTGCAGGAACTCAAGCGGTAGAACATTTGAGGTGGCAGTACTCGGTTCTAGTGAGCTACAGCCCAAGTCAAGCACTAACACAACATTGATTCAACTTGTAACTGTCTATAACAAGTCATTTTATGATGCTGTAGTGTAGATAAGTTGGATTCCTCCCTGCAGAACTGAACAGAGTCCTCTCTGTGTGACTCATCTGCCTCCCCAAATGGCACCCCATTCACTTTATAGTGCACTACTTTTGACCAGGGCCCATAGGGAATAGGGTGCTATTTCCCGATGCACACTTTCAGATTCCCTCCCCACCTTCCTGGATTTATGGCATTCAGTCTATTCATTCAGATGACCTGCTGCTTCCCATGCAAGCCTCTCTCTCTCTCTCTCTCTCTCTCTCTCATTAGAGTGCTAGTCAAGTGTTTGAGAACTGTTTTGGCATACTAAACAGTACTGGGTTGTCCATGTTGTTTAATGTTTATATTAGATTTTCCATTAAGGGTAATAGAGGAACAAAATATTTTGAGAGAGAGAGAGTTCAGAAAATATTCAGACCCCTTGACTTTTTCCACATTTTGTTACGTTACAGCCTTATTCTAAAATTGAGTAAATTCACATTTTTACCTCATTAATCTACACACACTACCCTATGACAAAATGAAAATTGTTTTTTAGAAATGATAAAATAAAGACAGAAATACCTTATTTACATAAATATTCAAACCCTTTGCTATGAGACTCCAAATTGAGTTCAGGTGCATCCTGTTTCCTTTGATCATCCTTGAGCTGTTTCTACAACTTGATTGGAGTCCACCTGTGGTAAATTCAATTGATTGGACATGATTTGTCTATATAAGGTCCCACAGTTGACAGTGCATATCAGAGAAATAACCAAACCATGAGGTCGAAGGAATTGTCCGTCACGCTCCGAGACAGGATTGTATAGAGGGACAGATCTCGGGAAGGATACCAAAACATTTCTGCAGTATTGAAGATCTCCAAGAACACAGTGGCCTCCATCATTCTTAAATGGAAGAAGTTTGGAACCACCAAGACACTTCTTAGAGCTGGCCGCCCGGCCAAACTGAGCCAATCGGGTGAGAAGAGCCTTAGTCAGGGAGGTGACCAAGAACCTGATGGTCACTCTGACAGAGCTCCAGAGTTCCTCTGTGGAGATGGGAGAACCTTATCCAGAAGGACAACCATCTCTGCAGCACTCCACCAATCAGGCCTTTTAATGTTAGAGTGGCCAGACAAAACCACTCCTCAGTAAAAGGCACATGACAGCCTGCTTGGAGTTTGCCAAAAGGCACCTGAAGACTCTCAGACAATGAAAACAAGATTCTCTGGTCTGATGAAACCAAGATTGAACTCTTTGGCCTGAATGCCAAGCGTCAAGAAGAACAAACGCCATTGTAAATACAACCCATATTTATGTTTATTTATTTTCCCTTTTGTACTTTAACTATTTGCACATCGTTACAACACTGTATATAGACATACTATGACATTTGAAATGTCTTTATTATTTTGGAACTTTTGTGAGTGTAGTGTTTACTGTAAATGTTTTGTTTATTATCTATTTCATGTAAACATATGTTTCCCATGCCAATAAAGCCATTGGAGAGAGAGAGAGAATCTGTATTGTTCTTCTCACATACAGAATGAGGACTTCACATTGCCTAACACAGTACAGTAATGTTTTGATATCAAATGAAACTGCCTAACACAGGACAGTAATGTTTTGATATCAAATGAAACTGCCTAACACAGGACAGTAATGTTTTGATATCAAATGAACCTGCCTAACACAGTACAGTAATGTTTTCATATCAAATGAAACTGCCTAACACAGGACAGTAATGTTTTGATATCAAATGAACCTGCCTAACACAGTACAGTAATGTTTTGATATCAAATGAACCTGCCTAACACAGTACAGTGATATTTTGATATCAAATGAAACTGCCTAACACAGGACAGTAATGTTTTGATATCAAATGAAACTGCCTAACACAGGACAGTAATGTTTTGATATCAAATGAAACTGCCTAATACAGGACAAATGTCCTGATTACTACTAAACTCAGCAAAAGAAGAAATGTCCTCTCACTGTCAACGGCCTTTATTTTCAGCAAACGTAACGTGTAAATATTTGTGTGAACATAACAAGATTCAACAACTGAGACATAAACTGAACAAGTTCCACAGACATGTGACTAACAGAAATGGAATAATGTGTCTCTGAACAAAGGGGGGGTCAAATCAAAAGTAACAGTCAGTATCTGGTGTGGCCACCAGCTGCATTAAGTACTGCAGTGCATCTCCTCCTCATGGACTGCACCAGATTTGCCAGTTCTTGCTGTGAGATGTTACCCCACTCGTCCACCAAGGTACCTGCAAGTTCCCAGACATTTCTGGGGGGAATGGCCCTAGCCCTCACTCTCCGATCCAACAGGTCCCAGACGTGCTCTATGGGATTGAGATCCGGGCTCTTCGCTGGCCATGGCAGAACACTGACATTCCTGTCTTGCAGGAAATCACGCACAGATAGAGCAGTATGGCTGGTGGCATTGTTACATCAGGATGAGCCTGCAGGAAGGGCACCACATGAGGGAGGAGGATGTCTTCCCTGTAACGCACAGCATTGAGATTGCCTGCAATGACAACATGCTCCGATGATGCTGTGGGTTTGTGCCCATAGGCAACGTTGTTCCCGGTGATGTCTGGTGAGGACCTGCCTTACAACAGTCCTACAAGCCCTCAGTCCAGCCTCTCTCAGCCTATTGCGGACCTTCTGAGCACTGATGGAGGGATTGTGGGTTCCTGGTGTGACTCGGGCAGTTGTTGTTGCCATTCTGTACCTGTCCCGCAGGTGTGATGTTCAGATGTACCGATCCTCTGCAGGTGTTGTTACACGTGGTTTGCCACTGCGAGGATGATCAGCTGTCCGTCCTGTCTCCCTGTAGCGCTGTCTCAGGCGTCTCACAGTATGGACATTGCAATTGAGCAGGGACGCAGATGAGCAGGGACCCTGGGCATCTTTCTTTTGGTGTTTTTCAGAGTCAGTAGAAAGGCCTCTTTTAGTGTCATAACTTTTCATAACTGTGACCTTAATTGCCTAAGCTGTTAGTGTCTTAACGACCATTCCACAGGTGCATGTTCATTAATTGTTTATGGTTCATTGAACAAGCATGGGAAACAGTGTTTAAACCCTTTACAATAAAGATCTGTGAAGTTATTTGGATTTTTATAAATTATCTTTGAAAGGCAGGGTCCTGAAAAAGGGTATTTTCTTTTTTTGCTGAGTTTATTAATGTAGTTCTTTGGGACAACCCTTGGCCAGGGTACCAGGCCTTGTTCAGTTAGGGAGGGGGAGGTCTACTCTGAGGGAAGAGAACAATGCCGAAGTGCCTCAGGGTCAGACCCAGGTTTTCTACATTTCTGTTATTTTTCAAAGTGGTGCCCAAAAGGTTCTGAATGCAGCAGACTAAAACCCTGTTTCTAAAGTCATATCGGTTACTATCGGTTACAGACATGAATCCTTTCTCTCTCTCTCTCTGACTCCCATTTCAACCTAACCCTAACCTCGTCCCCAGGCTATTGCACACAGTAGGATATCACCCGTTCACGCATGGGATATCACCCATTCACACATGGGATATCACCCATTCACACATGGGATATCACCCATTCAAAGTTTACCTTAGTGGGAGTGACCATAGAATTCTGTGGGAGTGACCTTCTGATCAAAGTATTTGTCATTACATAATTTTAGCAAATCACATGACAATGAGGCGTGGGGAGGGTTAGGGGGAAGGTGTTGTGGGAGATTATTGGTTGGTAGATTAAGCCAGCTTTCTGTATTGGCTAACGGAGGTCCTGTTTGACACGTTGGTCCACCAGACTCATTGCGCATTTAGGCGGAAGTGTCTGGGAATGAGATTACCCTAACACCTAGCACCCTAGCACTAAAACCTAGCTCTAACACCTAGCACCCTAACACCCTAACACCCTAGCTCTAACACCCTGGCTCAGGGTATTTTTACAACTCTACCATAATCAGGGTATTTACATAACTCTACCATAGTCAGGGTATTTACATAACTCTACCATAATCAGGGTATTTGTATAACTCTACCATAATCAGGGTATTTACATAACTGTACCATAATCAGGGTATTTGTATAACTGTACCATAATCAGGGTATTTTTATAATTATACCATAATCAGGGTATTAACATAAGTACCGTAATCAGGGTATTTGTATAACTTTACCATAATCAGGGTATTTGTATAACTGTACCATAATCAGGGTATTTACATAACTCTACCATAATCATGGTATTTACATAACTCTACCATAATCAGGGTATTTGTATAACTCTACCATAATCAGGGTATTTGTATAACTCTACCATAATCAGGGTATTTACATAACTCTACCATAATCAGGGTATTTACATAACTCTACCATAATCAGGGTATTTGTATAACTCTACCATAATCAGGGTATTTACGTAACTCTACCATAATCAGGGTATTTACAAGAGTCCCATAATCAGGGTATTTGTATAACTCTACCATAATCAGGGTATTTGTATAACTCTACCATAATCAGGGTATTTACATAAGTACCATAATCATGGTATTTACATAACTCTACCATAATCAGGGTATTTACATAACTCTACCATAATCAGGGTATTTGTATAACTCTAACATAATCAGGGTATTTGTATAACTCTACCATAATCAGGGTATTTACATAACTCTACCATAATCAGGGTATTTACATAACTCTACCATAATCAGGGTATTTGTATAACTCTAACATAATCAGGGTATTTGTATAACTCTACCATAATCAGGGTATTTACATAACTCTACCATAATCAGGGTATTTGTATAACTCTAACATAATCAGGGTATTTGTATAACTCTACCATAATCAGGGTATTTGTATAACTGTACCATAATCAGGGTATTAACATAAGTACCATAATCAGGGTATTTGTGTAACTGTACCATAATCAGGGTATTTACATAACTCTACCATAATCAGGGTATTTACATAACTCTACCATAATCAGGGTATTTACATAACTCTACCATAATCAGGGTATTTACATAACTCTACCATAATCAGGGTATTTGTATAACTCTACCATAATCAGGGTATTTATATAACTCTACCATAATCAGGGTATTTACAAGAGTCCCATAATCAGGGTATTTGTATAACTCTACCATAATCAGTGTATTTGTATAACTCTACCTTAATCAGGGTATTAACATAAGTACCATAATCATGGTATTTACATAACTCTACCATAATCAGGGTATTTACATAACTCTACCATAATCAGGGTATTTGTATAACTGTACCATAATCAGGGTATTTTTATAATTATACCATAATCAGGGTATTTGTATAACTGTACCATAATCAGGGTATTTTTATAATTATACCATAATCAGGGTTTTAACATAAGTACCATAATCAGGGTATTTGTATAACTTTACCATAATCAGGGTATTTGTATAACTGTACCATAATCAGGGTATTTTTATAATTATACCATAATCAGGGTTTTAACATAAGTACCATAATCAGGGTATTTGTATAACTTTACCATAATCAGGGTATTTGTATAACTGTACCATAATCATTGTATTTAGATAACTCTACCATAATCATGGTATTTACATAACTCTACCATAATCAGGGTATTTACATAACTCTACCATAATCAGGGTATTTGTATAACTCTACCATAATCAGGGTATTTACATAACTCTACCATAATCAGGGTATTTACATAACTCTACCATAATCAGGGTATTTGTATAACTCTACTATAATCAGGGTATTTACATAACTCTACCATAATCAGGGTATTTACAAGAGTCCCATAATCAGGGTATTTGTATAACTCTACCATAATCAGGGTATTTGTATAACTCTACCATAATCAGGGTATTTACATAAGTACCATAATCATGGTATTTACATAACTCTACCATAATCAGGGTATTTACATAACTCTACCATAATCAGGGTATTTGTATAACTCTAACATAATCAGGGGATTTGTATAACTCTACCATAATCAGGGTATTTACATAACTCTACCATAATCAGGGTATTTGTATAACTACCATAATCAGGGTATTTGTATAACTCTACCATAATCAGGGTATTTACAAGAGTCCCATAATCAGGGTATTTGTATAACTCTAACATAATCAGGGTATTTCTATAACTCTACCATAATCAGGGTATTTACAAGAGTCCCATAATCAGGGTATTTGTATAACTCTACCATAATCAGGGTATTTGTATAACTCTACCATAATCAGGGTATTTACATAAGTACCATAATCATGGTATTTAGATAACTCTACCATAATCAGGGTATTTGTATAACTCTACCATAATCAGGGTATTTACATAACTCTACCATAATCAGGGTATTTACATAACTCTACCATAATCAGGGTATTTGTATAACTCTACCATAATCAGGGTATTTACATAACTCTACCATAATCAGGGTATTTACAAGAGTCCCATAATCAGGGTATTTGTATAACTCTACCATAATCAGGGTATTTGTATAACTCTACCATAATCAGGGTATTTACATAAGTACCATAATCATGGTATTTACATAACTCTACCATAATCAGGGTATTTACATAACTCTACCATAATCAGGGTATTTGTATAACTCTAACATAATCAGGGGATTTGTATAACTCTACCATAATCAGGGTATTTACATAACTCTACCATAATCAGGGTATTTGTATAACTACCATAATCAGGGTATTTACATAACTCTAACATAATCAGGGTATTTGTATAACTCTACCATAATCAGGGTATTTACAAGAGTCCCATAATCAGGGTATTTGTATAACTCTAACATAATCAGGGTATTTCTATAACTCTACCATAATCAGGGTATTTACAAGAGTCCCATAATCAGGGTATTTGTATAACTCTACCATAATCAGGGTATTTGTATAACTCTACCATAATCAGGGTATTTACATAACTCTACCATAATCAGGGTATTTACATAACTCTAACATAATCAGGGTATTTGTATAACTCTACCATAATCAGGGTATTTACATAACTCTAACATAATCAGGGTATTTGTATAACTCTACCATAATCAGGGTATTTACATAACTCTAACATAATCAGGGTATTTGTATAACTCTACCATAATCAGGGTATTTGTATAACTCTACCATAATCAGGGTATTTGTATAACTCTACCATAATCAGGGTATTTTCATAACTCCACCATAATTATTTATATCACTGTTAAATCTATTCCACATAAAGACCAATTGCCAGAAACTCAATGAACTAAACTACACTGATTGATGATAGTATAACGTTGAAAAAAATACACTCTTAAAAACTAGAGAGGGAATAAAAAGCCCCTGGGGTTTTTCTGAAGTCTTCCAGTATGGACTACTAGCTAACAGATAGATTACTCAGTTTAATAGCTGACTTATCACACACCAATGGATGAACGGTCCGTGTTCAGGCATGTGTTCAGCAGGAACTGTTATCAGTGAGCAGTGAGGGAAATCTTTCTGAAACCTCTCGGGACTCACTGCTGGTGGGAAGGTCAGAGGAAATCTTTCTGAAACCTCTCGGGACTCACTGCTGGAGGGAAAGATCAGCTGAAGAACCTATAACACGTTTACAGACAGATCACAAGACCAGAGGTTCGTTGGTAGAAACCGGAATAGACAAACACAGGTCACTAGTAAAACAGCGATCATACAAACACAGACAGGCTGGAATAGACGGCTGCTGTGCTGTAGATCTTCGTGTCAGTGTGCCGCTCTGCTGTTAGCTTAGCTTGCTGCTATTAATACCGTCCGCCCTGTGCCTGTCCAAGACCTGGGTTCAAACACTATTTAAAAATATTTGAAATACTTTGCACGTTAGCTTTAGCCTGCCTGGAGGGCCAGGTGGGAGGGGATTCAGTTGTGCGACTATTCTATTAGTTCCCTTGCAGACAGACAAGCTTAATCAAGCCCAGCTAAGGTATTTTAAATTATATTGAATATAATTTGAACCCAGGTGTGGCCTGAGCACTGCAGCACCCACCCGGGCCTCTTATTTATATCCTGTTCTGATCCAGCATGTCAGGAGAGATCTCCACCACAGCAGCAGACTATTGGTTGTCTTGTAAATGATTTGCCTATGCAGCGCCCACCCAGGCCTCTGACTGTATATACACTGAAATCCAAAACTATAGAGACAGTGACACATTTTTAAATACTTTGGCTCTGTACTCCAGCCCTTTGGATTTGAAATTATACAATGGCTATGAGGTTAAAGTGCAGACTGTCAGCTTTAATTTGAGGGTATTTTCATCCATATCAGGTGAGAAATTACAGCACTTGTACATTGTCCGTCCCCCCCATTTTAGAGGACCCAAAGTATTGGGACAAATGTACTTATGTGTATTAATGTAGTCAAAAGTTTAGTATCTGGTCCCATATTCCTAGCTGCCAATGATTACATCAAGCTTGTGACTCTACAAAGTTGTTGGATGCATTTGCTGTTTGTTTTGGTTGTGTTTCAGATAATTTTGTGCCCAATAGAAATTAATGGTAAATAATGTATTGTGTCATTTTGGAGTCACTTTTATCGTAAATAAGAATAGAATAGGTTTCTAAACACTTCTACATTCATGCGGATTCTACCATGATTAGAGATAGTCCTAAATGAATTGTGAAAAATGACAAGTGAGAAAGTAACAGAGGCATAAATATCATACCCCCAAGACATGCTAACCTCTCACCACTACAATAACAGGGGAGGTTAGCATTTTATATCATACCCCCAAGACATGCTAACCTCTCACCACTACAATAACAGGGGAGGTTAGCATTTTATATCATACCCCCAAGACATGCTAACCTCTCACCATTACAATAACAGGGGAGGTTAGCATTTTATATCATACCCCCAAGACATGCTAACCTCTCACCATTACAATAACAGGGGAGGTTAGCATTTGATATCATACCCCCAAGACATGCTAACCTCTCACCATTACCAATAACAGGGGAGGTTAGCATTTTGTATCATACCCCAAAGGCATGCTAACCTCTCACCATTACAATAACAGGGGAGGTTAGCATTTTATATCATATCCCAAGACACGCTAACCTCTCACCATTACAATAACAGGGAGGTTAGCATTTTATATCATACCCCAAGACATGCTAACCTCTCACCATTACAATAACAGGGAGGTTAGCATTTTATATCATACCCCAAGACATGCTAACCTCTCACCACTACAATAACAGGGAGGTTAGCATTTTATATCATACCCCAAGACATGCTAACCTCTCACCATTACAATAACAGGAGGTTAGCATTTTATATCATACCCCCAAGACATGCTAACCTCTCACCATTACAATAACAGGGAGGTTAGCATTTGATATCATACCCCCAAGACATGCTAACCTCTCACCATTACCAATAACAGGGGAGGTTAGCATTTTGTATCATACCCCAAAGGCATGCTAACCTCTCACCATTACAATAACAGGGGAGGTTAGCATTTTATATCATACCCCCAAGACACGCTAACCTCTCACCATTACAATAACAGGGGAGGTTAGCATTTTATATCATACCCCCAAGACATGCTAACCTCTCACCATTACAATAACAGGGGAGGTTAGCATTTTATATCATACCCCCAAGACATGCTAACCTCTCACCATTACAATAACAGGAGGTTAGCATTTTATATCATACCCCCAAGACACGCTAACCTCTCACCATTACAATAACAGGGGAGGTTAGCATTTTATATCATACCCCCAAGACATGCTAACCTCTCAATATTACAATAACAGGGGGAGGTTAGCATTTTATATCATACCCCCAAGACATGCTAACCTCTCACCATTACAATAACAGGGGAGGTTAGCATTTTATATCATACCCCCAAGACATGCTAACCTCTCACCACTACAATAACAGGGGAGGGGGGGACGATGTACAAAAAGTGGTGTAGTCATTGTATCATTTCAAATCCAAAGTGCTGGAGTGCAGAGCCAAAACAACAATAAAAAATGGGTCACTGTCCCAATACTTTTGGAGCTCACTGTATGTCCTGTCCTGTGGCAGTATGTCAGGGGGAATCTCCGCTAGCATTGCCACCAGCAGACTGCAAGCTGAGGGAATGGGCTCCAACGACCACGCCGTACCCTTCCTTGACCAGGTCAGTTTGTTTGTTTGTTTGTTTAATTGTTTTGTTTTGTAACTTTGTGTCCCAAATGGACCCATATTCCCTATATAGTGCACTACGTTTGTCCAGGGCCCTGTTCCCTATATTGAGCACTACGTTTGTCCAGGGCCCTGTTCCCTATATTGAGCACTACGTTTGTCCAGGGCCCATAAGGAATAGGGTGCACTATGTTTTTCCAGGGACCATATGGATTAGGGTGACATTTGGGACACAGTCTTTTATGTTATTTAATTACCATCGAGGACCACTTTGGAAATATCTGCTTAATCGTTCAAGATCTGTCTAATGCACATCTTGATGCTGTATTCATTGATGCTCAGTATGTGTTATGTTTTATTCAATTCATTCAACCAGGAATATGAGGCTTTGAGGCAGGAGTGTCTGGAGACGGGGTGTCTGTTCGAGGACTCCTCCTTCCTAGCCGAGCCTCCCTCTCTGGGCTTCAAGGAACTGGCCCCCTTCTCCGCCAAAACCAGGGACGTGGAATGGATGAGACCCACGGTGAGAGAGAGAGAGAGAGAGAGAGAGAGAGAGAGAGAGAGAGCGAGCATGTCCGAAAGGGGGAGGGGGCGAGAATGGTGACAGTGACAGTGCCGTATTTTTCCCCTCTCCTACCAGTGATAGTTCCGTCATTCTCCCCCTCTTCTACCAGTGATAGTTCCGTCTTCTCCCTCTCTCCTACCAGTGATAGTGCCGTCTTCTCCCCTCTCCTACCAGTGATAGTGCCGTCTTCTCCCCTCTCCTACCAGTGATAGTACCGTCTTCTCCCCCTCTTCTACCAGTGATAGTACCGTCTTCTCCCCCTCTCCTACCAGTAACAGTGTCGTCTTCTTCCCATCTCCTACCAGTGACAGTTCCGTCTTCTCCCCCTCTCCTACCAGTGATAGTACCGTCTTCTCCCCTCTCCTACCAGTGATAGTGCCGTCTTCTCCCCCTCTCCTACCAGTGATAGTACTGTCTTCTCCCTCTCTCTTACCAGTAACAGTGTCATCTTCTTCCCATCTCCTACCAGTGACAGTGCCGTCTTCTCCCCCTCTCCTACCAGTGATAGTGCCGTCTTCTCCCCCTCTCCTACCAGTGATAGTTCCGTCTTCTCCCTCTCTCCTACCAGTGATAGTGTCATCTTCTCCCCCTCTCCTATCAGTGATAGTGCCGTCTTCTCCCCCTCTCCTACCAGTGATAGTTCCGTCATTTTCCCCCTCTTCTATCAGTGATAGTACAGTCTTCTCCCCCTCTCCTACCAGTGATAGTGCCGTCTTCTCCCCCTCTCCTACCAGTGATAGTACCGTCTTCTCCCTCTCTCCTACCAGTGATAGTGCTGTCTTCTCCCCCTCTCCTATCAGTGATAGTGACGTCTTCTCCCTCTCTCCTACCAGTGATAGTGTCGTCTTCTCCCTCTCTCCTACCAGTGATAGTGCCGTCTTCTCCCCCTCTCCTACCAGTGATAGTACCGTCTTCTCCCCCTTTCCTACCAGTGATAGTTCCGTCATTTTCCCCCTCTTCTACCAGTGACAGTGCCGTATTTCCCCCTCTCCTACCAGTGATAGTTCCGTCATTCTCCCCCTCTCCTACCAGTGATAGTTACGTCTTCTCCCTCTCTCCTACCAGTGATAGTGCCGTCTTCTCCCTCTCTCCTACCAGTGATAGTGCCGTCTTCTCCCCCTCTCCTACCAGTGATAGTGCCGTCTTCTCCCCTCTCCTACCAGTGATAGTGCCGTCTTCTCCCCCTCTCCTACCAATGATAGTGTCGTCTTCTCCCCCTCTCCTACCAGTGATAGTGCCGTCTTCTCCCCCTCTCCTACCAGTGATAGTGTCGTCTTCTCCCCCTCTCCTACCAGTGATAGTGCCGTCTTCTCCCCCTCTCCTACCAGTGATAGTGCCGTCTTCTCCCCCTCTCCTACCAGTGATAGTACCGTCTTCTCCCCCTCTCCTACCAGTGATAGTTCCGTCTTCTCCCCTCTCCTACCAGTGATAGTGCCGTCTTCTCCCCCTCTCCTACCAGTGATAGCGCCACTCACCACAGCCATAGAATATCTCATCCAGATCGTTGCCTTGCCTCCGTACTACTCCATATTTACAACATGCTTTTACAAGACCTCAGTCATCACTGTGAGGCCTGCCTAATGTGCCTCCATTAAAGTAAAGTGCTGTACAGTGGTAGCTGGCTCAAGACATCAAACCAGAGCTGGGTGGGCCCTGGACCAGAGCTGGGTGGGCCCTGGCTGATATCCATACACATGCACAGTCTGGTACACACTCCACCTGCTGGACATTCTAGTTAAATGATTGCAACAATCTCTCTCTCTGTCTATCTGTTTTACCCTCCCTCCCCCTCTTTCTCCCCTCTCTCTGTCCCTCCCTCCCTCTCCCTCCTCCCTCTATCAGGTGATTGCTGGCTCCTAGCAGCCATAGCCTCTCTAACCCTCAATGAGAAGCTGCTCCACCGAGTGGTCCCTCATGGTCAGTCCTTCCAAGAGGACTACGCTGGGATCTTCCACTTTCAGGTACGACTACGCACGCACGCATGTGATGGCGCCGATGGATAGGGCTGCCGTATTATCGGCCCTCAACCAAACATGATATTTTGTTAGTATTTTTGTTTTGTACATAATGTGTCTGCTACCGTCTCCTATGACCGAAAAGAGCTTCTAAACATCAGAAATGGGATTCATCACCTCAAACTGGACGAAGAGTTTTTCTTCAATGAGTTGGACATTGAGGGATAAACTGTTGACACCCGACCAGACCCCGATCCCCGTGATTCGCTGGAGAATTAAACTGAGATTTTGAGGCAAAAGATCAGGGTGCCTTGTGAGGACCAGGCGACGAGTGGTTAATCTGCCCTTGCCCTCTGTTCTGCTAGCTAACGTTCAATCTCTAGAAAAATAAATGGGATGAACTGAAAGCACGTATATCCTACCAACGGGTCATTAAAAACTGAAATATTTTATGCTTGAACGACAACATTAAGAACATACAGCTGGTGGGTAATACACTATCAGCAGGACAGAACAGCAGCCTCTGGTAAGACACGGGGCGGGGGCCTATGCATTTATGTAAACAACAGCTGGTGTACGATATCTAAGGAAGTAGGTGGTAAGGATAGGTAACAACACATCCGCCAAGCTGATCCTCAACATGGGGGCCCTTCAGGGTTGCGTGCTCAGTCCCCTCCTGTACTCCCTGTTCACTCATGACTGCACATCCTGGCACGACTCCAACACCATCATTAAGTTTGCTGACGACACAACAGTGGTAGGCCTGATCACCGACAACGCTGAGACAGCCTATAGGGAAGTCAGAGACCTGACCGTGTGGTGCAAGGACAACAACCTCTCCCTCAACATGATCAAGACAAAGGAGATGATTGTGGACTACAGGAAAAAGAGGACCGAGCACGCCCCCATTCTCATCGACGGGGCCGTAGTGGAGCAGGTTGAGAGCTTCAAGTTCCTTGGTGTCCACATCAACAACAAAATAACATGGTCCAAGCACACCAAGACAGTCGTGAAGAGGGCACGACAAAACCTATTCCCCCTCAGGATTTGGCATGGGTCCTCAGATCCTCAAAAGATTTTATAGCTGCACCATCGAGAGCATCCTGACGGGTTGCACTGCTCGGCCTCCGACCGCAAGGCACTACAAAGGGTAATGCGTACGGCCCAGTACATCACCGGGGCCAAGCTTCCTGCCATCCAGGACCTCTATACCAGGCGGTGTCAGAGGAAGGCCCTGAAAATCGTCAAAAACTCCAGCCACCCTAGTCATAGACTGTTCTCTCTCTCTGTTCTCCCCACTATGCTGCTGCTACTCTCTGTTATTATCTATGCATAGATACTTTGACAACCCTACCTGCATGTACATAATTATCTCAATTACCTCGACACTGGTTTCCCCGCACATTGACTCTGTACCGGTACCCCCTGTATATAGTCTCCACATTGACTCTGTACCGGTACCCCCTGTATATAGTCTCCACATTGACTCTGTAGCGGTACCCCCTGTATATAGCCTCCACATTGACTCTACCGGTACCCCCTGTATATAGCCTCCACATTGACTCTACCGGTACCCCCTGTATATAGCCTCCACATCGACTCTCTACCGGTACCCCCTGTATATAGCCTCCACATTGACTCTACCGGTACCCCCTGTATATAGCCTCCACATTGACTCTACCGGTACCCCCTGTATATAGCCTCCACATCGACTCTCTACCGGTACCCCCTGTATATAGCCTCCACATTGACTCTGTACCAGTACCCCCTGTATATAACCTCCACATTGACTCTACCGGTACCCCCTGTATATAGCCTCCACATTGACTCTGTACCGGTACACCCTGTATATAGCCTCCACATTGATTCTGTACCGTAACACCCTGTATATAGTCTCCACATTGACTCTGTACCGGTACACCCTGTATATAGCCTCCACATTGACTCTGTACCGGTACCCCCACTCACTCACACTCACTCTCCATGTATCAATAGCCTATTCTTCCTGTCAGGTTACATGTAAACAACACATACTTCCAGGGTTAAAGCATCCGTTAGGGCAGGGGTGTCCCAAAAAGTCAATATACTTTAAAATGACTAAAACCAAATTGAAACAGTGTAGAAATTATAATGGAGCTTTATTCATACAGTTTATTGACTGTCCAGCTCGCCTGACAGTCAGGGAGCATCGTAATTTCCAAAACCGAAAAACCATAATGAGCATCCTTCAGTCAATATTTAATTAATCACTGCTTAGAATACGAGCATTGTGATGGTGTCAATCTTGATAATGATGGACGTGTACATCAGGTGACTGGATAATATATTATTACTAATCGTGTGTATGTGGCCTACTGTGGCTTGAGAGACTAAGGGTCTCAATCCACAAGAATACTGCCTTTTTGAGGTAGCATCTCTAAGATATACCATTTAGCGAACTCTTTGAATCTCTAAGATATACCATTTAGCGGACTCTTTGATCTAACCCACTATCCTGACGTTGCAAGTGCCATGCTCTACACCATCTGAGCTACAGAGGACCTTGAAGGCAGGAAGTTAAGATCACAATTTGTTTTAAATTGAGACACACCGTAGTTTTCAGGAGAAAGCTGTGGTCAGTGTTTTGATACCCAGATGAAGTTGGTTTATGCCCTAAAGTTTGATTGTGGTCCTCTTCAGTTCTGGCAGTTTGGTGAGTGGGTGGACGTGGTGATTGATGACCGGCTGCCAACGAAGGATAGAGAGCTCATGTTCGTTCACTCAGCCGAGGGCAATGAGTTCTGGAGCGCCCTGCTGGAGAAGGCCTACGCCAAGTATGTCAACAAAGGCCTGGTCTACCTATTTAGTGCACTACTTTTAATCAGGGCCTATGTGTGTGTTGGTCATATAAAACAATCTCTCTGACATATAGATTTCCTCATGTATACATATACAGTGAGCTCCACAAGTATTGGGACAGTGACACATTTTTTTTTGTTTTGGCTCTATACTGAAATCATACAATGACTATGAGGTTAAAGTGCAGACTGTCAGCTTTAATTTGAGGGTATTTTCATTCATATCAGGTGAACCATTTAGAAATTACAGCACTTCTTGTACATCGTCCCCCCCCCCATTTTAGTGGAACAGAAGTATTGGGACAAAATATGTGTATCAAAGTATACTGAACAAAAATATAAATGCAACATGTAAAGTTTTGGTCCCATGATTTCATGAGCTGAAATAAAAGATCCCAGAAATGTTCCATATGCACAAAAATATTATTTCTCTCAAATGTTGTGCACAAATTTCTTTACATCCCAGTTAGTGAGCATTTCTCCTTTGCCAAGATAATCCATCCACCTGACAGGTGTGGCATATCAATAAACTGATTAAACAGCATGATCATTACGCAGGTGCACCTTGTGCTGGGGGCAATAAAAGGCAACTCTAAAATGTGTAGTTTTGTCACACAACACAATGCTACAGATTTCTCAAGTTTTGAGGGAGAGTGCAATTGGCATGCTGACTGCAGGAAGGTCCACCAGAGCTGTTGCCAGAGAATTGAATCTTAATTTCTCTACCATAAGCCGCCTCCAAAGTCGTTTTAGAGAATTTGGTAGTGCGTCCAACCAGCCTCACAATCGCAGACCACGTGTAACCACACCAGCCCAGGACCTCCACATCCAGCTTCTTCACCTGTGGTGTATTTCCGTCTGTAATAAAGCCCTGTAATAAAGCCCTTTTGTGGGGGAAAACGCATTTTGATTGGCTGGGCCTGGCTCCCCAGTGGGTGGGTTTATATTTTTGTTCAGTATAGTCAAAAGTTGAGTATCTGGTCCCATATTCCTAGCTGGAAATGATAACATCAAGCTTGTTACTCTACAAAGTTGTTGGATGCATTTGCTGTTTGTTTTGGTTGTGTTTCAGATTATTTTGTGCCCAATAGAAATTAATGGTAAATAATGTATTGTGTCATTTTGGAGTCACTTTTATCGTAAATAAGAATATAATATGTTTCTAGGAATATGAGACCAAATACTTCACTTTTGACTACTTGTATACACATACTGTACAGTAGGAGTCAATTTGTCCTAATACTTTTGGACGATGTACAACAAGTGCTGTAATTTCTAAATGGTTCACCCGATATGGATGAAAATACCTTCAAATTAAAGCTGTCAGACTGCACTTTAACCTCATAGCCATTGTATGATTTCCAATCCAAATAACTGGAGTGCAGAGCCAAAACAACAACAAATGGGTCACTCTCCCAATACTTTTGGAGCTCACTGTATGTGATGTGTGTATATCCCTGCATTTATATTGTCTCTGCACTGTTTATAGATGGTGACACTGACCTGACCTGTGTTTTTACTGTCACTGTCAGGTTGAATGGTTCCTACGAGGCTCTGTCTGGAGGCAGCACCACAGAAGGCTTCGAGGACTTCACCGGCGGTGTGTCTGAGATGTACGATCTCCCTAAGGCTCCACGGGACCTGTACAGGATCATCAGCAAAGCCCTGGACAGAGGCTCCTTGCTGGGCTGCTCCATCGACGTGAGTCCCCTCCTCCTCTGGTCCTGTCAAAAACACCAGGGGCCTCATTCATTAGGGCACATCAATTTAAAATGTTTTTCAACAGAAAACAAATTCAAGCAGTTGTTATTGGACAACTCAAGGTAGTCCTCCCCTATTTCTGTCCGTTTTCTTCCGTTTTGGTGCCTTATGAATACGGCACTGGGGAATAGTTTGATGTACCTACTTTGTAATTTATAACATTAACATTGTAGTCAATACATCCTTATATCAAATAATGCTGATTCAGATGTATCATGGGTCTTGTATTCTTCTGACTATATTTTGTGACTACAGATCACCAGTGCCTTTGACATGGAGTCTGTGACGTTCAAGAAGCTGGTGAAAGGACATGCTTACTCAGTCACCGGCCTGAAGAAGGTAGGTTAAGCCCTTAAATAGAATATACTAGGAAGCCTGGTTTCACCTGGGTCTGACTCCAGTGTATCTGGGTCTGACTCCAGTGTATCTGGGTCTTCAGACCCTGCTTTGGAACCCTGGTCTCCCTGGTCTCTGTCTTTTAATGTTAGTGTTTCTATGTAGACTGGGTTTATTGTTGTACTGCATATGTCTGATTCTGTCCTGCTCCAGGTGGACTACCAGAGTCAGGTGGAGAGGCTGATCAGGGTGCGGAACCCCTGGGGACAGGTGGAGTGGACTGGCGCCTGGAGTGACAAGTGAGCATAACATAACCACTACTAGGTCCACATTCACAACAACATATTTACAACCTAACCTAGTACCAAACCTGGTCTCTTGTCTCCCAATGGGTAGTTGATTGATTGTTTATTTAATTGATTGATTGCGCTGTTCTTGTCTCCCTGTCTGTGTCCAGTTCTCCTGAGTGGGATGAGTTGGACCCATCTGAGAGAGAGGACCTGCATCTAAATATGGAGGACGGAGAGTTCTGGTAGGATGGAGCATGATTACATGCGGAGTTCTCAGTTGTTTGAAATGACCCTGGTATTCTGTAATCTCAGGACACAGAACCAACGTGTGCAGGTCAGCTTCTTCTACATTTATGTCACGAGAGACCAGGAAATCTACAACATCTTCAGCTGCCATTGTGATGAAAATATCATATACAGTGCCTTGCAAAAGTATTCACCCCCCTTGGTATTTTTTCTATTTTGTTGCTTTACAACCTGGAATTAAAATGGATTTTTGGGGGGTTTGTATCATTTGATTTACACAACATGCCTACCACTTTGAAGATGCAAAATATGTTTTATTGTGGAATAAACAAGAAATAAGAACAAAAAAATAAAATCTTGAGCGTAAATAACTATTCACCCCCCCAAAGTCAATACTTTGTAGAGCCACCTTTGGCAGCAATTAAAGTTGCAAGTCTCTTGGGGTATGTCTCTATAAGCTTGGCACATCTAGCCACTGGGATTTTTGCCCATTCTTCAAAGTAAAACTGCTCCAGCTCCTTCAAGTTGGATGGGTTCCGGTGGTGTACAGCAATCTTTAAGTCGTACCACAGATTCTCAATTGGATTGAGATCTGGGCTTTGACTAGGTCATTCCAAGACATTTAAATGTTTCCCCTTAAACCACTCGAGTGTTGCTTTAGCAGTACGCTTAGGGTCATTGTCCTGCTGGAAGGTTTACCTCCGTCCCAGTCTCAAATCTCTGGAAGACTGCAACAGGTTTCCCTCAAGAATTTCCCTGTATTTAGAGCCATCCATCATTCCTTCAATTCTGACCGGTTTCCCAGTCCCTGCCAATGAAAAACATCCCCACAGCATGATGCTGCCACCACCATGCTGCCACCACCATGTGTTCTCGGAGTGATGAGAGGTGTTGGGTTTGCACCAGACATAGTGTTTTCCTTGATGGCCAAAAGACTACATTTTAGTCTCATCTGACTAGAGTACCTTCTTCCATACCACTCTTCCGTAAAGCCCAGCCATCTCTGTGGCGTGTACGGCGTAAAGTAGTCCTATGGACAGCTCCTTCAGGGTTATCTTTATTGCCACTCTGATTAATGCCCTCCTTGCCTGGTCCGTGAGTTTTGGTGGGCGGCCCTCTTGGCAGGTTTGTTGTGGTGCCATATTCTTTCATTTTTTTTATAATGGCTTTAATGGTGCTCCGTGGGATGTTCAAAGTCTCAGATATTTTTTTATAACCCAACCCTGATCTGTACATCTCCACAACTTTGTCCCTGACCTGTTTGGAGAGCTTCTTGGTCTTCATAGTGCTGCTTGCTTGGTGGTGTTACAGACTCTGGGGGTCTTTCAGAACAGGTTTATATATACTGAGATCATGTGACAGATGATGTGACACTTAGATTGCACACAGGTGGACTTTATTTAACTAATTATGTGATTTCTGAAGGTAATTGGTTGCACCAGATCTTATTTAGGAGTTTCATAGCAAAGGGGGTGAATACAGTATGCACGCACCACATTTCCGTTTTTTAATTTTTAGAATTGTTTGAAACAAGTAATTTTTTTCATTTCACTTCACCAATTTGGACTATTTTGTGTATGTCCATTACATGAAATCCAAATAAAAATCCATTTAAATTACAGGTTGTAATGCAACAAAATAGGAAAAATGCCAAGGGGGGTGAATACTTTTGCAAGGCACTGTACACTATATATACAAAATTGGAGACACCTTCAAATTAGTGGATTCGGCTATTTCAGCCACACCCGTTGCTGACAGGTGTATAAAGTAGAGCACACAGCTATGCAATCTCCATAGACAAACACTGGCAGTAGAATGGTCTTGTTTAAGAGCTCAGTGGCTTTCAACATGTCACCATCATAGGATACCACCTTTGCAACAAGTCAGTTTGTGAAATCTTTGCCCTGCTAGAGCTTCCCCGGTCAACTGTAAGTGCTGTTATTTTGAAGTGGAAACGTCTAGGAGCAACAATGGCTCAGCCCCGAAGTGGTAGGCCACACAAGCTCATAGAACGGGACCGCCGAGTGCTGAAGCACGTAGCGTGTAAAAATCGTCTGTCCTCGGTTGCAACACTCAATACCGAGTTCCAAACTGCCTCTGGAAGCAACGTCAGCACAAGAACTGTTCTTCAGGAGATTCATGAAATGGGTTCCCATGACCGAGCAGCTGCACACAAGCCTAAGATCACCATGCGCAATGCCAAGCATCGGCTGGAGAGTTGTAAAGCTCGCCGCCATTGGACTCTGGAGCAGTGGAAACGCGTTCTCTGGAATGATGAATCACTCCTCACCATCTGGCAGTCCGACAGACTAATCTGGATTTGGTCGATGCCAGGAGAACGCTACCTGCCCCAATGCATAGTGCCAACTGTAAAGTTTAGTGGATTAGGAATAATGGACTGGGGCTGTTTTTCATGGTTTGGGCACCTTAGTTTCAGTGAAGGGAAATCTTAACGCTACAGCCTACAATGACATTCTAGACAGGTCTGTGCTTCCAACTTTGTAGCAAGAGTTTGGGGAGGTCCCTTTCCTGTTTAAGCATGACAATGTCCCCATGCACAAAGCGAGGTCCATACAGAAATGATTTGTCGAGATCGGAGTGGAAGAACTTGACTGGCCTGCACAGAGCCCTGACCTCAACCCCATTGAATCACCCTAAGTCCCCACAGTAATGTTCCAACATCTAGTGGAAAGCCTTCCCAGAAGAGTGGAGGCTGTTATAGCAGCAAAGGGGGGGACAACAACTCCACCTTAATGCCCATGATTTTGGAAAGAGATGTTGGACGAGCTGGTGTCCACATCCTTTTTAATCACCCTAATCTCCCCTGTCTGTAGGATGTCGTTCCAGGAGTTTCTGAGGCAGTTTTCTCGTCTGGAGATCTGCAACCTGACGGCGGACGCTCTGAGTGAGGACGGCCTCAGCCACTGGAACACCATCAAGTTCCACGGCATGTGGAGACGAGGGAGTACCGCCGGGGGCTGCCGTAACCACCCCAGTGAGGCATAGAACATGTAGAATATTTACATTACAGTATTACATTACAACATTAACAGCTCATACTGCAGTAAATTCACACCGCATACTGCAGAACGTTAACAGCTCATACTGCAGAACGTTAACACCTCATACTGCAGAACGTTAACACCACATACTTCAGAACATTAACACCACATACTGCAGAATGTTAACACCTCATACTGCAGAATGTTAACACCTCATACTGCAGAATGTTAACACCTCACACTGCAGAACGTTAACACCTCATACTGCAGAATGTTAACACCACATACTTCAGAACATTAACACCTCATACTGCAGAATGTTAACACCACATACTGCAGAACGTTAACACCTCATACTGCAGAACGTTAACACCTCATACTGCAGAATGTTAACACCTCACACTGCAGAACGTTAACACCTCATACTGGAGAACGTTAACACCTCATACTGCAGAACGTTAACACCACATACTGCAGAACGTTAACACCTCATACTGCAGAACGTTAACACCACATACTGCAGTAAATTAACACCTCATACTGCAGAAGGTTAACACCTCATACTGCAGAACGTTAACACCTCATACTGCAGAACGTTAACACCACATACTGCAGAACGTTAACACCTCATACTGCAGAACGTTAACACCACATACTGCAGTAAATTAACACCTCATACTGCAGAAGGTTAACACCTCATACTGCAGAACGTTAACACCTCATACTGCAGAACGTTAACACCTCATACTGCAGAACGTTAACACCTCATACTGCAGAACGTTAACACCTCATACTGCAGAACGTTAACACCTCATACTGCAGAACGTTAACACCACATACTGCAGAACGTTAACACGTCATACTGCAGAACGTTAACACCACATACTGCAGTAAATTAACACCTCATACTGCAGAAGGTTAACACCTCATACTGCAGAACGTTAACACCTCATACTGCAGAATGTTAACACCACATACTTCAGAACATTAACACCTCATACTGCAGAATGTTAACACCACATACTGCAGAACGTTAACACCTCATACTGCAGAACGTTAACACCTCATACTGCAGAATGTTAACACCTCACACTGCAGAACGTTAACACCTCATACTGCAGAACGTTAACACCTCATACTGCAGAACGTTAACACCACATACTGCAGAACGTTAACACCTCATACTGCAGAACGTTAACACCACATACTGCAGTAAATTAACACCTCATACTGCAGAAGGTTAACACCTCATACTGCAGAACGTTAACACCTCATACTGCAGAACGTTAACACCACATACTGCAGTAAATTAACACCTCATACTGCAGAAGGTTAACACCTCATACTGCAGAATGTTAACACCTCATACTGCAGAACGTTAACACCTCATACTGCAGAACGTTAACACCACATACTGCAGTAAATTAACACCTCATACTGCAGAACGTTAACACCTCATACTGTAGTAAATTAACACCTCATACTGCAGAACGTTAACACCTCATACTGTAGTAAATTAACACGTCATACTGCAGAACGTTAACACCTCATACTGCAGAACGTTAACACCTCATACTGCAGAACGTTAACACCTCATACTGCAGAACATTAACACCTCATACTGCAGAACGTGAACACCTCATACTGCAGAATGTTAACACCTCATACTGCAGAACGTTAACACCTCGTACTGCAGAATGTTAACACCTCATACTGCAGAACGTTAACACCTCGTACTGCAGAACGTTAACACCATCATACTGCAGAACGTTAACACCTCATACTGCAGAACGTTAACACCTCATACTGCAGAATGTTAACACCTCACACTGCAGAACGTTAACACCTCATACTGCAGAACGTTAACACCTCATACTGCAGAACGTTAACACCTCATACTGCAGAACGTTAACACCACATACTGCAGTAAATTAACACCTCATACTGCAGAAGGTTAACACCTCATACTGCAGAACGTTAACACCACATACTGCAGTAAACTAACACCTCATACTGCAGAAGGTTAACACCTCATACTGCAGAATGTTAACACCTCATACTGCAGAACGTTAACACCTCATACTGCAGAACGTTAACACCACATACTGCAGTAAATTAACACCTCATACTGCAGAACGTTAACACCTCATACTGTAGTAAATTAACACCTCATACTGCAGAACGTTAACACCTCATACTGTAGTAAATTAACACGTCATACTGCAGAACGTTAACACCTCATACTGCAGAACGTTAACACCTCATACTGCAGAACGTTAACACCTCATACTGCAGAACATTAACACCTCATACTGCAGAACGTGAACACCTCATACTGCAGAATGTTAACACCTCATACTGCAGAACGTTAACACCTCGTACTGCAGAATGTTAACACCTCATACTGCAGAACGTTAACACCTCGTACTGCAGAACGTTAACACATCATACTGCAGAACGTTAACACCTCATACTGCAGAACGTTAATACCTCATACTGCAGAACGTTAACTCCTCATACTGCAGAACGTTAACACCTCATACTGCAGAACGTTAACACCTCATACTGCAGAATGTTAACACCTCATACTGCAGAACGTTAACACCTCGTACTGCAGAATGTTAACACCTCATACTGCAGAACGTTAACACCTCGTACTGCAGAACGTTAACACCTCATACTGCAGAACGTTAACACCTCATACTGCAGAACGTTAACACGTCATACTGCAGAACGTTAACACGTCATACTGCAGAACGTTAACACCTCGTACTTTAGAACGTTAACTCCTCATACTTCAAAACGTTAACACCTCATACTGCAGAACGTTAACACCTCATACTGCAGAACGTTAACACCTCATACTGCAGAACGTTAACACCTCATACTGCAGAACGTTAACACCACATACTGCAGAACGTTAACACGTCATACTGCAGAACGTTAACACGTCATACTGCAGAAGGTTAACACCTCGTACTTTAGAACGTTAACTCCTCATACTTCAGAACGTTAACACCTCATACTGCAGAACGTTAACAGTAGAACACAAGGGCATGTGGAGAAGAGTGAGTATAGCCGGGCGATGCTCCAGTGACTCAGTGACTGTGTTACCAGAACATCTTACATCTCAGAACAGACAGAACGTTACCCTGGGTCCCAGTCTCTTTAGCTAACAATCCACTCCGTGTCTTTGCCCAGTTGCTTTTGGCAATGAAAGGGAAAGGGAAAGGGGGATACCTAGTCAGCTGTACAACTGAATGCCTTCAACTGAAATGTGTCTTCCGCATTTAACCCCAACCCAACACGTCTTCTGCGCCCAGGGGAAAAGGTGTGGCAAGGAGTGAAATGTTAGTTAAAGAGACTGGTACTACTACCCAGACTTCATTTACGTGACAGTACAGGAACCGGAGGTGAGTCACAGAACCAACATTCCAGAACACCTATATTCTAGAGATTTTACTGAACAGGGGCAGCACATAATGTGTAGGAGGGAGGGTCAGCGCGGCCGGGGGCTGTCGGAACCACCCCAGTGAGCTGAACAGTTTAGTAGTACATTATTTACATACCAGAATGCATAGTTTAGAAAATACCAGAACATCAACATTTACCTTATGGTACAGATAAGGCATAGAAATGTGAAATGTGATTTGATTTGACCAGATGGGATATCTATAACACTTTGGTTGTATGGATTACCTTAACGCCTGCTCCTATATTTGTCCAGACACGTTCTGGATCAACCCCCAGTATAAGATCACTCTGCTGGAGGAGGATGACGACCCTGAGGATGACGAGGTGGCTTGTAGCTTCCTGGTGGCTCTGATGCAGAAGGACAGGAGGAGGTACCGGAAACAGGGACAGGACATGCACACCATCGGGTTTGCCATCTACGAGGTGAGAAACGAGCTTCCTAAGGAGTCTACAGCCTACATCTCTGCGGAGAGAAATAAAACCCGCTACACACTCACTACTTTGCTTCTCACAGAAATTCATTGTTTTCAAACTTTAATGTTTCTCCTGTTGTATCTTCTGTTTGTGCAGATTCCAGAAGAGGTATAAAGAATTTTACCACAGCTGTACATTTAGGCTCATGTATTTTGGCCATTGTGAAAATGATCCAACTTGGGTATGGCTATAAATGCGTTCTTCCTTTTAAATGGCACTCATTTACATGAATATTGGCCAGTTTCCCGGACGCAGGTTAAGCCTAATCTTGGACTAAGAAGCATTTTTAATTGAGATTTTCCATTGAACATATTTTTTTGGGGGGGCGGGTCTAGGACTTAACCTGTATCTGGTAAACTGGGCTTCAGCATATGTAGTTGAAGCCATGTCTTTTCCTTCCACATCCTCTGCAGTACAGGGGCTGTCAGAATGTGCATCTAAAGAAAGACTTCTTCCTGACCCATTCATCCTGCGCTCGCTCTGAGACCTTCATCAACCTGAGAGAGGTCAGCAACCGTCTCCGTCTGCCTCCAGGAGAATACCTCATCGTCCCCTCCACCTTCGAGTCTGGCCAGGAGGCCGACTTTGTCCTGCGAGTCTTCACAGAGAAACAGTCTGAGACAGAGTACGTGTGTGTGTGTGTGATCCTGTAATTCATGACATATGGCTTTTTCTTTTAAAGACTTGGTGTGTGTGTGTGTGTGTGTGTGTGTGTGTGTGTGTGTGTGTGTGTGTGTGTGTGTGTGTGTGTGTGTGTGTGTGTGTGTGTGTGTGTGTGTGTGTGTGTGTGTGTGTGTGTGTGTGTGTGTGTGTGTGTGTGTGTGTGTGTGTGTGCTAGGGTGTGTGTGTGCTAGGTGTGTGTGTGTGTGTGCGTGCTAGGTGTGTGTGTATATTTTCATTGTGTCTGTTTTCTCATTCCAGAGAGCTAGACGATGAAATCTCAGCAGAACTGGAAGATGAGGTGGGTTTTCCTGTATTGTCACAGTCACTACCATAACTACTATGTCTAGAACAGTCACTACCAAAACTACTATGGCTAGAACATAAGACATAGTAACTAATGTAGACAATGTAGCTGTCTTGGTGGTTACCATGGTTTTTATACACCGTGGCCTTCTGATTAAATGGTTCGAATGTAATATCACAGAGTGATTTTTTTTGTATTCACCTGTTCTCATGTAGGATGACATCAGTGAAGATGACGTCGAAGACTCATTCAAATCCATGTTTGCTCAGCTTGCAGGAGAGGTGGGTTTCCCTCATTGGTCTGTTAGCTGTTAGCTAAGTTATAGATGTCCATCGTAGGAATATCAGCTATGCTATATCTATTTCAGATAACAAATATTCTTGAGCTAATTTGTTCCAAGATTATTTAAAGGATGGACCTTCAAGATTTTTCTAAACCTTTGCTATGTCTAAGCCTTGTTTTTTTTTCTCAATCGCCCTTCTGTGTTTTAGGACATGGAGATTTCTGTCCGCGAGCTTAGGACCATCCTGAACAGAGTAGTGACTAGACGTGAGTACAGCGGCTTCATTTGGTTTGAACCCCCAATTTCCTGATAGCCCAAACCCAACCCAGTCCACCCCCCTTCTCAAGAGGACAGGAGGTAGCCTTGTGGCTTCTGCTGTGGGAAGACTCAGATCGTCAGTTTGACTGTTGTGTCGTGTGATTTCAGACCAAGACCTGAAGACAGACGGCTTCAGTATGGAGTCCTGTAGGACCATGGTCAACCTCATGGATGTATCCTTTTCACCCGTACTCTGGACAGGACTCGTCCGCCCCATGATATTTCTAAAGTGTTGGGATTGGCCAGTGGTCTCTCAAGACCCTATAGGCTTGAGAACCCTTTGATTTGACAGCCCTCCTGCGAATCAGCTCCCTTTATGCTGACTGTTTTGAACAGGATCTCCACAACTAGCAGCATGTTTCTGATTGACTGACTGAAGAGTTTCCTTCTTTTTTTTTTTACATTCCTTGACTCAGCAAATCCCCCAGAAGGATGGCACTGCCCGTCTTGGCCTGGTAGAGTTCCAGATCCTCTGGAATAAGATCAGGAAGTGGCTGGTAAGGCCCGGCTTGAGTTCTAAACGACACCTTGTTCCCAATATAATACACCACGGCCCAGAGATCTATCTGGGCTAGAGTTACCCTGGACAATTAGGGTTTGGGACATATACCTAGTTCTTCTATAACCATGTACTGTTGTTGGTGAGAGGTGATGGGACCTTTAATTCCTTAGGGCCCAGTTTGTATCTGGCTTGACGGTGCACAATACTGATTCATTTAATATGACTCTGCATTAATCTACAGCCTTTTGTACAACTGCAATAACAGGAATAACACAGCATATACATTCGGTGGCCAGTTTATTAGGTACAACACCCCGTTCACAAAAAATGGATCGCTCCTACAGACAGTGAGTCACATGGCCGTGGCTTGCTATATAAAGCAGGCAGGCTTCGAGGCATTCAGTTACTGTTTGATTGAATGTTAGAATGGGCAAAACGAGTGACCTAAGCAACTATGAGGATGGTATGATTTTCGGTGCCAGGCACGCCGGGTCAAGAATTGTGCAAACTAACAGGCGGGTCACAAACAGTCAAATAAAAGCGCAGTACAACAGAACGGCAACTTGTCGGTCCTTGTCATGGATGGGCTATTTCAGCAGACAACCACACAGGGTTCCACTCCTATCAGCTAAAAACCAGAAGAAGCAGCAGCTCCAGTGGGCACGCCATCACCAACACTGGAAAATTGAAGAGTGTAAAAACATCTCCTGGTCCGACAAATCCCGGTTCCTGTTGCGTCATGCTGATGGCAGAGTCAGGATTTGGCATAAGCAGCCTGAGTCCATGGTCCCATCCTGCCTGGTGTCAACGGTACAGACTGGTGGTGTAATGGAGTGTGGGGAATGTTTTCCTGGCACACGTTAGGTCCCTTGATACCAATTGAGCAACGTTTCCATGCCCAGAAGAATGCATGCTGTTCTGGAGGCAAAGGGAGGTCTGACCTGGTACTTGAAGGGTGAACCTAATATACTGAATCATTAAAGGTAATGCATGTACAGTTGAAGTCGGAAGTTTACATACACTTAGTTTGGAGTCATTAAAGGTAGTTTTTCAACCACTCCACACATTTCTTGTTAACAAACTATAGTTTTGGCAAGTCGGTTAGGACATCTACTTTGTGCATGACACAAGTAATTTTTCCAACAATTTTTTACAGACAGATTATTTCACTGTATCACAATTCCAGTGGGTCAGAAGTTTACATACAGTAAGTTGACTGTGCCTTTAAATTCCAGAAAATTATGTCATGGCTTTAGAAGCTTCTGATAGGCTAATTTACATAATCTGAGTCAATTTGGTGTACCTGTGGATGTATTTCAAGACCTACCTTCAAACTCAGTGCCTTTTTGCTTGACATCATGGGATAATCAAAATAAATCAGCCAAGACGTCAGGAAAAGAAAATTGACCTCCACAAGTCTGGTTCATCCTTGGGAGCAATTTCCAAACGCCTGCAGGTACCATGTTCATCTGTACAAACAATAGTACGCACGTATATACGCCATAGGACCACACAGCCGTCATACCGCTCAGGAAGGAGACGCGTTCTGTCTCCTAGAGATTAATGTACTTTGTTGAGAAAAGTGCAAATCAATCCCAGAACAACAGCAAAGGACCTTGTGAAGATGCTGGAGGAAACAGGTACAAAAGTATCTATATCAACAGTAAAACGAGTCCTATATCGACATAACCTGAAAGGCCGCTCAGCAAGGAAGAAGCCACTGATCCAAAACCGCCATAAAATAATCCAGACTACGGTTTGCAACTGCACATGGGGACAAAGATCATACTTTTTGGAGAAATGTCCTCTGGTCTGATGAAACAAAAAATAGAACTGTTTGGCCATAAGGACCATCGTTATGTTTGGATGAAAAAGGGGGAGGCTTGCAAGCCGAAAAACACCATCCCAACCGTGAAACACGGGGCTGGCAGCATCATGATGTGGGGGTGCTTTGCTGCAGGAGGGACTGGTGCACCTCACAAACTCGATGGCATCGTGAGGAAGGGAAATGATGTGGATATATTGAAGCAACATCTCAAGACATCAGTCAGGAAGTTAAAGCTTGGTCGCAAATGGGTCTTCCAAATGGACAATGACCCCAAGCATGCTTCCAAAGTTGTGGCAAAATGGCTTAAGGACAACAAAGGTATTGGAGTGGCCATCACAAAGCCCTGACTTCAATCCTATAGAAAATTTGTGGGCAGAACTGAAAAAGCATGTGCGAGCAAGGAGGCCTACAAACCTGACTCAGTTACACCAGCTCTGTCAGGAGGAATGGGCCAAAATTGTGGAAGGCTACCCAAAACGTTTGACCCAAGTTAAACAATTTAAAGGCAATGCTACCAAATACTAATTGAGTGTATGTACACTTCTGTCCCACTGGGAATGTGATGAAAGAAATAAAAGCTGAAATAAATCATTCTCTCTTTAATTATTCTGACATTTCACATTCTTAAAATAAAGTGGTGATCCTAACTGACCTAAGACAGGGAATTTTTACTAGGATTAAATGTCAGGAATTGTGAAAAGCTGAGTTTAAATGTATTTGGCTGAGGTGTATGTAAACTTCCGACTTCAACTGTGTTTCCTACCTTTGGAAATCTGTATGACCATGATTAAATCGAAGGTGTGCTATAGCACCAGGCACTATGAATCTGACAATACTTATTTTATAGGCATTTTCCATGACGTTCGCAGAGATCGCATTCATGGTAAACACTGTGCATGTAGTCGGCTTCGACATAACGCACCTTGAATTGAGTCCCGGCCTATGTCTATAATATCTGTGTGTTTGTCGGTAGGTCATCTGTAGAGAATTTGATATCTGTGTGTTTATTGGTAGGTCATCTGTAGAGAATTTGATATCTGTGTGTTTTATCGGTAGGTCATCTATAGAGAATATGACATGGACAAGTCGGGATCCATGAGCTCCTATGAGATGCGACTTGCTGTGGAGTCGGCAGGTATAGTTACACACACACACACACACACACACACACACACACACACACACACACACACACACACACACACACACACACACACACACACACACACACACACTACTGACTCTGTCATCTCCCTCACAGGTTTTAAACTGAACAACAGACTGAATCAGGTCCTAGTGGCTCGCTATGCTGAGAACGAGGCCATAGACTTTGACAACTTCATCTGCTGTCTGGTCAAACTGGAAGCCATGTTTAGTAAGTACTGTTAGTTAATCAACATGGATGTACTGTGTGTAGACCTAATGCATGCTTAACCAGTTACCTGGGCAGTGTTCATTAGGGCATGCAACCGTTAATGCTTTAAACGGTTTTTCTTATTGCACAAGTCTAGGTAGTCCCTCCTTGTTTTCTTCCGATTCGTGCCTAATCGACATGACCCTGGTCATATCCTATCAAAGTTATCATTCATAAATGTACTTAATATTTCTACAGGATCTTTCCAGCAGCTAGACAAAGAGGGAGAAGGAGTGGCTGAGATGAACATCACTGAGGTGGGTCCTTTATCTGAGGTGGGTCCTTTATCTGAGGTGAGTCCTGCATCTGAGGTGGGTCCTTTATCTGAGGTGGGTCCTTTATCTGAGGTGGGTCCTTTATCTGAGGTGAGTCCTTTATCTGAGGTGGGTCCTTTATCTGAGGTGAGTCCTTTATCTGAGGTGGGTCCTTTATCTGAGGTGGGTCCTTTATCTGAGGTGGGTCCTGCATCTGAGGTGTGTCCTTTATCTGAGGTGGGTCCTGCATCTGAGGTGGGTCCTTTATCTGAGGTGGGTCCTGCATCTGAGGCGAGTCCTGCATCTGAGGTGGGTCCTGCATCTGAGGTGGGTCCTGCATCTGAGGTGGGTCCTTTATCTGAGACGAATATCTCTGAGGTGGGTCTTGGATCTGAGATGAATATCTCTTAGGTGGGTCCTGGATCTGAGATGAATATCTCTTAGGTGGGTCCTGGATCTGAGACGAATATCTCTGAGGTGGGTCCTGGATCTGAGATGAATATCTCTGAGGTGGGTCCTGGATCTGAGATGAATATCTCTGAGGTGGGTCCTGGATCTGAGATGAATATCTCTTAGGTGGGTCCTGGATCTGAGATGAATATCTCTGAGGTGGGTCCTGGATCTGAGATGAATATCTCTGAGGTGGGTCCTGGATCATTCTCTACATTTTCAACAAACAACCATGCATTTTATCAGCCTGTGGTCTAGTGTCTAACTTCTCTCTTCTCTGTCCATCTCTCTTTCTCTCCTCTCTGTCCATCTCTCTTCCTCTCTTCTCTGTCCATCTCGCTTTCTCTCCTCTCTGTCCACCGGTCTCTCTCTTCCTCTCCTCTCTGTCCACCGGTCTCTCTCTTTCTCTCCTCTCTGTCCACCGGTCTCTCTCTTTCTCTTTCCTCTGTCCATCTCTCTTTCTCTCATCTCGGTCCATCTCTCTCTTTCTCTCTTCTAATGTCCACCGGTCTCTCTCTTTCTCTCCTCTCTGTCCATCGGTCTCTCTCTTTCACTCCTCTCTGTCCATCTCTCTCTCTCTTCTCTGTCCATTGGCCTCTTTCTCTCTTCTCTGTCCATCGGCCTCTCTTTCTTTCTCTCTTCTTCCTGTACGTATTCAGTGGCTGTATATGACCATGTGTGGTTGAAGAGGACCAGCTTTCTCCCAGGAGAGGGACAGACCGAACAGCCAACGTGCCCGGCAGAGTGCCTCTTCCCTGAAACCATGAGGACCCTCCTAGCCTATATCTTCCCTGAAACCATGAAGACCTTCCTAGCCTATATCTTCCCTGAAACCATGAAGACCTTCCTAGCCTATATCTTCCCTGAAACCATGAGGACCCTCCTAGCCTATATCTTTCCTGAAACCATGAATACCTTCCTAGCCTATATCTTCCCTGAAACCATGAAGACCTTCCTAGCCTATATCTTCCCTGAAACCATGAAGACCTTCCTAGCCTATATCTTCCCTGAAACCATGAAGACCTTCCTAGCCTATATCTTCCCTGAAACCATGAGGACCCTCCTAGCCTATATCTTTCCTGAAACCATGAATACCCTCCTAGCCTATATCTTCCTCTGCCTGATCTGAACTATAGGGCTGACCTGTACTGTATTGACTCAAATATTTTATTTCCCCATTGTCCTTTCCAGCACGGTTCCAGCTACTATGGTGAAAGAATTCAGTTCGGCCCTATAGTGTGAATCAGTTACTCCTGCCAACTACAGTACAGCACACCCCCTCACCCACCGCACCTCAGGCTGCCAACTACACTACAGCACACCCCCTCACCCACCCCACCTCAGGCTGCCAACTACACTACAGCACACCCCCTCACCCACCCCACCTCAGGCTGCCAACTACACTACAGCACACCCCCTCACCCACCCCACCTCAGGCTGCCAACTACACTACAGCACACCCCCTCACCCACCCCACCTCAGGCTGCCAACTACACTACAGCACACCCCTCACCCACCCCACCTCAGGCTGCCAACTACACTACAGCACACCCCTCACCCACCCCACCTCAGGCTGCCAACTACACTACAGCACACCCCTCACCCACCCCACCTCAGGCTGCCAACTACACTACAGCACACCCCTCACCCACCCCACCTCAGGCTGCCAACTACACTACAGCACACCCCCTCACCCACCCCACCTCAGGCTGCCAACTACACTACAGCACAGCCCCCTCACCCACCCCACCTCAGGCTGCCAACTACACTACAGCACACCCCCTCACCCACCCCACCTCAGGCTGCCAACTACACTACAGCACACCCCCTCACCCACCCCACCTCAGGCTGCCAACTACACTACAGCACACCCCCTCACCCATCCTACCCTTCCAGCTACATTACAGCAAGCCCCCTCGCCCACCTCAGCTAATCCCATATAGCAGTGAGGGTCCTACTAGCCATGTAATGCAGGGCAAGACCCTCCCGACCAAGCTAAAGACCACACACCCCATGCTACGGGGTTACCTATGCAAAATGTTAGAATTTTTTTGTTTTTAAAAACATTTATTGTAGATCTGTCTGTAAACAAAGTGGATGCATGACACTAATGAGCCATACTGGTATCGTCCCGGTCCTACTAGAGCTGTCTGTGAACAGAGCATGAAGCATCAGTATGGCTGTATGGATACAAGTTTTTTTTTTTAAATCACATTAGTTGAACTGAAGAGGATTAGGTCTGTTTTTGTCTTTTGCTGTTTAGTGCACGTGAACTGTTTCATCACCTGTTTGACCCACCGTGAGGTTAGTGGGGTGTTATGGGAATATTTACAAATAGTGCATTCTGGCTCACTCACTCACCGAGGTTCTGTCAACAACGTTGTCATAGATATATCTTAGGAAACTTTTTTTTAGGTTTATTATTTTGTGAGATATGAAGGAAGTGTCTTGATTATTGCAGTGTTCTGGATAATATCATTTGTCTTATTCCCACAAACATTAGACGTTTTAACCACAGCTGATATTTGAGGACACTATTTGACTACGCCCACTAGGTGGCGGTATTGAAGAGTCCTCAGATCTGGTGTGTGGCGATCATGGTACTGCAGTTGTACAATGTTACTGTACATGAAGAAAATACAGTATTTTTTGTCATTTTATTATACCAAAGTATAACTGACAAATAACAAATAATAGTTTTTTAATGGGTTTAAACATCTCATACTGGATAGCATTTTAGATACTCAGACCACGTGGATTGGATTAAAGGGATGGTTAATCTAATTTAAATTTTAAAAAAATATTTGAGAGGAAAAAAGTTCAACGTAATTAAATCGATCAATGCCTACTGTACTGACAAGATGTTTCTCTCCCCTAATACTTTTGACATTTTATAAAATATTATTTCAGACGAGTAGACAAACAGCACTTGATTTATCTCAATGCATTCTGATTGCATCTAAACATCCCACACGTTGCTTCTAGAAACGTGCCGTGTCAATCCGGTCTGCAAAAGCAAGTGATTGTGAATGTAAGGTTGCGCCTTCAATAAACACATGTTCACGTTAACTCCTGGGAGTGAACACCTGTACTTTATGGTCTTTGAAACTCTTGATATGTACAATCATAAAGAGGCAATGGCTTTCATCAAGTTCACACACACACACACAGAAGAAATTAACATATTTGACCTAGATATAAAACTGGTCCTGTTGGTGACGGTTATATTTATATTTTTAGTAACCACAGTAGAGAAATGTTATGGAACGCAGGTCTAAGGCTGTGTTCACACAGGGCAGCCCATTCCCCGCCCTCCCCCCCTCCACTAATCTGTATTTTGATTAATCACATTTGATCTATTTCAGAGCTGATCTGATTGGTCAAAAGAACAATTAGTCTAAACGCAGCCTAGTGGCAATCAAGACGTGCTTTGCTCATGACCAAAAGGCACACACGCAAACCATGAACACTAAACCAAAGTCTTGCAGGCGTTTCCATGGTTGTGCGCCATGTGATAAGACATTAACTGCATTACCGGCGGTCTAACAAGTGGGGTAAACTAGACTTTATTTTTTGGAGACGTCTCAAAAGCTGAAGGACCAACACCACTGACCAATTGGCAGAGTAAGTTCAAATTTCTATTTTACTCAACAATCCCGGCTTGTAAAAGACACGAGAGGTCCATTTTCCAGAATCAAATTCACCGTCTGGTCCCCAAGAGGCGCCATGAATCTTTATTCTATATGTCAGAGCCGTTCTACGCAACATATTTCTACCTGAAATGTTCCATGTAGTGCCTTGTTCATTCTACACAACATATTTCTACCTGAATGTTCCATGTAGTGCCTTGCTCGTTCTACACAACATATTTCTACCTGAATGTTCCATGTAGTGCCTTGCTCGTTCTACACAACATATTTCTATCTGAATGTTCCATGTAGTGCCTTGCTCATTCTACACAACATATTTCTACCTGAATGTTCCATGTAGTGCCTTGCTCGTTCTACACAACATATTTCTATCTGAATGTTGCATGTAGTGCCTTGCTCGTTCTATATGTCAGATCCTTGTTCGTTCTACACAACATATTTCTACCTGAATGTTGCATGTAGTGCCTTGCTCGTTCTATATGTCAGATCCTTGTTCGTTCTACACAACATATTTCTACCTGAATGTTGCATGTAGTGGAAATGTTCAAGGATACAAAAAGAAATGAACCGGCATTCTTTGCATTCATTTGGGAACAAAAACTAAAACTACTGTAATTACGTAACATGCAGAGAACAAAGGGGTAGGTGAGGCATAATTCTTAGTCCCACCTGTTAGAATGTACAGTAGTTTGAACTGTAGGCTGTGATGAGCATATTTCACCTAGATCCTCGATTTTAAAAAGTTGTATATCTTCCTTGAGTTGGACATTTCCTGGACACGTTGTCCTTGGACTAAATACTGTGGAAGATTAAATTAAATATTCTCCATTGAACTTGCCTTATTGTCTAGGACAACACTCATCTAATCTGTGTCCGGGAAACCGGCCCTAAAAGTACAACCCTGAGGAATAATAAAAAAAAGACGCTCATTTGAATTATGTCATTTTATTTATCAAAACAACAACATAGATGACATGAGACATTCTGTGTGAGAAAAAATAGGTCTGATACATTGACAACAGGCCTTAACATGGTTTCATTACCGATAACATGTGGAGAGAATGTTTGGAGAGATTTCCATTAGCTAACATAGGGGCACACAGCCCACTATAAGTCAAATGTTTCACTTAGGTCATGCGTTGATGTCAATGGGAGATCCCATAGACTTGATCCTGTGTGATGACATGACGGCCGTCGTCACAGAGACTTCAGCTAGAGAACTATTAAAACGAAAGGCCTGCGGTGACAGTATTACACAAACCTGCTAGCGATGGCCAACAGTTTGGAATAGTCTCCTTCCATTTCGCGCAAGTGTGTCGGTAGTGGAACCTTAATTCTAGTTCCCGTAGGGTTGCCGTTGTCTTCAATCAGGACCACATTGTTGGAGTCAAAACGCGGGTTCATCCGCTTTCCGGGCATCTTGTGCCCGACGATAAGAGCCTTTTTCTTCCCTCCCTTGATGGCCAGTAGAACTCGGTCGCCCACTTTGCCCACTCCATTCTTGGTGTACACATGGATGACTCTAGGGGCGCGGTGCCACGGGGTACTACCCAGTGGACTGTTGTCAACAACACGTACCCTGGTCATCTTCTGGATGGCTGCTGCGGCTGCTGACACACTATGAGAGAGAGAGAGAGAGAGAGAGAGAGAGAGAGAGAGAGAGAGAGAGAGAGAGAGAGAGAGAGAGAGAGAGAGAGAGAGAGAGAGAGAGAGAGAGAGAGAGAGAGAGAGAAGCGATATCATAAGAATATTCTCAATATGACCAAGACTAGAAGTCCTTCAAATCACATTTTGTTTAGCAGATGTTATTGCGGACGTGGCAAAATGCTTGGGTCCTAGGTCCAACAGTGCAGTAGTATCTAACAAGACACGTAACTAAAAAGTAAAATAACGAAATTAAGAAACAGAAATATTAAGACGAGCAATGTCAGAGTGCAAATACGTGTGTATGTATAGGCTATAAAATGGACAGCACATGGTAGAATATGTATATCTGAAGAATAGTATATGTAGAGCAATAGTTGAATAGGATGGGCCTTGACTAGAATACAGTATATACATATGAAGTGGGTAAAACAGTGTTCCATTACTCAAGTGACCAGTGTTCCATTACTCAAGTGACTAGTGTTCCATGTCTATGTACATAGGGCAGCAGCCTCTAAGGTACAGGGTTGAGTAACCGGGTGGTAGCCTGCTAGTGACAGTGACTAAATTTAGGGCAGGGTACTGGGCGGAGGCCGGCTAGAACCGTGTTAGGAATCACCCCCATAATTCAAAACAATAAGCATGATTGTGCACGTCCTATAACCTTGTGTACAGAAAGAAATGTTTGGCCTTTCATAAACAGAGGCCCCGGCCATCAGGAGGACTCGGCCATCAGGCCACTAGCCGATACATAGCTACAGATTGGTTGGATCACATGATCTGGTGTACAAAGATTTGTGCTATCCGTTACTGGAAAAGGGGATACCTGGTCAGTTGTCAAACTGAATGTATTCGACTGAAATGTGTCTTCCGCATTTAACCCAACCCCTCTGAATCAGAGAGGTGCAGGGGGCATGTCTAGTTGCAGGTGGTCAATCTCAAATATAAAATATTCTGGTGTAACACTTTGTTACTACAGGATTCCATTTGTGTTATTTCATAGTTGACATCTTCACTATTATTCTACAATGTAGAAAATAGTAAGAAAACCTGGAATGAGTACGTGTGTCCAAACTTTTGACTGGTACTGTATATTTACGCCCATATCAGTTAACTAATCCATTGCAAAGGCCTAGACTAAAAGCCAATTCATGATTGATTCGAAAAATGTGGTCAGAGGCTCAATATTGAGGGTGGCATATAAATGTGCACATTTGGGGATCTGATAGTATTTCTGATTGGCTTAACGCACCACCACTAATGAACTGTGGAGCTTCTCAAAATAATGTTGTTTTCTTTACCTCAAGTAGACAAAGTCTGTTTTTACATCCATTGAAATTACAATAGTTCCTCAATGCATTTGAAAAATCTTTCCAGCTCTCTCCTATTCAATAACCACTCAGCGTGAAAAGTAAAAAATGTCATGCTTTGATCCAGTGGAAACGTCATAAAATGTTTTTATTTGTTTATTTGCAATGTTTTTATTTGTTGGCTTTATGTCAGCTATTTTTACATAGTTGACAATAGAAGTTACTTCTTAGGGTTGTATCATTTTCATTTAATTTTGATGAACCACATGACATTGATTTTGACACGTGAAGACATCATTATAAAGTAAATGAAACGGTGTCACGGAAATGTGCATATGTGAAACATAACTGGCACGCAGATAAGTAGAAATTGTAAGATAAATTGCCATTCCACATGAGGAAGGTTGCCAACTCCTCGTATAGCTTATTACCAGCAACTTCAGGAGATTAACGTCAGAATCTGCGAAAGCCAGCAGGAGTGGAAGGAGAAGTTGGGTCTGGATCTCTGGCTCCCTCTTGAGGCATCAAACCGTGAGCTTAAAGCATCAGACAACCTCAGTGCATATAGTTGATTTTATTAAAACACATATGGTGTTTCTATATGTGGAAAAACACAATAAATTGTTGAGCAGTCGATTAGTTGAAAGAACAGACGACTTTCGGTCTACCAAGATTGTTTTTAGTCGGGGACAACCCTAAATGTAATGGAACCGAGTCATGATCAAGGGCTAAGCCAAACAGAATCTGGCCTTGCAGGACATAGGTGGGGCAAATCTCCTTTTTACGCCCAGGAGGCAGCCATTCACCAGCTTTTCAAGCTTAATACCATCAAAATACATTCGTTACTCAAATATGGAGTTTTGACTAGCAAATATCTTCATTTACTGCCGGTAATGTACTTCCTAAAAATAGCCTAAATAAACTGAAGGGGGAAAAAAAATCATTTTCAGGACCTCCCAATTTATTGAGCTGGTGTGGACTTCTGACCTGTGCATGGCATTAAGGTTAGTGCTATTGGGGATCCTTGGGAGGTGAGTGATCAGAGGTGCAGAATAGGCCATTTTTAACAGTTGCTTGTAAAATCTTTATTTTAGACCTTGTTGTTCATACGTTTTGTTCTTGTAACTTTTACTATTTGGTGTACAATCTGTGTAGGTAGCAAATACAGTACAGTGTGCGACAGGGAAAACAAATATACACCATGTAGGCAGGTATATATATATATATATCAACGCAAATTGTCACCTGAAAGCCTTGTGATGCGTCAGTGATGACAGCTGGGCGAGGAAACCACTGCATGATCTTGAAATAAGAGCCATGGATGGACCCTTGTTACTATCCCTCAGAGGTTGGACCTTGTGAGAGGAGAAGAGAAGGAGACGAGAAGGAGAAGAGGAGGTTAGCTGGCAATGCATGCATCGTTTTGCAAATGGTCAGCTAGCTAGCTACCTAGCAACTGAACAGACAAGTGTGGGCCATTAAATCACGTGTCCAGGTTAACTCTACTAATTTCACTCTATGTCTAGGCTTTACCGCGTCGTGTGTTTATGTATGTAGCTACACGTTTCCGACTTTTTTTTGCTAGATAAAATAGAATAATCGGCAGCTTACTTTACAAGCTAGTTAGCAACTTTTCAAAGAGTGCTCCATACCAATGTCACAAGACGTCAGCAAACAGCGACCCGGCGGATTACCAAACGCCTTGGACCAAATGCGCAGCGACGTTTCACTTCTGTATTTTCTATCTTCTGGTAAGAGATTTTTTTCTGGGAGGGGGGGTTCGTTCATAGTTGATACTTTATAGTTAATAATCGTTACCCATTTTAGTTGATTACTCAATTAAAAATACATTTTTTTTTTTTTTTAAAGGGCCATGAGGAAAGATATTGTAATGTGTGGGGGTGAAGAATCTGTTCTATTGATCCTATGTCTATGATTTTTATTTTTTTGTTTGGTCCGCCCTGTTCATGTCAATGGGTCCCCAGCTCGCCTGGTCCGATCCAACTCTTCTGTCTTGGTGAGCCGCTGCTGCTGTGTGTTTAACCGGCCGTCGTCAGCTACTAAGCTCCTGATTATCGTGGGGTTTGACGGAGATCGAAAGAGTGCGTATGATTTGAAAGGACTATATTATTATTATTATTGTATTTTTTTGTATATATATATTTTTTTTTTCTACCTGGGTAAATCATACAAGACCTGGATATAATACGAAGATTTCGGTCGTTTGGATCGTGGTGTTGTAGAGCTCGTCTTGGACTGGTTTTGGGGAGAGAAAAAAAATCCACTGCGTATCAAATAAGAGGTAAATCCATCCAGCCCGAGTGAATCACAGTCATTCACAGCGGTAGCTACGTTCAAGTCCTTAGCTGGAGTAGCTACACCGCAAACGCTCATAAAAACGTCTTATTGTTTTGATTTAAAAAATCTAACAAGTTACTGTCTAGTTTAAACTTTCTTTTTTAAAAAAAATATAATTCGTGAAATAGCACGGGTAACGTTAGGTTAACAAGCGAGGTAAACTAGATAGCGTGTCAAGGCTGGAGATGTTAACTATCTATTATGATATCGTAAGGACCTGACGAGAAAGACAAAATGGGTGAGACATTTATTTATTTATTTTACTTTGACTAACGTTAGTCGGTGAGATATAGTAAACAGAGAAAGACGGCTCCGGATTTGTTTTATAATGTGGCAGCTACCAATGCCACCGATGGCCCAGTAACGTTACAGCCTGAAAGGAAATAGGCCAGTGGGTTGGAAGATGGCTCATCCACAGATTAGTGATGAGAATAGCTAACTAACACCGACTAATCCTTATAATTGACAGTGTTCACACACTGGTTTCATCTTGTGCTATTACCCTTATTGTAACTCGGTGTGTATTCTATTATTACTTTCATTATTAACTACTTCTTCTACTTCTCTATTTCTACATTTTCCTCTCTCTCTCTCTCTCTCTCTCTCTCTCTCTCTCTCTGCATTGTTGGGAAGGGCCCGTAAGTAAGCGTTTCACTGTTCGTCTACACCTGTTCTTTACGAAGCATGTGAATAATAACATGTTATTTGATAACAATGCGTTTTTATTCGTCATTGCATAGGCCCAAGCTGCAGTTTCTATGACCGTTTCGCCAGGGTCCACATAGTGCCAGAGAGGGGAAAGCCGTACCCAGGCTGTCACTCACTCATGCTATGGGAATGCTCTCTCAGGCCAAGGAAGGAGCGAGTAGTTGAGTAGGCTACTATCATTTAGTACTATTTGCTAGTGAAACCAATAACAGATGTAGCCTAGGAACTGTACCTCTGGTCCAGGGCATTAGTGCGGCTTTTTAATGCTGAGCATTCCTTCACTAACACCCAGGACCAGAGCTACTGAAGTCAATGCTCCTTTGAACGTCCAGTGACAACGACAATTCCCCGATACAGAGGCTGAATATGACACGGCCTGGGGTTTGGTTTGCCTGGCTAGCCAAACTCCTTGCTACGGCACGCCCATGGACATTAGTTTATTATCCGCAATGACTCTGGATCTGAGTACCTCCCTGACCATTTTCTAGAGTGAAAATCCGTCTGTTTGGTCCCCGAAACCGATGGAGAGACAGAAGACGCGTGGCTAAAGCGGCGTTTTGAAAATGTACCATTTCCGTTGCTCCTCTGCATGGTTAGAGATAACCCACTCGCCGATGACTGCATGGTTAGAGATAACCCACTCCTTACCCCTTAAGGAAAGAAGAAGAAAAAACTACCGCTCCATTTATTAAAATCACATTTTAACCAACACAATCTATTTTTTTGTGACTACCTGGACTTGGTTGTGAAATATTGAAACCAAACCATGTGATTTCAATGAAAAGTATTTTCATAAACAAGAGGAAAAGGTGACTGTAAGAAGCGCTCATCATTTCAAATAAACTACCTGTCATATTAAACAACATATTAACACTCTAAATAAACTACATGTCATATTAAACAGCATATTAACACTGAATAAACCACATGTTATATTAAACAGCATATTAACACTGAATAAACTACATGTTATATTAAACAGCATATTAACACTGAATAAACTACATGTTATATTAAACAGCATATTAACACTGAATAAACTACATGTCATATTAAACAGCATACCAACACTAAATAAACTACATGTCATATTAAACAGCATGTAAACACTCTAAATGAACTACATGTCATATTAAACAGCATATTAACACTCTAAATAAACACTCTGAATAGGTCAGGAGCCAGACAGGGAGACTAAGAAGGAACGAAAATGAATATATACATTTTTTTCAATTATTTCAAGGCTATAGACTACAGTCGTGGCCAACAGTTTTGAGAATGACACATATTAATTGTCAAAGTCTGCTGCCTCAGTTTGTATGATGGCAATTTGCATATACTCCAGAATGTCATGAAGAGTGATCAGATGAATTGCAATTAATTGCAAGTCCCTCTTTGCCATGCAAATGAACTGAATCCCCCAAAAACATTTCCACTGCATTTCAGCCCTGCCACAAAAGGACCAGCTGACATCATGTCAGTGATTCTCTCATTAACTTCTCAGGGATCACTGGGGCGCTAGCGGGCTGCTCCCGACACTACCAGGTAAAATGTAAAGCGCCAAATTCAAAATCCAAAAGTTGAATTATTAAACATCCACCAATATACAAGTGTTCCATACTCATCAAAAGCTCTGTTTCTTGGCAATATCACAGCGTTGTCAGATTTCAAAAAGGCTTTACGGCGAAAGCAGCACATTTATAATCAGAAACGACAGCCTCCACTCCTGCATTGAAACGTGACGCAAACTCGTTCATCTTATGCCTATAAACTTGTCCAAGAACAATCAAACATAGTTTTAAATGTATCCTTAGGAACACTTTTACGTATATTTACTATTATAAATCAACCGGGAATATAAACTGATCGATAAAGACGGTAAAAAAGACACTGCGCACCTTCTTCGGGAGCGCGCGCGCCGGGTACTGTTGACATGAAAGATACACTTCCTGGTTTGCTCTTATTCTCTGGTCTAATTCATCCAAAATGAAATTTTACACTGTCTCCAGACTGTTGACATCTAAAGGAAGCGATGGGTACTGCATTCATATGCCCTTATATGGTCATTTTCATGAGGGAGGGGTTCCCAAATGAGCAATGTGTCAAAATCACTTTTTCCAGGACAGAAATTCCTCTGGGTTTCGCCTGCTATATGCGTTCTGTTTTACTCACAGACAAATGGTTAACAGGTTTGGAAAATTCAGAGTGTTTCCTATCCAATGGTACCAAATATGTGCATATCCTTTTCTGGGCCTGAATGGGAGGCATTTTACTTTGGGCACGCCAGGCTCTCCAAAACCGACCCCTCAGCTGCCACTCCCTAACAAGTTAACACAGGTGTGAGTGTTGACGAGGACAAGGCTGGAGATCACTCTGTCATGCTGATTGAGTTCGAATAACAAACTGGAAGCTTCAAAAGGAGGGTGGTGTTTGGAATCATTGTTCTTCCTCTGTCAAACATTGTTACCTGCAAGGAAACGCGAGCCGTCATCATTGCTTTGCAAGGATATTGCTGCCAGTAAGATTGCACCTAAATCAACCATTTATCGGTTCATCAACAACTTCAAGGAGAGCGGTTCAATTGTTGTGAAGAAGGCTTCAGGGCGCCCAAGAAAGTCCAGCAAGCGCCAGGACCGTCTCCTAAAGTTGATTCAGCTGCGGGATCAGGGCACCACCAGTACAGAGCTTGCACAGGAATGCCAGCAGGCAGGTGTGAGTGCATCTGCACGCACAGTGAGGTGAAGACTTTTGGAGGATGGCCTGGTGTCAAGAATGGCAGCAAAGAAGCCATTTCTCTCCAGGAAAAACATTAGGGACAGACTGATATTCTGCAAAAGGTACAGGGATTGGACTGCTGAGGACTGGGGTAAAGTCATTTTCTCTGATGAATCCCCTTTCCGATTGTTTGGGGCATCCGGAAAAAAGCTTGTCCGGAGAAGACAAGGTGAGCGCTACCATCAGTCCTGTGTCATGCCAACAGTAAAGCATTCTGAGACCATTCATGTGGGGGGTTGCTTCTCAGCCAAGGGAGTGGGCTCACTCACAATGTTGCCTAAGAACACAGCCATGAATAAAGAATGGTACCAACACATCCTCTGAGAGCAACTTCTCCCAACCATCCAGGAACAGATGACGAACAATGCCTTTTCCAGCATGATGGAGCACCTTGCCATAAGGCAAAAGTGATAACTAAGTGGCTCGGGGAACAAAACATCGATATTTTGGGTCCATGGCCAGGAAACTCCCCAGACCTTAATCCCATTTGAGAACTTGTGGTCAATCCTCAAGAGGCGTCTGGACAAACAAAAACCCACAAATTCTGACAAACTCCAAGCATTGATTATGCAAGAATGGGCTGCCATCAGTCAGGATGTGGCCCAGAAGTTAATTGACAGCATGCCAGGGCGGATTGCAGAGGTCTTGAAAAAGAAGGGTCAACACTGCAAATATTGACTCTTTGCATCAACTTCATGTAATTGTCAATAAAAGCCTTTGACACTTATGAAATGCTTGTAATTATACTTCAGTATTCCATAGTAACATCTGACAAAAATATCTAAAGACACTGAAGCAGAAAACTGTACACGACTGTACAAGCATTTCGCTACACCCACAATAACATCTGCTAAACATGTGTATGTGACTTGATTTTTGATTTGATTTACAAATAAATAAATTGTGAACCATTTCAGGCTGGCAGGGACATTAAGCGCTCAGCATTTAAACATTTTAGTTGTATTAAATCATTATAGTCGATAAGTTGCACGTATAGGCTGTGACTTACTTAGAATAAAATACAAAATGAAACGAAAAATACCTCATTAGCCTCCATCTACAGGGCCTTTTTGAAATCATTTTTTGAAACATGAATTTGGCCAGAGTCTGTGGCTTCAGCAGGCCAGCAACGGAGAATATCCTCGCTGTGCTTGCAGAGCCACTGGGGATGCTAAACACCCTTCTGACCACTCTTGAGTTATTTTTCTATAGGTAGGCCTAAAGGTTTTTAGGTAAAATAACTATCAAAATGGAATGCTCCTTGAAAGAGGTAATATGCCTTGCCTATTGGGCCCAAATCAATGATGGCCTATTGTGTGTGTATAGATAATAGAACGAAAAATGAACGGAACTTTTAAGAGATCCGACTTTTGGTTTAAAAATACCGTCACACACTTAGCAAGCTACTCACTTTCTGTTAGCATGTGCATGTAGTATGTACACCGTCATGCTTTCAGGATTCGTGTCTTTTCAGCTTCCACAATGATTCTTTAGTTGTGGACACTACATCACCGCACTCCCTCTCTTGCTCTTGGTCCTCCTCATCTTTTGTAAGTCACCTTGATTTTTCACCCTGTGTGTTTTTATCAGTTTCTTTATGAAAATATTTAGTGAAGTCTATGACAGTAGCTAAGGCAAGGGTCTATTAGCAGCACACAAGTAGACTACAGATGCGTGCTGGGCCGGGCATGCCCAGAGCTCGTGAGGTGAGCGCTACTTGGAGCGACATTGGAGCGGGAGAGAAGACTGCCGCTTCAACCTTTTTTGGCGAAACTCGCTCCGAGCTCCAGTCAAATTGCTCCACTCCTTGCTCCACTCACATACTCTGCTAGCATCTAGCAGATGGAGACTGATAGAAGCTGTTTATCTCCAGCCCCATCACTAGCCGGCTACAGCCCGGTACTCTGCCCTGCACTTTAGAGGCTGCTGCCCCATGTATATAGAGTCATTGAACACGGGTCACGTTAACAATGTTTACATACTGTTTTACCCACTTTATATGTATATACTGTATTCTAGTCATGGTTAATCCTGTACAACTACTGCTATACACACCTTTTCTATTCAAATACTGTCCATACTATGTATACACACAATTTTTTTATGTGTGTGTGTGTGTGTGTGTGTGTGTGTGTGTGTGTGTGATATATATATATATGTATGTGTGTGTGTATATTCTTCTAGCCAGGCAGGCAACTAGGGAAAGTAGACCGTCAATTGATGAGGACTTGGCCTATCAGAAAGGGCTATGGTATTAATAATGTTCATCTATTGAGAGTCTTGCTACCTCTCCTTTGTCAGCACGTGAAGCAGTGCCCAGTTTGAATATGCTTCCTGTGGTAGTTTGGCGTGCAAAAAAAACTTGTAGATCAATGACTGTCAGGGTTTCCGTTAGCTGGCAATTGACGGCTTTTTGGCCAATTAAAAAGCCAATAAATAAAACTGTTGCCGGGCAAAATTACTGGGAGAAAAAAAATAACTAAATGCAAAATAATGCTTTTTATTCATTGGTGGAAATGCCAGTCTATGTAAATACATTTGACCCTCATGCTTATCCGGTCTATAGGTTAATTTGCATAATTTAGTGGAATTAAATTGGCCTGTGTGTATTTTTCATTCATCGTCATGTATCTTATTGATCCAACGTAACTAGTCACACGTGCACAGCATACAGAACCTATTTTGAGCTGGGTTCTCCTGCAGCTGCTCAGCTGCTGGAGTAAAACGTGTTTTTAGAAGCCCATTCGTTGTGCAACACTTTTTATAAATGAAATAGCGTGCAACATTTAAAAAGAGATGCTATTTTTATTTCTCCACTGGTAATTGAAGCTCGTGTCCCCATTCACCATTCAAGTGCAGGCAACAGGCTATCAACGCATCAACCACCACTTTACAATGTGAGCTGGAGGCCGTACGCTTTTTTTTTGAAGACATACTTTATTGTTTGAAACCTGGAGGTTTTTTATTTCATGTTATGAGGCATGTCTTACCTTGCTTCCTAAGTAGCCGATAAGCAAAATCCCACCATGGAAACGTGAAGGCAATTATTTTAATAAATACTTCATTGAAGTTTTGGGGAAGCTTACAATTCATCCTGACCATTTTCCACCGTTCTGCATGCCAGTTGTGATTTTCATATCCACATTTTCGTGGAACAGTTTAATTTCAATAATTAATATTTTAATTTCTCAACCATTGTCAAGTGGGTTAATCATTTTTGAAATTTGAATGAAAATGATACAAATCGAAAAAGTAACTGATAACTGAGTTCACCAGGCTCTGTTATGGACATGGTGATCCATTGACGGCTAAAGAAATTAGCACATGGAACTCAACCTATAGGCCAATGCAGCAGTAGGACTATTGTCTGAGTTTGATGCGCTCATTTACTAAGGTCAATTTACTGCTGGTGATACATGTAATTCACACAATGAATGCGCAAGATTGTCGGGAGAGAGACTCACACCTCGCCACACACCTCTCCCCTTCTCGTCTCAACATTTTAAAATGATACTCTATAACTGACCGCCTCAATAAAATAATAAACTATGCCTATTGCCACGCGCGCTTTCCAAATAGGCATAGCCTAAGAGCGTGTGATTTGAAACGATCCACAGCTATTTTTATTTTTTTTCAAGAACCAATGATTCTTGATTCCTCTGTGGCTAAATCATGCTTTCTGGTGAAGTATTTTGAAAAATGTACTTCCATTTACTTCCCTATTTGGACTCACCGCTATGTCATTTATCTCCTGTTCATAATAACTTTCTTTGGTTGTCCAGAAGCCAAAGGAACAATCCTGGTCATATTATCAACCCATCCTGGTCATATTATCAACCCATCCTGGCCATATTATCAACCCATCCTGGCCATATTATCAACCCATCCTGGCCATATTATCAACCCATCCTGGTCATATTATCAACCCATCCTGGTCATATTATCAACCCATCCTGGTCATATTATCAACCCATCCTGGTCATATTATCAACCCATCCTGGTTGTTGCATCTTTAGATTCCCCCTCTTTCTAAGAATCTAACAGATCTTTCACAGATGGAACCACTATCAGGTGTGCTGTTTAGAATTGTGTTTCCCAGGTGAGCTGTTTAGAATGGTGTTTCCCAGGTGAGCTGTTTAGAGTGGTGTTTCCCAGGTGTGCTGGTTAGAATGGGGTTTCCCAGGTGTGCTGGTTAGAATGGGGTTTCCCAGGTGTGCTGGTTAGAATGGGGTTTTCCCAGGTGTGCTGGTTAGAATGGGGTTTTCCCAGGTGTGCTGGTTAGAATGGGGTTTTCCCAGGTGTGCTGGTTAGAATGGGGTTTTCCCAGGTGCTCTGTTTTGAATGGGGTTTTCCCAGGTGCTCTGTTTAGAATGGGGTTTTCCCAGGTGCTCTGTTTTGATTGGGGTTTTCCCAGGTGTGCTGGTTAGAATGGGGTTTTCCCAGGTGTGCTGGTTAGAATGGGGTTTTCCCAGGTGTGCTGGTTAGAATGGGGTTTTCCCAGGTGTGCTGGTTAGAATGGGGTTTTCCCAGGTGTGCTGGTTAGAATGGGGTTTTCCCAGGTGTGCTGGTTAGAATGGGGTTTTCCCAGGTGTGCTGGTTAGAATGGTGTTTTCCAGGTGAGCTGGTTAGAATGGTGTTTTCCCAGGTGTGCTGGTTAGAATGGTGTTTTCCAGGTGAGCTGGTTAGAATGGTGTTTTACAGCTAATTGCATTTTGACAAATGTTTGAAAATGACGTTTTATTGGCTGCTTCAATACATGAGTTGCATGTTCTGTTAACATGCATTACCATCATCTAAATGGGATTTCTGTCATTCTGAGAACCATGGGTAATGGATTATGCACCCAATGCATATGGGTCCGGTAAATTTCTCAAAATGGCCGGTCAATTTTAAATCTTCCCGGTCACGTTGTCTGGCGACGGAAACTCTGGTCAGTTATGTGCTTAGTTCCCCACTGAAGGAGAGGTGCTTAGTTCCCCACTGAAGGAGAGGTGCTTAGTTCCCCACTGAAGGAGAGGTGCTTAGTTCCCCACTGAAGGAGAGGTGCTTAGTTCCCCACTGAAGGAGAGGTGCTTAGTTCCCCACTGAAGGAGAGGTGCTTAGTTCCCCACTGAAGGAGAGGTGCTTAGTTCCCCACTGAAGGAGAGGTGCTTAGTTCCCCACTGAAGGAGAGGTGCTTAGTTCCCCACTGAAGGAGAGGACGCATCAGTCAAATAGAAAGTAATATGAGCTAGACATTTCGTAACGTATTAATCGATTTTTCTGACCGACGCATGCTACATTTGGATCAGTTGTTTCCCACGGACTGATGCACTCATATCTGAACTTTTGAACTGGGAATGACGCAGTGAATCGTTGCTTCCCTAGTTATTACCTTGAGAGATGACACCTTGTAAAATACATACAAACGTCCATCCCATTGGCAGAGAGAGAGAGAGCGAGAGATGCCAATGTTCTGCTTGCTTTCGTGAAAATTCGAAGAGGCTTGTTGTGGCTGTAGGGTCTTTTCCTCTATCTTATCGGACAAGTTCTGGATAACAACATCTTGTAAAATTCAAGCCTCCACCCTTTATCTGTGACTGGGGAACAGCTATTTTCTGCCAATGTTTGACTTTGCTGTGAAGATCAGACCAGACCTCTGTTAGAAAAAGAAACAGCTCTCAATGTTTCCTCTCACTGCTGTACTGTTGCAGCCTGCATGGCTTGTTTACTGTGACTCTATTCTCCATTGTGTAGGAAGACACAGCTGTGAAGCTGGGCCGTATTCATCATGGTGCAACGGAGCGAAACGTTTTGCAACAGAAAGCGCAACACGAGTGTTTATTGGTACAAGTTATAAGACCCTCCCTGTTTTAGCCTGTTGTCTTCAAGAACAGCTAGAGCATTGGAAATACTTTTCAAACACTTTGAAGCCAGGTGTTATGTAAATATCAGTCAGTTTGCTTGGTCATATATAAACATGACCCAATCACATCATTACTGCTGTTCCAGCTGGCTGACGGGTGTTATTAGGTCGGTCATTGTTAAAAAAGGGAACGTGACTAATGGATGACATTTAGAGAGTAACCTACTCAACCCTGGTTTATAAGTGCATAGTGAGTGACGTTCGTTACTTCCAGATGTTAGCCTATTATAGACTGAGTGTACAAAACATTAAGAACACCTGCTCGTTCCATGACACAGACTGACCAGGTGAATCCAGGTGAAAGCTATGATCACTTATTTAATGTCACTTGTTAAATCCACTTCAATCAGTGTAGATGAAGGGGAGGATACAGGCTAAAGATGAATTGTGTATATGTGCCATTCAGAGGGTGAATGGGCAAGACAAAATATTGAAGTGCATTTAAACGGGGTATGGTAGTAGGTGCCAGGCGCACCGGTTTGTGTCAAGAACTGCAACGCTGCTGGGTTTTTCACACTCAGCAGTTTCCTGTGTGTATCAAGAATGGTCCACCACCCAAAGGACATCTAGCCAACTTGATACAACTGTGGGAAGCATTGGAGTCAACATGGGTCAGCATTCCTGCTTAACGCTTTTGAAACCTTGTAGATTCCATGCCCCGACAAATTGAGACAGGGGATGAAAATTGGGAAGGTGTTCTTAATGTTTTGTAAACTCAGTGAATATAGGTACATCAATTTAGCAGGTGGCAGGTGGCAGTAGAGGGACAGTCAGGGTTGGGGTCAATTTAAATTACATCCAGGAGCTGAAATTCCAATTCTAATTCTCTGCAATGCTTTTCATTGAGGAACATTTTGTATTGGAATTTGGTTTACTTTCTGAATTGAGTGGAATTGTAAAGTAATTGAATCCAACCCTGGAGACAATAGCCTCTCAGCCAGTGAACCAATTCAATAACACGTCATGATGTGTACGGATCCATTAGTCTGTTTGACAACATGTCATAGTTGAAATTATGAGTTGGGCTGGCTGAGAATTCCAACATTCCATTCTATTTCTCCTATCCCCAGCCCACAACACAGATTCTTTTGAGCCAGTCAGGCCACTAGACGAGCAATCAGCCCATTGACTCTACCCATCTAGCAGACGGTGAATTTAGTTTAACCAGGGCTCAGCATATGATTGTCTCCCTCATTGCCTCCATGCTCCTTCTGTTTGTAGTGTTGTGAGAATCTCTGGCGGAACGTGGCGGTGGTGTCATGGCAACCGGCTCCAGGTCAGGTCGGTTAGGTTGGTGACGGTGGTTTCCATACGGAGTCATTCACAGGGTGTACTTACCTAGCCTATATATCTGTGGTACCTAGCCTATATATCTGTAGTACTTAGCCTATATATACAGTGGGGCAAAAAAGTATTTAGTCAGCCACCAATTGTGCAAGTTCTCTCACTTAAAAAGATGAGAGAGGCCTGTAATTTTCATAATAGGTACACTTCGACTATGACAGACAAGATGAGGAAAAAAAATCCAGATATTTACATTGTAGGATTTTTAATGAATTTATTTGCAAATTATGGTGGAAAATAAGTATTTGGTCACATACAAACAAGCAAGATTTCTGGCTCTCACAGACCTGTAACTTCTTCTTTAAGAGGCTCCTCTGTCCTCCACTCGTTACCTGTATTAATGGCACCTGTTTGAACTTGTTATCAGTATAAAAGACACCTGTCCACAACCTCAAACAGTCACACTCCAAACTCCACTATGGCCAAGACCAAAGAGCTGTCAAAGGACACCAGAAACAAAATTGTAGACCTGCACCAGGTTGGGAAGACTGAATCTGCAATAGGTAAGCAGCTTGGTTTGAAGAAATCAACTGTGGGAGCAATTATTAGGAAATGGAAGACATACAAGACCACTGATAATCTTCCTCGATCTGGGGCTCCACGCAAGATCTCACCCGTGGGGTCAAAATGATCACAAGAACGGTGAGCAAAAATCCCAGAACCACACAGGGGACCTAGTGAATGACCTGCAGAGAGCTGGGACCAAAGTAACAAAGCCTACCATCAATAACACACTACGCCGCCAGGGACTCAAATCCTGCAGTGCCAGACGTGTCCCCCTGCTTAAGCCAGTACATGTTCAGGCCCGTCTGAAGTTTGCTAGAGAGCATTTGGATGATCCAGATGAGGATTGGGAGAATGTCATATGGTCAGATGAAACCAAAATAGAAAAACTCAACTCGTCGTGTTTGGAGGACAAAGAATGCTGAGTTGCATCCAAAGAACACCATACCTACTGTGAAGCATGGGGGTGGAAACATCATGCTTTGGGGCTGTTTTTCTGCAAAGGGACCAGGACGACTGATCCGTGTAAAGGAAAGAATGAATGGGGCCATGTATCGTGAGATTTTGAGTGAAAACCTCCTTCCATCAGCAAGGACATTGAAGATGAAACGTGGCTGGGTCTTTCAGCATGACAATGATCCCAAACACACCGCCCGGGCAATGAAGGAGTGGCTTGTAGAAGCATTTCAAGGTCCTGGAGTGGCCTAGCCAGTCTCCAGATCTCAACCCCATAGAAAATCTTTGGAGGGAGTTGAAAGTCCGTGTTGCCCAGCGACAGCCCCAAAACATCACTGCTCTAGAGGAGATCTGCATGGAGGAATGGGCCAAAATACCAGCAACAGTGTGTGAAAACCTTGTGAAGACTTACAGAAAACGTTTGACCTCTGTCATTGCCAACAAAGGGTATATAACAAAGTATTGAGATAAACTTTTGTTATTGACCAAATACTTATTTTCCACCATAATTTGCAAATAAATTCATTAAAAATCCTACAATGTGATTTTCTGGATTTTTCTTTCTCATTTCGTCTGTCATAGTTGAAGTCTACCTATGATGAAAATTACAGGCCTCTCTCATCTTTTTAAGTGAGAGAACTTGCACAATTGGTGGCTGACTAAATACTTTTTTGCCCCACTGTATGTGGTACCTAGCCTATATATCTGTGGTACCTAGCCTATATATCTGTGGTACCTAGCCTATATACAGTGCCTTGCAAAAGTATTCATCCCCCTTGGCGTTTTTCCTATTTTGTTGCATTACAATTTGTAATTTAAATGGGTTTATATTTTGATTTCATGTAATGGACATACACAAAATAGTCCAAATTGGTGAAGTGAAATGAAAAAAATAAGTTGTTTCAAAAAAAGTGGTGCGTGCATATGTATTCACCCCCGTTTGCTATGAAGCCCCTAAATAAGATCTGGTACAACCAATTACCTTCAGAAGTCACATAATGAGTGGGCACCACCAAGCAAGTGGCACCATGAAGACCAAGGAGCTCTCCAAACAGGTCAGGGACAAAGTTGTGGAGATCAGGGTCAGGGTTATAAAAAATATCTGAAATATCTGAAACATCCCACGGAGCACCATTACATCCATTATTAAATAATGGAAATAATATGGCACCACAACAAACCTGCCAAAAGAGGGCCGCACACCAAAACTCTGGGACCAGGCAAGGAGGGCATTAATCAGAGAGGCAACAAAGAGACCAAAGATAACCCTGAAGGAGCTGCAAAGCTCCACAGCGGAGATTGGATTATCTGTCCATAGGACCACTTTAAGCCGTACACTCCACAGAGCTGGGCTTTACGGAAGAGTGGGCAGAGAAAACCTATTGCTTAAAGAAAAAATAAGCAAACATGTTTGGTGTTTGCCCGAAAGGCATGTGGGAGACTCCTCAAACATATGGCAGAAAGTACTAGTCAGATGAGATTAAAAGCTTTTTGACCATCAAGGAAAACGCTATGTCTGGTGCCAAGCCAACACCCCGAGAACAACATCCCCACAGTGAAGCATGGTGGTGGCAGCATCATGCTGTGGGGATGTTTTCCATCGGCAGGGACTGGGAATCTGGTCAGAATTGAAGGAATGATGGATGGCGCTAAATACAGGGATATTCTTGAGGGAAACCTGTTTCAGTCTTGAGATTTGAGACTGGGACGGAGGTTCACCTTCCAGCAGGACAATGACCCTAAGCATACTGCTAAAGCAACACTTGAGTGGTTTAAGGGGAAACATTTAAATGTCTTGGAATGGCCTAGTCAAAGCCCAGACCTCAATCCAATTGAGAATCTGTGGTATGACTTAAAGATTGCTGTACACCAGCGGAACCCATCCAACTTGAAGGAGCTGGAGCAGTTTTGGGCAAAAATCCCAGTGGCTAGATGTGCCAAGCTTATAGAGGCTTATAGAGCGTGTAGATACAATTATACAATGAGCAAAGTGATGATTTTGTTTGTATGTTGCTGCTATGAAAGTTAACTCTGTGTGGGGGATCAGGGTGTATTCATTCCGCCGATTCTGTTGAAAAATGGAAGCAAACAACACCTGGCCTAGAGGTTGAAGGCCGATACTGTCATGTAGTCGTGTATAGACTAGGCCCAGTAGAGGTTGTGCACCCGATACTGTAGGAGGTGAATAGGCCTGGAGGATAGGGTAGGAGATGGATAGGCCTGGAGGATAGGGTAGGAAGTGGATAGGCCTGGAGGATAGGGTAGGAAGTGGATAGGCCTGGAGGATAGGGTAGGAGGTGGATAGACCTGGAGGATAGGGTAGGAGATGGATAGGCCTGGAGGATAGGGTAGGAGGTGGATAGGCCTGGAGGATAGGGTAGGAGATGGATAGGCCTGGAGGATAGGGTAGGAGGTGGATTGGCCTGGAGGATAGGGTAGGAGGTGGATTGGCCTGGAGGATAGGGTAGGAGGTGGATTGGCCTGGAGGATAGGGTAGGAGGTGGATTGGCCTGGAGGATAGGGTAGGAGGTGGATTGGCCTGGAGGATAGGGTAGGAGGTGGATTGGCCTGGAGGATAGGGTAGGAGGTGGATAGACCTGGAGGATAGGGTAGGAGGTGGATAGGCCTGGAGGATAGGGTAGGAGGTGGATAGGGTAGGAGGTGGATAGGCCTGGAGGATAGGGTAGGAGGTGGATAGGCCTGGAGGATAGGGTAGGAGGTGGATAGGCCTGGAGGATAGGGTAGGAGGTGGATAGGCCTGGAGGATAGGGTAGGAGGTGGATAGGCCTGGAGGATAGGGTAGGAGGTGGATAGGCCTGGAGGATAGGGTAGGAGGTGGATAGGCCTGGAGGATAGGGTAGGAGGTAGATAGGCCTGGAGGATAGGGTAGGAGGTGGCGTGCTTGTTTTTGGAGGCAACAAGCGTGCTTGTTTTTTTTTCTTGTGGGTCATTGATTTATTAAGGCACTTTGTTATTGTTCCCTACATGAGTCTGAACTAGTTATGCGTGGCGAGTTTGACGTCAGTTGTAGGAAGACGACGTAGTTGAAGCCTTTTCAATCAGGTCTGGGTTAGCGTTCATTAGGTACCAAATGGAAGAGAACACCCCCGAAACAGAGGCACTACCTGGGCTAATTTCTGTTTCCCTACTGAACATGAAGCTGTCTGTTTAGAGGCTAGAGAAATAGGGGATAGTAGGACCCTATACAGTCTGTTTCATCGGGGATAGTAAGGCCCTATAAAATCTGTTTCATAGGGGATAGTAGGACTGTAAAATCTGTTTCGTAGGGGGTTGGACTGAAAACCTACAGGACAGTAGATCTCTAGACTATAGAGCAGGGTTCACCAACTGGTGGCCCACAGGCCGAATTTGGCCAGTGGGGGGTTTTATTTGATCCCCCAAGTTTTCTGAGCATACTATTATTATTATATTTTTGTTGTTGGACGTGAAAGACTGTTCCAAGTTATTTTATTTTGGGGAATCTGTTCTCAAGTATTCCCACGCATAATAGAGAGATGTGATGGTATACAAATGTGTAAGCAAGATTTGACATTATTGTTTTCGACAAATATTATATCTGTTTAGGCTTCTTGCGGTCAATTTTCTGCCTGCAAATTATTTTTAATTATGTTCCGGCCCCCTGACCATCCCCTCAAGAAAAAAAATCATCCCGGGGCTGAATGTAGTTGATGATCCCTGCTCTAGAGCTTACCCCTTCAAAGTAGGAGGATACATATGCAAATAAAAGAAGACTGGTCATTGGACAGAATAATCAGATCAGATTGTGATGTCATGATATGGGCCAGAAATTCCATCCCACCTGAACAGGCTGAAACTCCAGGATATATGTAATTTTTTTTTTTCAAACGGCTCTTACACAAAAAGGGTATTATCATAATTTTCACAATTTCAGAGTTTTATTTCAACCTCCTAGTGTGGAAATAACATAAAAATAAAAAGGAACAAAAATCTCTTTTTTTTTTTTGACAGCACCAAAATGGTCGGCAAACACTGCATTACCAATGCTGCTCATCTGTTCGAACACTAACCCATTTATCCTCCTCCTGGAACGCTGTGACATCATCGCCCTGACGTAGAGGGAGGGAGAACAATGGGCTAATAGAGGGTACAGGGATCACACAGAACACAGTCTCAACCCAGAGAGGAGACAACCTACCCTTCTCAACCAGCGAAAAATAAAGCGATAGATGGCATCCTAAAATAGCACCCTGTTCCCTACATATTGGACTACTTTTAACCAGAACCTTATGGGCAATAGGATGCTATTTGGGATACACCCGTTGTCACCTTGTGCCCTTAAACCACACCATTGCTAGGCCTGGTCTAGGACCGTTACCATATCTAGACTATCCCGCAAACACTCTGAAGACAGATTCTTCAACTACCTCCACCATAGTCTGAGAATATCCTCAGAAAGACAGAAAAATAAATCAATTTTGATTCCTAGAGAAAGTCTTTTAACTCTTTTGACTTCCCCAAAAAGTCAAAATGAAGGCTTTTTGAGAGAATTTGATCTGGCTTGATTGTTCACATGATGAGGATGAAATAGAGTACCACAGTATGATTCATGATACCCATAAAACCTAGCAGTCAAACAGGGAAATGGGTTCCAATTGTTTTTCCACCATTCATTTTTCCCATAGGGTATTTTAGAAACACTTAAAGTAAGGTCTGTGTTTTGTGTAGGCTTACCCTGACGTGACGTTTTGATAACCGTGTAAATCTCTCTAGGACAAGGCTGACAAGTCCACAACAATGCTTAAACCACAATAGGAGACATCTTTTGAGGTCTTGGAACAAAACAAAACAATTTGAATTGTGTAGTTGCCCTTTAATTCAATTGTGCTCAGGACTGGCAAGTGTTTTTTGTACTGTACAATGTAGTCTACATGTGATGGATACAAATCATCATTTGTATCCATTTGTATCCACCCGGAAGGCCTACTTTACAGTGAAACTTTAATTGGGAAGGTTTTTTGGGAAAGCTGGAAAATGTTCATTTAAACAGCGCATGATGACTGAATTGTGCCTCGCAAAAATTCAATCGATTTCGGACTAAACTTTTTGAATACCTATTGCTGTATTCCCAATTGCTGCATACCTATTGTTGCTTTTTGAATAAATCTTGATAATAAAAAAAAAAAGGCAATTATGACCTAAAAGCTAAAGTTACCAGCTACATTATTTTAACTGGCACCTTAGCGGCTAATAAAAAATGGGTCGTAAGTGTTTTGATCGCAGTTTTGAGCCCTGCGTGTCCAATCAGACCCTTGGGTGGTTTGAGTGTTTTGGGGAAGGGGAACAAACTCAATATACTGTACTTGAAAATGACTCAAACCAAATAGAAACTGTAGGAATGATCATGTATCTACATTCATACAGTTTTCTTGTGTCCAGATAAAAATCTCCCAAAACGATGGATGCTGCAATGAGTTGAATCCTCTCTCCTTCAGCTGTTTAATTAAATGTTTAAATTTGATCTTTATTTAACTAGGCAAGTCAGTTAAAGAACAAATTCTTATTTACAATGACGGCCTACCGGGGAACAGTGGGTTAACTGCCTTGTTCAGGGGCAGAACGACAGATCCGATTTTTACCTTGTCAGCTCGGGGGTTTGATCCGGCACCCTTTCGGTTACTGGCCCAACACTCTAACCACTAGGCTACCCTGCCGCCCCGTTTTAAAGATGTTGCAGTGAGTGGGGAGCTAATTCCTAACTGAATTCTCGCTCTCCTCCAGGTGTTTAAGATGTTGCAGTGAGTGGGGAGCTGAATCCTAGCTGAAGCCTCAGCATGTCTGTCCTGCTGACGGTGGTGGTGGGTGTGGTGTGGTGGGGGGCCGTGGTCCAGGGGGCTCTGTGTCCCGGAGGGGGCCTGGCTGACTGCCCTACCCAGCAGAGCAACACCTCCGGTGGGGGTGACACCTCCAGGGACTACTGCTACACCGCCCGTATCCGCTCCACCGTGCTCCAGGGCCTACCCTTTGGAGGGGTGCCTACCGTCCTCGCACTCGACTTCATGTGCTTCCTGGTGAGTCACTTCTGTTTTGTATCAATACAGCTTTATTGTCCATATTTTTTTTTCTACACCAAATTCAGATGAATATTTAGTAGGGCCGAGAGTTTTTTAAAATTTTTAAATTGACCATCTGATCTGGCCTGGGGAAAAAAAACTCTAGTTGGCTATAGCCTATACCTTAGGCCCAGAGTTGTTCCTGGTTCAAGGAAAAACCCAAGGCCCCACGGTACAGATGTAACCACTAGGTAGTGTGTGTAACTGATTCTGATTGGCCATAGCAGCTATATGTAAATACAGAAAGCAATTGGATTTGGAATAACACCTTGCTTCACTAATGCATTGTGTAATAGCTAGCTACCGTCTGTGTACATTGGGACCTCTCCCTCCCTACTGAAGACAGTAGTATAAGATGGCGCCGACAGACAATGGCAGCTCTGCTTCTAGCTCCAAAGTCTTCTACTTTTAGATCTGTGTGTAATGTTGTGTATTGTTAGATATTACTGCAACGCTGGAGCTAGGAACACAAGCATTTTCAATACACCCCGCAATAACATCTGCTAAATATGTGTACGCAACCAATAAGATTTGATTTTAAGGTTGTGTGTGTGCGTGTGTGCGTGTGTGTGCGTGTGTGTGCGTGTGTGTGCGTGTGTGTGTGCGTGTGTGTGTGCGTGTGTGTGTGCGTGTGTGTGTGCGTGTGTGTGTGTGTGTGTGTCATTCCTAGGTACTCCTGTTTGTGTTCTCCATCTTGAGGAAAGTAGCATGGGACTACGGTCGCTTGGCTCTGGTGACTGACGCTGACAGGTATATCACTACACAGCAACCTATTTAGAATGTGATCTCTGCACTCCTAGAGTACAAGGCCAGGCTGTTGTAACTCTTGTTAACTTTGCAGCCTGATATAGCCTAGTGCTTTGTGTTCTACCAGAGAATAGATGTCCAGACAGACTACTAGACTACTTGTTTTAAAAAAATATATATGTTTTTAATGCGATTTTCAGATTTGTTGAACAGATAATGAGAGAGGATGCCAGAGGGGAAAGACAGAGAGGCTGGATTAGAATCTGGATTAGAATCTGGATTAGAATCTGGATTAGAACCTGGATTAGAATCTGGATTAGAACCTGGATTAGAATCTGGATTAGAACCTGGGCCAACACTATTCATGTGTGCCAGAGGCTGCAGCTTAACTACTAGACTAGCCAGGCCACGAGATGGACTGCTTCTGCTTCTACTGGGTCAGAGTTTACTGTCCTCAGGAGACAGACAGACAGATGTTGGGCAAATGGAGGAACTAGGAATAGTCATCACTTTTCTCACAGTTTTCTTTTCCCAGGCAGAGCCAATCAAATCCACGCAGCCAGTGCAGTACTACTAGGCCGGGTCAGTAATGAGGCCGGGTCAGTAATGAGGCCGGGTCAGTAATGAGGCCGGGTCAGTAATGAGGCCGGGTAAGTAATGAGGCCGGGTCAGTAATGCAGTATCCAAGTCTTGATTTTAATGAACAAGTCAACTACTGCCTTTGACTCCCTGAGGACAATGTCTCATTCCCAATTAGTCCTTTTTTTGTTGTTGTCCTGGCAGCCCTCTTCCTCGTCTCCTTCTCTAAACACAGTGGAGGAGAAGGTCCAAGGAGCTGTTTTGAGAAGGAGGATGTGAGGAACTGGGGGAAAGACAAATCCAGAAACAGCCAGTGTGCTCAGGAGTCAAAAGGAAGTGGTTGAGTCATCTGCCAGAGAAGACAGTGGGTAAAAAGAGACAATACATTTTGCTTTAGGCTTCAGTCAACTCACCGAACTCCTAGAAACACGACAGGGGTTACACTCTATCACTTTAGTTTGAATACTCTGCAGAACAGCTGAGCCTTCTTTCAGAGGTCATGTTTGTTTATCTATCTGATGTTTCTGCACCTCAGTATTTGTGCAGCTGGATATTTTGATAGCATCTAACCCCATAGGACTCTACAGTTATGACTCAGGGCTAGCTATGTGAGGGGACCGAGGGAGGGAGAGGGACCGAGGGAGGGACCGAGGGAGGGAGAGGGACCGAGGGAGGGAGAGGGACTGTGGGAGGGACCGAGGGAGGGCGGGAGGGAGAGGGAGGGAGGGAGAGGGACGGAGGGAGGGAGAGGGACGGAGGGAGGGAGGGAGAGGGACGGACAAAGGGAGATGGACCGACCGATGGAGGGAAGGAGGGACTGAGGAAGATGGACGGACCGACCGAGGGAGGGAGGGATGGATGGTGGGAGGGAGGGAGGGAGGGAGAGGGACAGCGGGCGGGAGAGAGGGACAGCGGGAGAGAGGCAGAGGCCAAAGGTCTACTTTTGTAATAGAGAGAGAACATGTAGATGAGACTAGACATTAGTCTCATGACAATACTCTGAAGTGCTGACTGGGGCTCAGTTTGACCATCTCCTGTCTAACTCTGCTGTATTAAGTGGATAATGACACAGTGTTCCATAGATAGGCCTGTTGTTTACCCAGCTGCATGCCTGCAGGACGTGCAGACAGACAGTGAATCCCATTTGGCTTAACGTCTAGGTTATAATGCGTTTCTGTTTGACTGTTTTATTATGAACCACTAGCAGCCATTTATGGAGTAGCGTTCTGGTCTTTAGGTACTAAATACTGTCCAGAAAATACTCAGGCTAACACCCCAGCCGAAGGCCCTCTGTCACTGTAAAGAGAACTGAACTACAACTTCCCGATGTTGTGATTTTAACCTGAACAGTTGATCACTAGTTTCACCTCCCAGAAATATCCTAAGCTGATCTCCGCCATGTTGTTTTATTTTTCTGTTTTTTTGTTTGTTTTCTCTCTGAAGACAGAATCAGCGATACAGCCGTCTGGATGAACAGGAATAGTATGTCTTCTTATTGCGTCACACTGCTTCTCTTCCTCTCTTTCAACCCCTCTTATCTTCTAGGAGTAACTCTCTTCCTTCCATCCCATTCCTACCTAGGCTGGTGTGGGTTGGGTTGGCCTGTCTGGCTCTGTTGTGGTGCTGGGATCCATTCCTACCTAGGCTGGTGTGGGTTGGGTTGGCCTGTCTGGCTCTGTTGTGGTGCTGGGATCCATTCCTACCTAGGCTGGTGTGGGTTGGGTTGGCCTGTCTGGCTCTGTTGTGGTGCTGGGATCCATTCCTACCTAGGCTGGTGTGGGTTGGGTTGGCCTGTCTATCTCTGTTGTGGGGTTTCTCTTTCTTTCTCTCCTGCCAGGCTTTTCTTCTTCGAGCCTGTCTCCTGCTGTTTTCTCTTTCTTTCTGGTCTTTCCACGGTTTTAACCCTGCTCTCTCTCTCTCTCTCTGTCTGTCTGTCTGTCTGTCTGTCTGTCTGTCTGTCTGTCTGTCTGTCTCTGTCTCCCTCTGTTTTACCACTATAACCCTGTTGCTGGATGTTCTCTCTCCCTAACTAACTAATCAGCTCTATATGCTAATCTATGTGTCATCATTAACCTCTGAGAAGCAGAGTGTCTCTCCTGTCCTCCTGTATGAGCGCACCGCATGAGGCGCCCAGCAGGCATGATACCTACAGGGTGGAGAGGTACGGTAACTAGTAACTACACCCCTCGCCTCACCCTGTGGTTGTGTAGATGCCGTCAAGCTCCTGAGTCCTGACTGGTTATCCCTACATACAGCTCCTGTATCAGTCTGGTGGTTCTGTGTTTCTGCACCTACCCTTAGCTCTCTGAGGTCATCTCTGGACGACTATTGAGTTATAGCCATTGTGGGTTCTCCCCCCCCCTCATTCTATTAGAGACCTCAAAGAGCTCTGGGTGATGTCATCCTTGAATCTAGTTTTACACTGGACAGTTCCTCCATCACTAATGGAGATTCAAACAGGGTACTAGTATCCCAGATCTGTTTTATATTGTCTTGTGAACTCCTATGATCATTGATATACTATTGGCACAATCAGATCTGGGACCAGGCTATGGGAGCTGCCTGATGAAGAATATGAGTTAAAAGAGCTTCAATCTGGTCTAGTTCTGGGAGTCAAAACGCATGTGTATCAGTGTCTGAGCTGTAGGACCTGAAAGCTCTGCTGGGTGATCAATGGTGGTGGCTTACGTCCTTCTATGGTTATGTGTATCAATGATTCTACGCTCAGGTTCTCCTGTTTGTCTTTGTGAATGCCCTTCCCTTTCTCTCTCTCTAATGGGGGTCCTTCTCTCTGTGTCTCTCTCTCTCTCTCTCTCTCTGTGTCTCTCTCTCTCTCTCTCTAATGGGGGTCCTTCTCTCTGTGTCTCTCTCTCTCTCTCTCTCTCTGTGTCTCTCTCTCTCTCTCTCTAATGGGGGTCCTTCTCTCTGTGTCTCTCTCTCTCTCTCTCTCTGTGTCTCTCTCTCTCTCTCTAGTGGGGGCCCTTCATTGCTTTTCCTTCCAATCTCTGTCCTCTTAACAGGCTTGGGTGTCAGACTCTGTGCAGAGACAGTTTGTGTATCTCTAGAATCCTCCAACTGCATGACACGATGCAGAGGTTTGTTCTGGGTTGATTGTTGTCTCGCTGATGGGGGTGTGTGAGTACCAGGCCAACCGTGTACTCCGACCCTAGCCCTGTCTCCCAGGTTTTGGGTCAACGACATTCAATTTCCGGAAATAAACTGAAATTCCAAAATTGGAATTGGAATGTAAGTTTACTTTCTGAATTGACTGAACAGATAGATTGATGCCAACTCCACAGCCGTCTGAGGTACAGCGGTGTAGATACAGCCCAGCGCCAACCTCTCTAGACCGGTGGCCACTGAACTAACTAATCTGTAAATAAACACACTGTTGATACTGTACTGATGTCAGCTTAACTAACTATTTGAGATCAGGTTTGTTGTTTTTGGGGTGCCAAGGCTAATGCTAGGCTGAAGCTATCTCCGTCAGGTTTGTTGTTGGGGGTTCCAGGCTAATGCTAGTCTAAAGCTATCTACGTCAGGTTTGTTGTTGGGGAGCGTCAGGCTAATGCTAGGCTAATGCTATCTCCGTCAGGTTTGTTGTTGGGGGGCGCCAGGCTAGGCTAATGCTAGTTCTAAGTTTTTTTTAACATTGTGTGTACAGTGTGGCGTCTGCCATGACTTCGGAGCTACCCGATCGCTACGAACGCCTGACCTCTGTCTCCAGCTCAGTGGACTTTGAGCAGAGAGACACTGTAAGTACTACTTCCTGTTTTTACTGGTGTCAGGGGGTCATGGGGTGTGGAGCGACTACTGTAGGGGAACTTGTTTGTGAGAAAAATCTTGTCGTACTTTTGTACATTTGAGTCATTTAGCAGACGCTCTTATCCAGAACGACTTAGTCAGTGAACGCATGTTAAAGATGCACTCTGGGATTTTAAGCACAACAAATTCGTAACCTATCACACCAAATGGATGACGTAGTAGACAATTGGATGATGTAGTACACACACAAAAAAAAAACGGGGACCACTTTAGTTTGAGAGTGCATTTTTAAGAGCACAAGTAGAGAGAACCACATAATTGATTTCATCCTATTGTCACAGCGTTACTTTGAACTGCTGACCGAGTGTAAATTTACCAGAGAACGGGATACCAGGATTGCAGTCAATTTCTTTTGAATTCCAGTCAATTCAGGAAGTACACTTTAATTCCAATTCTTTTCAATGCTTTTTTGATGTGGAATTGGAATTTAATTTATGTTCTGAATTGACTGGAATTGAAATGGAATTGACCCCAACACTGCAGGATACAGCTTGATATGTTCAGTTTTGGGTTGGGTTTTAATTGGGCCACTTACTCACTTTTATGAGTCCACTACTGTGACGCAATGTTGCGAGAAGAATTTCCCCAATTGGATAATAAACTCCTAATCTACGGCGGCTCTAACCTAATCTCATTTCTCTTCAGGGCTTCTGCTCTTGGTTAACAGCCATCTTCCGCATAAAGTGAGTCTCCCATAAAGTTTTGGGTGTGGGTATGTGCATGAGACCGCAATAAAGGGAGAATGAGGTTGTGTGCGAGTTGGAATTTAGTAATGTGTGTGTGTGTGAGTTAACAAACAAACTGACTGTTCAGAGGTCTGCTCTGCAGACCCTGGCTAGTATTTCTCTGACTATGTATCCTTGTAAAAAACACTGTCTCAAAGGGACTTTTCTGGTTAAATAAAGGTTAAATCTCTCTCTCTCTCTCTCTCTCTCTCTCTCTCTCTCTCTCTCTCTCTCTCTCTCTCTCTCTCTCTCTCTCTCTCTCTCTCCAGGGATGAGGAGATCAGGGAGAAGTGTGGGGAGGATGCAGTGCACTACCTCTCCTTCCAGAGGCACATCATTGGTCTGCTGGTGGTGGTGGGCGTGCTCTCAGTGGCCATTGTCCTGCCCGTCAACTTCTCAGGAAATCTATTGGGTGAGTGGGGTTTAGGGGGTGGGACTAACACTGGGCTGGTGGTGTACCCTATCCCCTATGTAGTTCACTACTTTAGATCAGGGCCCTATTGCCCTATGTCCCTGTGGGTGTCCCTATGTCCCTGTGGGTCCTGGTCAACAGTAGTGCACTACAGAGGGAATAGGGTGCCATTTGAGACGTGTCCCTAGTAGTTAGGAGGTTAATATTATGATTATAGATAGAATTGTATCTATTTTAATGGCTCTGATGGCTCAAGGGTTATATCATGTGATTTTTCCATCTTGTCGTCACATGAAACATCAAAGTGGAGGCAAATACAAGTAAGTGAGAAAGTAGCCTTGTCCAAGCTAGCCTTGTCTGAGTCCATAGGGCAGGAGCATATCTCCAGCTCCTCTAGCACGAGGCTGGCTCCTCCCCTAGCGCGAGGCTGGCTCCTCCTCTAGCGCGAGGCTGGCTCCTCCTCTAGCGCGAGGCTGGCTCCTCCCCTAGAGCGAGGCGGCTCCTCCCCTAGCGCGAGGCGGCTCCTCCTCTAGCGCGAGGCTGGCTCCTCCCCTAGCGCGAGGCTGGCTCCTCCCCTAGCGCGAGGCTGGCTCCTCCCCTAGCGCGAGGCTGGCTCCTCCCCTAGCGCGAGGCTGGCTCCTCCCCTAGCGCGAGGCTGGCTCCTCCTCTAGCGCGAGGCGGCTTGATGTACAAGGGCAGACTAGATGTAATTACTATCAATGTCCTCTGTGTAGAAATAGCTGTGGTCATGCTGGCCAGATTGACCATTTAAAATAAGTATTCTGTGTATCACATGAGTCAAATTCTTCTCATCAGCGCCTTGTGGATTCATTTCCTCACTTGGATATAATAGGAAACCTCCTGCTCCTCTAAAAACACAAGAGCCCCCAACCCACCCATAGATATAGAATAACTAGAATGGACAAAAACACATGAGCCTCCAACCCAATCATAGAAATAGAATGAACTATAACGTACATTCCCATTCTAGAACCCAATCATAGAAATAGAATGAACTACAACGTACATTCCCATTCTAGAACCCAATCATAGAAATAGAATGACTAGCTGCTTCATCAGACATAATGTCCTATTGTTCTACTGTGTACTAGGCTAACCATGAAGTAAAATATAATCTCTTTTTATTTCCCACACAGAAAACAATGCCTACAGTTTTGGGCGTACCACTATAGCCAATCTGGATGCCAAGTGAGTGCTTCTCCATTACTGTTTCCTTATTGTAGGGTGTGGTGATGATCATAAAAATGAACTTCCTTATGTTATATTTAAGCAATGAGGCACCTCAGGGGTACAGCCTGGATACACCTCAGGGGTACCGCCTGGATACACCTCAGGGGTACCGCCTGGATACACCTCAGGGGTACCGCCTGGATACACCTCAGGGGTACAGCCTGGATACACCTCAGGGGTACAGCCTGGATACACCTCAGGGGTACCGCCTGGATACACCTCAGGGGTACCGCCTGGATACACCTCAGGGGTACCGCCTGGATACACCTCAGGGGTACGGCCTGGATACACCTCAGGGGTACCGCCTGGATACACCTCAGGGGTACCGCCTGGATACAGCCCTTAGCCGTGGTATATTGGCCATAAACCCACGAGATGCCTTACAATTTTTTTTGTAACCGATAATAAGCACAGAGCTCTGTTGGCACGTTGTGGTGGTTGTCTTCAAAGTTGTTTTGCGCCGCTCGCAAAAAAAAAAAAATCTAAGTTAAGCACGACGAGCGGAATTAAATGTAACATGGCTTTGAAAATAGAAAGTTTTGAGGTGCGCTCAGTGTTCAGCTGACATTTCACAGACACAAACGCTTTGTTTTCTGTGTGAATCTTCTAAATACAACAGGAATATTTTTTGATCATATGAAAAGCGGATACTAAAATATGACAATACTACGTCATGTCTTAAACATCGATATCTATCTTACCGTCTTACTTCTATATTGGTTTTATGTCGTTCCGTATTCGAGAATATTAAGATGAGGAGTTCAACTGTGAGCCTGTCAGTTAGCCTTAATTCTCTCACAGCATCCAGTCTAGCTGACACAATGCTATTAAACCGGGTTCTTGACCACTTTCTCTGCCTTCCATTGATTTAGTAACCCATATTCTGGCCATCCTACAAGGGTAAAAACTCCAATAACCTTTTAAACGGATTATGATAGAGTCTGGACAATTTGGACAATTTTTTTTTTCTTAGAGGGTTATCTACTCAAACATATATATATATATATATATATATATATATATATATATATATATATATATATATATATATATATATATATATATATGATGAAATCTGTTGGTCAAAATATGTTTTTGATTGGACACCTTACTTATTGACGTTCCAATTTTAGTAGGAATGGTTGGTGTCTACCTAAACTGGGTTCATTTGTCTCTCCTCACAGTAACATGCTGCTGTGACTAACTGGGTTCATCTGTCTCTGTCTCTCCTCACAGTAACATGCTGCTGTGACTAACTGGGTTCATCTGTCTCTGTCTCTCCTCACAGTAACGTGCTGCTGTGACTAACTGGGTTCATCTGTCTCTCCTCACAGTAACATGCTGATGTGGCTAACTGGGTTCATCTGTCTCTGTCTCTCCTCACAGTAACGTGCTGCTGTGACTAACTGGGTTCATCTGTCTCTCTCTCCTCACAGTAACATGCTGCTGTGACTAACTGGGTTCATCTGTCTCTGTCTCTCCTCACAGTAACATGCTGCTGTGACTAACTGGGTTCATCTGTCTCTGTCTCTCCTCACAGTAACATGCTGCTGTGACTAACTGGGTTCATCTGTCTCTGTCTCTCCTCACAGTAACATGCTGCTGTGACTAACTGGATTCATCTGTCTCTCCTCACAGTAACATGCTGCTGTGACTAACTGGGTTAATCTCTCTCTGTCTCTCCTCACAGTAACATGCTGCTGTGACTAACTGGGTTCATCTGTCTCTGTCTCTCCTCACAGTAACATGCTGCTGTGACTAACTGGGTTCATCTGTCTCTGTCTCTCCTCACAGTAACATGCTGCTGTGACTAACTGGATTCATCTGTCTCTCCTCACAGTAACATGCTGCTGTGACTAACTGGGTTCATCTGTCTCTCCTCACAGTAACATGCTGCTGTGACTAACTGGGTTTATCTGTCTCTGTCTCTCCTCACAGTAACATGCTGCTGTGACTAACTGGGTTCATCTGTCTCTGTCTCTCCTCACAGTAACATGCTGCTGTGACTAACTGGGTTCATCTGTCTCTGTCTCTCCTCACAGTAACATGCTGCTGTGACTAACTGGATTCATCTGTCTCTCCTCACAGTAACATGCTGCTGTGACTAACTGGGTTAATCTCTCTCTGTCTCTCCTCACAGTAACATGCTGCTGTGACTAACTGGGTTCATCTGTCTCTGTCTCTCCTCACAGTAACATGCTGCTGTGACTAACTGGGTTCATCTGTCTCTGTCTCTCCTCACAGTAACATGCTGCTGTGACTAACTGGATTCATCTGTCTCTCCTCACAGTAACATGCTGCTGTGACTAACTGGGTTCATCTGTCTCTCCTCACAGTAACATGCTGCTGTGACTAACTGGGTTTATCTGTCTCTGTCTCTCCTCACAGTAACATGCTGCTGTGACTAACTGGGTTCATCTGTCTCTGTCTCTCCTCACAGTAACATGCTGCTGTGACTAACTGGGTTCATCTGTCTCTGTCTCTCCTCACAGTAACATGCTGCTGTGACTAACTGGATTCATCTGTCTCTCCTCACAGTAACATGCTGCTGTGACTAACTGGGTTCATCTGTCTCTCCTCACAGTAACATGCTGCTGTGACTAACTGGGTTTATCTGTCTCTGTCTCTCCTCACAGTAACATGCTGCTGTGACTAACTGGGTTCATCTGTCTCTGTCTCTCCTCACAGTAACATGCTGCTGTGACTAACTGGGTTCATCTGTCTCTGTCTCTCCTCACAGTAACATGCTGCTGTGACTAACTGGGTTCATCTGTCTCTCTTCACAGTAACATGCTGCTGTGACTAACTGGGTTCATCTGTCTCTGTCTCTCCTCACAGTAACATGCTGCTGTGACTAACTGGATTCATCTGTCTCTCCTCACAGTAACATGCTGCTGTGACTAACTGGGTTTATCTGTCTCTCCTCACAGTAACATGCTGCTGTGACTAACTGGGTTCATCTGTCTCTGTCTCCCCTCACAGTAACATGCTGCTGTGACTAACTGGGTTCATCTGTCTCTGTCTCTCCTCACAGTAACATGCTGCTGTGACTAACTGGGTTCATCTGTCTCTCCTCACAGTAACATGCTGCTGTGGCTAACTGGGTTTATCTGTCTCTGTCTCCCCTCACAGTAACATGCTGCTGTGACTAACTGGGTTCATCTGTCTCTCCTCACAGTAACATGCTGCTGTGACTAACTGGGTTCATCTGTCTCTGTCTCTCCTCACAGTAACATGCTGCTGTGACTAACTGGGTTCATCTGTCTCTCCTCACAGTAACATGCTGCTGTGGCTCCACACCACCTTTGCGTTCCTCTACCTGTTGCTGACCGTGTACAGCATGAGACGCCACACCTCCAAGATGCACTACAGAGAGGACGATCTGGTGGGTGCTATGAACACACCACACATACACACACCAATGTTCCTAAATATCTCTCCACTATCTGGATGCAGGCTGTATACTAGATGTACCAGGTCAATGTGAAAAGTCCACCGCGTCTTCATTCTTTGCTCTCTTTTCTTTTATAGGTGAAACGGACTTTATTTGTCAATGGGATCTCCAAGTATGCAGAGGAGAAGCACATCAAGCAACACTTTGAGTAAGTGCTGTCTGTTTCCTGATTTCACTTTGCAATCCTCAATTGTTTCTCTTAGAATGTATTTTTTAGAAAAATTACATGAATCCACCATTTGCATTAATGTAGTCTCTCTGGAAGACCCAATTCCCCCAGGTAGTTGGGTAAGGCTTCAGTGCAAGTCCTGCCCTCTCCATGGTCCGTGTGTGTGTGCGTGTGTGTGTGTGTGTGTGTGTGTGTGTGTGTGTGTAGTCCGTGCGTCCCAGGCCAGCCCTATACATACATACAATAGCAGGCCTATCTGTGTAATTGTTCCTAACTGAAGTCAGATGGGCTGAGTCATGTGTTAGGCTGTTGGAGGATGGGCTGGGAGGGACACAGAGAGAGACCTACTCTGCCCTGTTGGTCTCTCTCTCTCTCTCTCTCTCTGCAGGCTACTGGCCAACTGACATGTTACTGACCAACTCTGACACAGACACCCACTGGGAGGGGGGACACAGGCACCCACTGGGAGGGGGAGGACAGACACCCACTGGGAGGGGGAGGACAGACACCCACTGGGAGGGGGAGGACAGACACCCACTGGGAGGGGACAGTTGTCCATAGCTTATGACTGCCCATACCATAACCCCACCGCCACCATGGGACACTCTGTTCACAATGTTGACATCAGCAAACCGCTCGCCAACATGACGCAATACACGTGGTCTATGGTTGCGAGGCCGGTTGGACGTACTGCCAAATTCTCTAAAACAACTTTAGAGGCGGCTTATGGTAGAGAAATTATCATTAAATTTTCTGGCAACTGCTCTGGTGGACTTTTCTGCAGTCAGCATGCCAATTGCGTGTTCCCTCAACTTGAGACCTCTGTGGCATTGTGTTGTGTGTCTCAACTGCACATTTTAGAGTTGCCTTTTATTGTCCCCAGCACAAGGTGCACCTGTGTAATGATCATGCTGTTTAATCAGCTTCTTGATATGCGACACCTGTCAGGTGGATGGATTATCTTGGTAAAGGAGAAATGCTCACTAACAGTGATGTAAACACATTTGTCCACAACATTTGACAGAAATAAGCTTTTTTGTGCGTATGGAACATTTCTGGGATCTTTTATTTCAGCTCATGAAACATGGGACCAACACTGTTGGTCCCATGTTGCCTTTTTGTATTTTTGTTCAGCGTGATTAGATTACAGTCCTGTAATAGTGAATACCATAAAATGTAATTGGATTACTAGAATATCGACCATGCATCACTTCCTTGATTTGAAATGCTTTCTATGTGAATCTAATCCACTTCCCCTTGTCGTCGTGGTGTGGTTCTGTATAGGTTCTGGCAGTGGTCACTGTCACCATAGAAACAGAATTACTAGAACAGACATTGCCATTCAAGTCCACGTTCCGTGATGGGTGGACTGGTGACCGTATTGAGTGTACCCGTGATGAGTGTTCTACTCCTTCTATTTCTATGACTGTGACATGTAGTACAGAGAGACTGCTGAGGCACTTCTAACCTACGATTTAATGTCTGCAACCAACAAAGGACTGAAGGGAATACTATAGACTTGCATTAACAGATTCCTCCATGTCCATACCTTAATTCAAGCCTTATCTTTCCATCTCTTTCTATCAATACAGACAGGCTTATGAAAACTGCTGTGTTCTAGAGGCTCGTATTTGTTACGATGTGGCCAAGCTGATGTCCCTCAACTCAGAAAGGTAAGTAGTATCTCTGCTTGACTGTCCCTGTCTGTAGCAATACCATAGAGATAGTTAGAGGACTGAATTGAGATTTAACGTGTTTTACCATGGACATTGCCATTGAGGGGCTTCCACCATTTTAAAGTATACTGAACAAAAAATAAACTCAACAGAAACCAATTTGAAAGATTTGACTGAGTTACAGTTCATATACGGAAATCAGTCAATTGAAATAAATTAATTAGGCCCTAATCAATGGATTTCACATGACTGGGAATAGAGGTATGCATCTGTTGGTCACAGATACCTTTTTTTTTTTAAAGGTAGGGGCGTGGATCAGAAAACCAGTCAGTATCTGGTGTGACCACCATTTGCCTCATGCAACGCGACAACATCTCCTTCACATAGAGTTGATCAGGCTGTTGATTGTGGCCTGTGGAATGTTGTCCCAAACATGCTCAGTGGGTGACTGGTGAGTATGCAGGCCATGGAAGAACTGGGACATTTTAAGCTTCCAGGAATTGTGTACAGATCCTTGTGACATGGGGTCTGTGCATTATCATGCTGAAACATGAGGTGATGACGGCGGATGAATGGCACGACAATGGGGCCTCAGGATCTCGTCACGGTATCTCTGTGCGTTCAAATTGCCATAGATAAAATGCAATTGTGTTCGTTGTCCTTAGCTTATGCCTGTCCATACCATAACCCCACCGCCACCATGGAGCACTCTGTTCACAACGTTGACATCAGCGAACTGCTCGCCCACACGACGCCATACCCGCTGTCTGCCGTCTGCCTGGTACAGATGAAACCAGGATACATCCGTGAAGGACACACAAGATGAACAACGTTACAACAGCCGAACTGCAGTCAGGTCAATTTTTTATTTATTTTTACCTTTATTTAACTAGGCAAGTCAGTTAAGAACAAATTCTTATTTACAATGACAGCCTACTGGGGAACAGTGGGTTAACCTCCTTGGGTATTCGATCTAGCAACCTCTCGGTTACTGGCCCAACACTCTACCCACTAGGCTACCTGCTGCTACCTGCCGCCTCGTCGTTCCCTATTGAGGGCAACGAGCACACAGATGAGCTTCCCTGGGACGGTTTCTGACAGTTTGTGCAGAAATTCATCGGTTGTGCAAAACCCACAGTTTAATCAAATCAAAGTTTATTTGTCACGTGCGCCGAATACAACAGGTGTATACCTTACAGTGAAATGCTTACTTACAGGCTCTAACCAATAGGCGGGGGGTTGGGGTGGCACAATGCAAAAAGTCCGGGTAGCCATTTGATTACCTGTTCAGGAGTCTTATGGCTTGGGGGTAAAAACTGTTGAGAAGCCTTTTTGTCCTAGACTTGGCACTCCGGTACCGCTTGCCATGCGGTAGTAGAGAGAACAGTCTATGACTGGGGTGGCTGGGGTCTTTGACAATTTTTAGGGCCTTCCTCTGACACCGCCTGGTGTAGAGGTCCTGGATGGCAGGCAGCTTAGCCCCAGTGATGTACTGGGCTGTACGCACTATCCTCTGGAGCAATTGCCGTACCAGGCAGTGATGCAACCAGTCAGGATGCTCTCGATGTTGCAGCTGTAGAACCTTTTTGAGGATCTGAGGACCCATGCCAAATCGTTTTAGTCTCCATGAGGTGGAATAGGCTTTGTCGTGCCCTCTTCACGACTGTCTTGGTGTGTTTGGACCATTCTAGCTTGTTGTTGATGTGGACACCAAGGAACTTGAAGCTCTCAACCTGCTCCACTACAGCCCCGTCGATGAGAATGGGGGCGTGCTCGGTCCTCCTTTTCCTGTAGTCCACAATCATCTCCTTAGTCTTGGTTACGTTGAGGGAGAGGTTGTTGTCCTGGTACCACCCGGCCAGGTCTCTGACCTCCTCTCTATAGGCTGTCTCGTCGTTGTCGGTGATCAGGCCTACCACTGTTGTGTCGTCTGCAAACTTAATGATGGTGTTGGAGTCGTGCCTGGCCATTCAGTTGTGGGTGAACAGGGAGTACAGGAGGGGACTGAGCATGCACCCCTGGGGAGCTCCAGTGTTGAGGATCAACGTGGCAGATGTGTTGTTACCTACCCTTACCACCTGGGGCCGGCCCGTCAGGAAGTCCAGGCTCCAGTTGCAGAGGGAGGTGTTTAGTCCCAGGATCCTTAGCTTAGTGCTGAGCTTTGAGGGTACTATGGTGTTGAACGCTGAGCTGTAGTCAATGAATAGCATTCTCACATAGGTGTTCCTTTTGTCCAGGTGGGAAAGGGCAGTGTGGAGTGCAATAGAGATTGCATCATCTGTTGATCTGTTTGGGCGGTATGCAAATTGGAGGGGGTCTAGGGTTTCTGGGATAATGTTGATGTGAGCCATTACCAACCTTTCAAAGCACTTCATAGCTACGGACGTGAGTGCTACGGGTCTGTAGTCGTCTAGGCAGGTTGCTCTTGTGTTCTTGGGCACAGGGACTATGGTGGTCTGCTTGAAGCATGTTGGTATTACAGACTCAATCAATCATGTTGAAAATGTCAGTAAAGACACCTGTCATGTGGTCAGCACATGCCCGGAGCACACGTCCTGGTAATCCGTCTGGCCCCGCAGCCTTGTGTATGTTGACTTGTTTAAAGGTCTTACTCACGTCGGCTACGGAGAGCATGATCACACAGTCGTCTGGAACAGCTGATGCTCTCATGCACGCCTCAGTGTTGCTTGCCTCGAAGCGAGCATAGAAGTGCTTTAGCTCGTCTGGTAGGCTTGTGTCACTGGGCAGCTCTCGGCTGTGCTTCCCTTTGTAGTCTGTAATAGTTTGCAAGCCCTGCCACATAAGACGAGCGTCAGAGCCGGTGTAGTAGGATTCAATCTTAGCCCTGTATTGACGCTTTGCCTGTTTGATGGTTCGTCGCAGGGCATAGCAGGATTTCTTGTAATCTTCCCGGGTTAGAGTCCCGCACCTTGAAAGCGGCAGCTCTACCCTTTAGCTCAGTGCGAATGTTGCCTGTAATCCATGGCTTCTGGTTGGGGTATGTACGTACAGTCACTGTGGGGACGATGTCCTCGATCCAAATTCAAGCTTTTTGTGCGTACGAAACATTTCTGAGATCTTTTTATTTCAGCTCATGAAACATGACATAACACTTTACATGTTGTGTTTTTATATATTTTGTTCAGTATAGTTGACTGGGTGGGGATTCTTATGGGTTGGGAGTGACCAGAGCATTGTCCTCTTCTGATTGGGTTGAATGGTTTAAATGGCTTTAAGATATATCACTGCCATCAAATCTAATGTTATTTGTCACATGCGCCGAATACAACAGGTGTAGACCTTACCGTGAAATGCTTACTTACAAACCCTTAACCAACAATACAGTTCAAGAAATGGTTAAGAAAATATTTACAAAATAAAATAAACTACTGTAAAAAAAATGTGATAAAATAAAAGGTTACACAATAAAATAATAACGAGGCTATATACAGGGGGACAATTTTTTGGGCCTAGTATAGAGGTCCTGGATGACAGGAAGCTTGGCCCCAGTGATGTACTGAGCCGTACGCTCTAACCTCTGTAGCGCCTTACGGATGCCGAGCAGTTGCCATACCAGGCGGTGATGCAGCCAGTCAGGATGCTCTCGGTGGTGCAGCTGTATAATTTTTTCAGGATCTGGGGACCCATGCCAAATCTTTTCAGTCTCCTGAGGGGGGAAAAGGCGTTGTCGTGCCCTCTTCATGACTGTCTTGGTTTGTTTGGACCATGATAGTGGTCCAAACTACATCTAGTGGTCACAGATTTGATTCAGTACTTCCAACACTGCAGGTGGCGCTAAATCACCAATATTAGCTTTACACTTTTTTCCAAACACAAAAGAAGAAGAACATGAGATAGCCTTAATGGTGCTGCCCATGCTGTCACAGACGCCATAATGGCACAGATGAGTCCTCTTTCCGTCTCTATGAGCAATACTAATTTGTCTCGTAATCGGTGTATGGCCAGTGTATTTGGTCATGTGATATGAGCACGTGTGCTGTCATGTGCTTAATGTACACAGGAAGAAGACTGAACGTAGCATGAAGTTCTTTAAAGACCTGCAGTCCAAGGAACACATCCCCACCATGATCAACCCCAAACCCTGTGGACATCTCTGTTGTTGTATCATCAAGGGCTGTGAACAGGTAACCTCTACCTGTATTCAACCCTCACCTCAAACCCATTTACAGTACCACACCATAACACTACTCCTAAGGAGAGAGTTGATTCAAAATGTTTCTTGGAATTTGTGTTGTTGTGTCTTTTGTCCTATCCAAATGCCACAATCAAATTCCCTCTGGGTATGTTGCTTCGATCCCCTGAGTGACCATATATCTGTCTTTCATACCGTCTTACTCATAGTATTGTCATTAGTCCGTCTTCTTCATCTTCTAACTAACCATTTCTATTCTATAGGAGGAGGCAGTGAGTTACTACACCAAGCTGGAGTCCCCCCTAACTAACCATCTCTATTCTACAGGAGGAGGCAGTGAGTTACTACACCAAGCTGGAGTCCCCCCTAACTAACCATCTCTATTCTACAGGAGGAGGCAGTGAGTTACTACACCAAGCTGGAGTCCCCCCTAACTAACCATCTCTATTCTACAGGAGGAGGCAGTGAGTTACTACACCAAGCTGGAGTCCCCCCTAACTAACCATTTCTATTCTACAGGAGGAGGCAGTGAGTTACTACACCAAGCTGGAGTCCCCCCTAACTAACCATCTCTATTCTACAGGAGGAGGCAGTGAGTTACTACACCAAGCTGGAGTCCCCCCTAACTAACCATCTCTATTCTACAGGAGGAGGCAGTGAGTTACTACACCAAGCTGGAGTCCCCCCTAACTAACCATCTCTATTCTACAGGAGGAGGCAGTGAGTTACTACACCAAGCTGGAGTCCCCCCTAACTAACCATCTCTATTCTACAGGAGGAGGCAGTGAGTTACTACACCAAGCTGGAGTCCAAGCTGAAGGAGGAGTACAGGAAGGAGAAAGAGAAGGTCAACAGCAAACCACTAGGAATGGCCTTCGTAACGTTCCAGAACGAAGCCATGACCGCCATGTAAGAGCCAGTGTGACCAGAGGACTGAGAGGATGTTTGCGTTTTTTTTGTAATCTCTCCTTTCTATACTTTCAAGTGTCGTTCGTCACTCGGGCTATTGGAACGAATGTGAGAATGCTGGAAATCAATGTTTGTCTTTTTTTTTTTTTGTGCGTTGGCAACTATAAATCGAGTGACATCTTTCTATATGGTTCCCTGTTCAGTATCCTGAAGGACTACAATGCCTGTAACTGTCAGGGCTGCCACTGTCAGAGGGAACCCAGGTCTTCTACCTTCAGCCAGCATCTTCACACCTACTCCTGGACGGTCGGCTACGCACCAGACCCACAGAACGTCTACTGGTGAGAACACACACACACAGCACAGATTTATGTACTCAGTTTTCCCTCTGGGGAATTTAGTGTGCTATGTCACTACCAGACATCCAGGGTAAAGAAAGACTACTGGTTAGACAGCAGTTCTCTTGAGTGTGATATGATGCCAGAAAAAACCCAGGTGAACGTACTTTGGTGCGAAAAGAGCAAATCAATCCCAGAACAACAGCAAAGGACCTTGTGAAGATGTTGGAGGAAACCGGGAGAAAGTATCTATATCCACAGTAAAACGAGTCTTATATCGACATAACCTGAAAGGCCGCTCAGCAAGGAAGAAGCCACTGCTCCAAAACCGCCATTAAAAATCCTGACTACGGTTTGCAACTGCACGTGGGGACAAAGATCGTACTTTTTGGAGAAATGTCCTCTGGTCTGATGAAACAAAAATAGAACTGTTTGGCCATGATGGCCATCGTTATGTTTGGAGGAAAAAGGGGAGGCTTGCAAGCCGAAGAACACCATCCCAACCGTGAAGCATGGCAGCATTATGTTGTGGGGGTGCTTTGCTGCAGGAGGGACTGGTGCACTTCACAAAATAGATGGCATCATGAGGAAGGAAAATTATGTGGATATATTGAAGCAACATCTCAAGACATCAGTCAGGAAGTTAAAGCTTGGTCGCAAATGGGTCTTCCAAATGGACAATGACCCCAAGCATGCTTCCAAAGTTGTGGCAAAATGGCTTAAGGACAACAAAGTCAAGGTATTGGAGTGGCCATCACAAAGCCCTGACCTCAATCCTATAGAGAATTTGTGGGCAGAACTGAAAAAGCATGTGCGAGCAAGGAGGCCTACAAACCTGACTCAGTTACACCAGCTCTGTCAGGAGGAATGGGCCAAAATTCACCCAACTTATTGTGGGAAGCTTGTGGTAGGCTACCCGAAACATTTGACCCAAGTTAAACAATTTAAAGGCAATGTTACCAAATACTGGGAATGTGATGAAAGAAATAAAAGCTGAAATAAATCATTCTCTCTACTATTATTCTGACATTTTACATTCTTAAAATAAAGTGGTGATCCTAACTGACCTAAGACAGAGAGTTCTTACTAGGATTAAATGTCAGGAATTGTGAAAAACTGAGTTTTAATGTATTTGGCTAAGGTGTATGTAAACTTCCGACTTTCAACTGTAGCCAATACGCTGTGATAATGTATTAGACTAGGCATATAGCCAATATACTGTGATAATGTATTAGGCCAGGCATATAGCCAATATGCTGTGATAATGTATTAGGCCAGGCATATAGCCAATATGCTGTGATAATGTATTGACCAGGCATATAGCCAATATGCTGTGATAATGTATTAGGCCAGGCATATAGCCAATATGCTGTGATAATGTATTAGGCCAGGCATATAGCCAATATGCTGTGATAATGTATTAGGCCAGGCATATAGCCAATATGCTGTGATAATGTATTAGGCCAGGCATATAGCCAATATGCTGTGATAATGTATTAGGCCAGGCATATAGCCAATATGCTGTGATAATGTATTAGGCCAGGCATATAGCCAATATGCTGTGATAATGTATTAGGCCAGGCATATAGCCAATATGCTGTGATAATGTATTAGGAGGCCAGGCATATAGCCAATATGCTGTGATAATGTATTAGGCCAGGCATATAGCCAATATGCTGTGATGATGTATTAGACCAGGCATATAGCCAATATGCTGTGATAATGTATTAGGCCAGGCATATAGCCAATATGCTGTGATAATGTATTAGGCCAGGCATATAGCCAATATGCTGTGATAATGTATTAGGCCAGGCATATAGCCAATATGCTGTGATAATGTATTAGACCAGGCATATAGCCAATATGCTGTGATAATGTATTAGGCCAGGCATATAGCCAATATGCTGTGATAATGTATTAGGCCAGGCATATAGCCAATATGCTGTGATAATGTATTAGGCCAGGCATATAGCCAATATGCTGTGATAATGTATTGGACCAGGCATATAGCCAATATGCTGTGATAATGTATTGGACCAGGCATATAGCCAATATGCTGTGATAATGTATTAGGCCAGGCATATAGCCAATATGCTGTGATAATGTATTAGGCCAGGCATATAGCCAATATGCTGTGATAATGTATTGGACCAGGCATATAGCCAATATGCTGTGATAATGTATTAGACCAGGCATATAGCCAATATGCTGTGATAATGTATTAGGGCTACTGCACATCTCATTCATACAGAACTGTTTTTATTCTGTTAATTTTACAAATCTGAGCGGTAGATCTCGGCTTTCTTTTTGACTGCGAAAGGGATCTTGACTCTGTAAAAGGTTGGTGACCACTGGTGTAGATGATTAGCCAACTGCTGAGTGCTAGTATCAGATTACCTCACAGCTGAGACTGTACGTATCTGGCCACGTCACTTGGTGTCAGCCTCGGTCCTGTATGTATGTGAAGGGTCATTGAGTGGAAATCAAGCCCTCTAGGCCAGGGCAAATCGTCTCGTACAAGAGGTTGTGACAAATTTTTCTTAATGTTAAAACTGCAAAAAAAAGAAGAAAAAGTCATCCGTTTTCCCTTTTTTAAAACGACAAGAAAAAAAAATTTACAATGCAGAACAATGGTCCAATTACGTACGCTTGACTGCTATCAACCAGCAACCCTTTAAATCAAATCAAATTTTATTAGTCACATGCGCCAAAATACAACCGGTGTAGACCTTACAGTGAAATGCTTACTTACATGGCCTTAACCGACACCGTTTTAAGAAAATCCACCCCAAAAAAGAGATAAGAATAACAAAAAATGTAAGAGCAGCAGTAAATAACAATAGCAAGGCTATATACAGGAGGTGCCGGTACAGAGTCAATGTGGAGGCTATATACAGGAGGTGCCGGTACAGAGTCAATGTGGAGGCTATATACAGGAGGTGCCGGTACAGAGTCAATGTGGAGGCTATATACAGGAGGTGCCGGTACAGAGTCCATGTGGAGGCTATATACAGGGGGTGCCGGTACAGAGTCCATGTGGAGGCTATATACAGGGGGTACCGGTACAGAGTCAATGTGGAGGCTATATACAGGAGGTGCCGGTACAGAGTCCATGTGGAGGCTATATACAGGGGGTACCGGTACAGAGTCAATGTGCGGGGGCAATGTAGGTAGTGTTATTAAAGTGACTATGCATAGATAATAACAGAGGAGTAGCAGCGGTGTAAAAGAGGGGTGCAATAGTCTGGGTAGCCATTTGATTAGCTGTTCAGGAGTCTTATGGTTTGGGGGTAGAAGCTGTTTAGAAACCTCTTGGTCCTAGACTTGGCGCCCCGGTACCGCTTACCGTGCGGTAGCAGAGAGAACAGTCTATGACTAGGGTGGCTGGAGTCTTTGACAATCTTTAGGATCTTCCTCTGACACCGCCTGGTATAGAGGTCCTGGGTGGCAGGAAGCTTGGCCCCGGTGATGTACTGGGCCGTACGCACTACCCTCTGTAGTGTCTTGCGGTCGGAGGCCGAGCAGTTGCCATACCAGGCAGTGATGCAACCCGTCAGGATGCTCTCGATGGTGCAGCTGTAAAACCTTTTGAGGATCTGAGGACCCATGCCGAATCTTTTCAGTCTCCTGATGGGGAATAGGTTTTGTCGTGCCCTCTTCACGACTGTTTTGGTGTGCTTGGACCATGATAGTTTGTTGGTGATGTGGACACCGAGGAACTTGAAGTTCTCAACCTGCTCCACTACAGCCCTGTCGATGAGAATGGGGGCGTTCTCGGTCCTCCTTTTTCTGTAGTCCACAATCATCTCCTTTGTCTTGATCAAATTGAGGGAGATGTTGTTGTTGTTGTTGTCTTTACCACCTACCACCTGCCTCGATCACACCGGCGGCGTCATTGCGCAAAATAGTACGCAGCGTCATCTGGATATGTGGGCAACAACAGTTCAACATTCACCTTCTGCTACCATTTCTGTCAAACCGTCTACAGCATACAGTTTGACGCATACGTTCTATAAATCAAACGTACCACACAGAACGCACTGCAACTGTCTCTGTAACACAACGCTGCAACGCAAACTCGGTGTTCCGTTGGAAATTAATGTAGGCTACTTCTGGTGTAACAGAAGGCGTGTGATCGACGCATTGCAGACATAGAACACAGCAACAGCCATTGTTTCTATGGACATGTTACTAACTTTTCAGACAATTGCAAAAAAGTGCCCTATCAGGTCTGTACCTTTTTATTAAAGACAGTAGAATTCTGCCCCGGCATAACATTTTCTTTATTGTTTCCCTGACAACGATAAATGTTGCTGATTAGTGTGTTGCTGTGTTTTTTTTAAAACTTCGTTTAAACGTGCACACCGCTAGCGGATTACTGCTGGTTTCTCAGGTATAAATCGCTCCCTGATTTGAGGGGAAAAAGGGAGAAAAAAGCAATGCAACTAGCTTCAAGTACTCTGTAAAAATTTGAGGGATCCAGGCATTGTTAGCAAAATGGCAACAATTCCATCTGGCCACCAGAGGGCAAGATGGAGCTACCACCATATACATTTAACGTATCCCAATCTTGATTTAGGATTTAGTTCTGCATTTTTTTAAGAGTCGCCGGCTGCGATCAGGGACTTTTTCCATACCACTGTGCTCCTTTGTGATTTCTCTTCAGGGTCTAAGCCGGGTTACTGTAGAACAGTAACCTGTTGATGTAAAAATGACTTTCTAAATACATTGATTTCAAGTGTGTGTGTGACGTATGCTGTCTGGGTGGGTTGAGAACGGAGCAGACGATGTACAACAAGTGCTGTACTTTCTAAACGGTTCACCCGATATGGATGAAAATACCTTCAAATTAAAGCTGGCAGTCTGCACTTTAACCTTTATAGTCATTGTATCATTTCCAATCCAAAGTGCTGGAGTGCAGAGCCAAAACAACAACACATGTGTCATTGTCACAATAATTACAGAGGACTCCGTATGTACATAGAGACGCAGCCAATTGTTGGTCATGGAAATCTGGTTAAAAGTCATGGAGAAGAAATTGATTTTTTTTTAACTTTTCCCTCTGTGAAAATGTGTGTGAACCCTGTATGGACGATAAAGTTGCCTTCTGTTCTTGGATTGATAGATTGACCTGTCCTCTCCTGGTTTCTCCCAGGGAGCATCTGTCAGTAGGAGGGTTCCCCTGGTGGCTGAGATGCTTCATCATCAACTGTATCCTCTTCCTCCTCCTCTTCTTCCTCACAACCCCCGCCATCATCATCTCCACCATGGACAAGTTCAACGTCACCAAGCCTGTCGAGTACCTCAACGTGAGTCACCTTCGACCTCTCTTTCTGAAGCTCAGGTCGTCGAATGTAAACATGCGTCCCAAACAGCACCCTATTCCCTATTTAGTGCACCCTATTCTCTTTATATAGTGCACTATATAAGGAAATACGGTGCCATTTGGGACGCAGATCAGCATGACCCTTTTCACACTACTGAATCAAGCTGTCCTGCACTGGACTGGTTACGCACCCACTGTGCTTTAACTGGGCTGGAAAGGAGCCAGCAGAGTATGGTTTGGTTGACACTATAGTGGAAAAAGGGCATTAGTCTGTGTAATATAACTAACCTTAACTGTTAACCTTCATCTGCAGTGTTCCACCCTCCATCCTCCACCTCTCTTCCTCATCCTCCACCTCTCATCCTCATCATTTCTTCCTCCCTTCCTCCCTTTCTTCCTCCCTTCCTCCCTTTCTTCCTCTCCTTCCTCCCTTTCTTCCTCTCCTTCCTCCCTTTCTTCCTCCCTTCCTCCCTTTCTTCCTCTCCTTCCTCCCTTTCTTCCTCCCTTCCTCCCTTTCTTCCTCTCCTTCCTCCCTTTCTTCCTCTCCTTCCTCCCTTTCTTCCTCTCCTTCCTCCCTTTCTTCCTCTCCTCCTCCCTTTCTTCCTCTCCTTCCTCCCTTTCTTCCTCTCCTTCCTCCCTTTCTTCCTCTCCTTCCTCCCTTTCTTCCTCCCTTCCTCCCTTTCTTCCTCTCCTTCCTCCCTTTCTTCCTCCCTTCCTCCCTTTCTTCCTCTCCTTCCTCCCTTTCTTCCTCCCTTTCTTCCTCTCCTTCCTCCCTTTCCTCCTCCCTTCCTCCCTTTCTTCCTCTCCTTCCTCCCTTTCTTCCTCCCTTCCTCCCTTTCTTCCTCTCCTTCCTCCCTTTCTTCCTCTCCTTCCTCCCTTTCCTCCTCCCTTCCTCCCTTTCTTCCTCTCCTTCCTCCCTTTCCTCCTCCCTTTCCTCCTCCCTTCCTCCCTCTCTTCCTCTCCACTCTTCCTCTCCTCCTCCAGAACCCCATCGTGACCCAGTTCTTCCCCACCCTGCTGCTGTGGGCCTTCTCTGCCCTGCTACCCACCATCGTATACTACTCTGCCTTCTTCGAGGCCCACTGGACACGGTACCATTCTCTCTCACTCATACACACACTGGACACGGTACGACTCACACACATACACACACACACACACACTGGATATGGTACGACTCTCTCTCTCACACACACACACACACACTGGACACGGTACGACTCACACACACACACACACACACACACACACACTGGATATGGTACGACTCTCTCTCACACACACACACACACACACACTGGACACGGTACGACTCACACACGTTATGGTAGTCCGTTGTATCCGATGATGACTTTCACTTCTGAGTTAACAGTGAATTATTTGGTCAGAGACCTGGCCGTGAGGTGCAAAGACACCAACCTCTCCCTCAACGTGATCAAGACAAAGGAGATGATTGTGGACTACAGGAAAAGGAGGTCCGAAAACGCCCCCATTCACATCGACGGTGCTGTGGTTGAGCGGGTCGAGGGTTTCAAGTTTCTTGGTGTCCACATCACCAAAAAACTATCATGGTCCAAACACACCAAGAAAGTTGTGAAGAGGGCATGACAACGTCTTTTCCCCCTCAGGAGACTGAAAAGATTTGGCATGGGTCCCCAGATCCTCAAGGAGTACTACAGCTGCACCATTGAGAGCATCCTGACTAGCGGCATCACCGCCTGGTATGGCAACTGCTCGGCATCCGACCGAAAGGTGCTACAGAGGGTAGTGCGTATGGCCCAGTACACCACTGGTGCCAAGCTTCCTGACATCCAGGACCTATATACTAGGCGGTGTCAGAGGAAGGCCCCCAAAAAAGTTCAGATTTCACCCAAGTCATAGACTGTTCTCTCTGCCTACCGTACGGCAAGCGGTACCGGAGCGCCAAGTCTACCGGAGCGCCAAGTCAACGGCTCCTTAACAGCTTCTACCCCCAAGCCATAAGACTGCTGAACAATTCATCAAATAGCCACCCGGACTATTTAATATTTACTAGAATCACAAACTCCTGAGCTGTTCTTGCTGTCTCTTTGTGCCCCTCTCCTCCTCCCACCGCTGTACACCGCTCTGGCAGAGCTGTCGCCAGGTGGAACAGTCGGCAACAGAATCCTCCAGCTCTGTGGGTTTGATGTTGCAGTTCTTCAGCCACGTTTTCATCTGCCCATCGGCCTCCGTACCCTTACAGTTGGTTCTGGGTGACCATGGCCTCCGTACTCTTACAGTTGGTTCTGGGTGACCATGGCCTCCGTACCCTTACAGTTGGTTCTGGGTGACCATGGCCTCCGTACTCTTACAGTTGGTTCTGGGTGACCATGGCCTCCGTACCCTTACAGTTGGTCTTACCAAGTATTTCTGTATGGGGCACACGGTCGCAAAAGGTGAATCCAAGGATGCACTGCAGGCATCTTATGTGGAATCGCTCAAGCTGCTTGTTGTGGCGACTGTAAGTGACCCAGGCTTCACAGCTGTAAAGTGGAGTGGTGATGCCAATGGCTTGATAGACGGCAACTTTGGTGTGGAGTTGGAGATCCCTGTTTTGGAAGACCCTGTGTCTGAGTTTCCAGAAGGCAGCTGATGCTTGCTTGATCCTGTTTTGAATTTCGAGGTCGATGCTGCAATCCTCCGAGAGGATGCTACCCAGGTGTTTGGATGACGAGACTATTGCCAGTGATTTGTGTTCAATGGTGAAGACTGGCATGGTGGGTGGAGGGCTGGATCTCCATTGGCAGACCCTCTGTCTTGGTGGTGCCGCCCTATGGGACTCCCAATCACGGACGGATGTGATACAGCCTGGAGTATAGCCAGTATCATACGGTGATCTGTCCAGCATTCCTCATGGCACGTGTCAGCATTCTCATTGACCTGGCCAACACCATGCCTACCCAGCACTCCGCTCCATATCCTGTTGTTCTGTCCCACCCTGGCGTTGAAGTCACCCAGCAGAAACATCCTGTCATTCCTGGGGATGTGCTGAAGGGCCTCATCTAGTGACTGGTAGAAGCAGTCCTTTGCCTCATTTTCAGATGGTAATTGGTGTGTAGGCACTGAGAAGAGTAGCATAACGTATCTTGGCTAGGGGGATACGGAGAGACATGAGTCTTTCACTTATACCGACAGGTGTTTCAGTGAGGCTGGGTAAAAAGCTATTCTTAATTGCCAGTCCCACACTGTGCTGATGTTGTCCACCCGGAGGGTAACCTTTCCAGAAGAAGGTTTAGCTTTCTCCCTCTTCATCCAGGGAGCCTTCATCCAGGGGAGCCTTCATCCAGGGAGCCTGGTCTCACTCAGGGCAGCGATGTCAATATTGTAGCGCCTTAGTTCTGCACCAATCAAAGCTGTTCTTCAATGGGGTCTATCGTTTATTATCGTCAGAGTGAGAGTGCAATTTTTATGCCTCTCCCCAGCTGCGGTGAGCAGTCTGGCTCCTAAATAGGGCTGCTCAGTCACACAAGGGTCTGCCGAGAGCAGCTGCCAAGTCCCAACTGCTGGCGACCCTAATAGCCATGTGCCGCTGGCATGCAGGGGTCTGATTTTAAGGACTCCCGGTGCATTCACTCCTGCCCCCCGTCACCAGACACCCCAACGCCGCCAGGCATTAGTCCGGGTTTCCAGTTGATGGCTTCACCGAGGTCAGAAGTGGATACCGGCGCAAAGGAAGTTATTTAAAGTGCCGCTGAGGGTGTGCAATCCCCAACAGCACGACTTCACTGTAGGATAGTTGAAATTCCAGAGGCAAGGGGGGAAACCCAGGACGGCCAGTACCTTCCACAGCTGCAGGAGGCTGACGGATCCCCAGTCTGTCTGCGTCCACCTACCGCACGCCGCCAGCACGCTGCTTTTCTCTCAGGGTGTGCTCCCCCTGACTTTTGGTCGTACCAGACTAACCCACAAGGCAGCGGGGCAGTGGTTGATGGCTGCCAAGGCGTGTCCACACAAAGGTGGGCCTGTACAGATGCGTTTCTGGGGCCCGCTGCTGCTCCCGAGATCCCCTGCCGGTTAGTCTGTAGTTTTAAGACAACCTGGTTAACGTGTGCCGCCGCGAGGAGGCCCCGCATGAGTCTTGGTCATGGAGAGGCTTTGTTCCCGGCAAGGAGAGACTTGTGCATGAAGCTGCTCCCCAATTCACCACAGTGGCTAGCCGGAGTCAGCGAGCTGTAAGCGAGAGAGTATGCAAGCACGTGGTAAGCGGGCGTTGCAACTTACCTCTACCTAGGCACTACTGCACTAGACACGTCACATGCACCCTGCGGTAGTGGAGTGGACATCAGTGGATGTTTTCTGTGTGTACAGTAGTGGAGTGGACAATCAGTGGATGTTTTCTGTGTGTACAGCAGTGGAGTGGACATCAGTGGATGTTTGTGTGCTGTATGTATAATATAATGAATGAAGAGCTACATTATATCATTCTCTTTAAGTATTCTCTGTTGTCACCTGGCTAGCCTGGTTCCAGACCTGTTGATGTCTTTCCAACGCCTACGGTCAGTATGTAGGAATTGGCAAAACGGCACAAACTGATCTGGGACCTGTCTTACCTGGTAGAGCCGTACAGAGAGCTCTTGCATGTAATGTTGATCGTTTGACTTTCCGTTGATTCTAATAGGTCTGGAGAGAACAGGACCACCATGCATAAGTGCTACACTTTTCTCATCTTCATGGTCTTACTGCTGCCCTCTCTAGGACTCAGCAGGTACTGCATGTCTTCGTTAATAACATATATATATATATATATATATATATATATATATATATATATATATATATATATATAAGCATACATTTTACATAAAGGTGTAAAAAAAAACACTATCCTGGCGTTGCAACTGCAATGCTACAGAGGACGACTTACTACTCAGCCAGATAACACCTCTACCTACTGTATGTTTGTTCACTACATAGCTAGTAGTCAACGTTTTGGGAAAGTTTCCCGAACACAGATCCTGGCCTAGCCCTGGACCAAAATGTACTTTCAATGGAGTCCAATAAGAAGCCTTGTGCGAGCCAGAAACGGCCTATAGGGCAGGAGTCTATCTCCTGTTTCTGTAGTGAGACAGCTTGATGTACAGTACACCCCCTGGACAGGACACTAGTCTATCTCCTGTTTCTGTAGTGAGACAGCTTGATGTACAGTACACCCCCTGGACAGGACACTAGTCTGTCTCCTGTTTCTGTAGTGAGACAGCTTGATGTACAGTACAACCCCTGGACAGGACACTAGTCTATCTCCTGTTTCTGTAGTGAGACAGCTTGATGTACAGTACACCCCCTGGACAGGACACTAGTCTATCTCCTGTTTCTGTAGTGAGACAGCTTGATGTACAGGACATCCCCTTGGACAGGACACTAGTCTATCTCCTGTTTCTGTAGTGAGACAGCTTGATGTACAGTACACCCCCTGGACAGGACACTAGTCTATCACAGGTCCTTACCCCCAATCCATCTCTTTAACGCTGAGTGCCAAGCAAATTCGCATCATGTCCCATTTTTTTGTAGTGTTTGGAATCTGTGCCTTTATGGTCCCATGGACTCTGATACGATCATCGTACTCCACCTCTATCGCTCTGACAACTGAACTGTTTCCTTCTTCATTCCAGTCTGGATGTTTTCTTCCGATGGCTGTTTGACAAGCGCTTCCTGGCTGACGCTGCTGTGAGGTTTGAGTAAGTAGCAGTTCCTAGTTCCTCTCTAGGTTCATCTCTAGGTTCCTCTCTAGGTTCCTTGCCGTCTAGGGAGCTTTGAGCCTTTACCTTGTGCACTGTGGTTTCTGCTGGGCCACGTTTGTCAGGCCACGTTCTGGCTCGTCAGGCCACGTTCTGGCTCGTCAGGCCACGTTCTGGCTCGTCAGGCCACGTTCTGGCTCGTAATCTAAAGCTGTCAGTCTTATCTTAGTGGTGTTTGTAACAGGTATCTATCTTCGACCTGTCTAGTATCAGAACAGCTTCCATATTCTCTGATGTGTCGCTTATGGAACTAGCTGGTTTTTGTTTAACATAGTCTTTTAGGAAGAGCTGAACCCCTATAGCAGGTTAGCATGAGTTGCCACACCTGGCCAACAGGGTTAGAATGAATTACCACACCTGGCCAACAGGGTTAGAATGAGTTACCACACCTGGCCAACAGGGTTAGAATGAGTTACCACACCTGGCCAACAGGGTTAGAATGAATTACCACACCTGGCCAACAGAGCTAGAATGAGTTACCACACCTGGCCAACTGGGTAAGAATGAGTTACCACACCTGGCCAACAGGGTTAGAATGAGTTACCACACCTGGCCAACAGGGTTAGAATGAGTTACCACACCTGGCGAACAGAGCTAGAATGAGTTACCACACCTGGCCAACAGGGTTAGAATGAATTACCACACCTGGCCAACAGGGTTAGAATGAGTTACCACACCTGGCCAACAGGGCTAGAATGAGTTACCACACCTGGCCAACCGGGTTAGAATGAGTTACCACACCTGGCCAACAGGGTTAGAATGAGTTACCACACCTGGCCAACAGGGTTAGAATGAGTTACCACACCTGGCGAACAGAGCTAGAATGAGTTACCACACCTGGCCAACAGGGTTAGAATGAATTACCACACCTGGCCAACAGGGTTAGAATGAGTTACCACACCTGGCCAACAGGGCTAGAATGAGTTACCACACCTGGCCAACAGAGTTAGAATGAGTTACCACACCTGGCCAACAGAGTTAGAATGAGTTACCACACCTGGCCAACAGAGTTAGAATGAGTTACCACACCTGGCCAACAGGGTTAGAATGAGTTACCACATCTGGCCAACAGAGCTAGAATGAATAGTTTCACAAGTGCCTAGGGTCTGAGATTCAGTGAGTAATATTGTTGTTGTGATGTCATTTCCTGCCCCCTCATAATTTTAACATTGTATTTCTTATCTTAGCCTTGCTTGTGCTAGAGGAGATCATTGTTACCTGACAAATCAGAGCAGCTTCCATATTCTCTCGTCATATTGTGTCCTTATGGATCTGTCTTTGAGTTTAGTTTAGTCCTTTAGGAGGAAGTTAGTCTGTAATCCCCCTTTTCACACTATTGTGCCGACCCGTACTGGTCTGGCCTGGTTACGCGTCACTACATTGTTTCACAAACATGCTGGAAATGATCATGTGACTAGAACAGGACGTATCCAATCCAGCGTTCTGGTTCTGGGTTGGCACAATAGTGTGGAAAAGATATGTCATTGTTGTGATGTAATTTCCTGTCCCCTCCAGGTGTGTGTTCCTGCCTGACAACGGGGCGTTCTTTGTGAACTATGTCATCGCGTCGGCGTTCATCGGTAACGCCATGGATCTTCTGAGGATCCCTGGTCTGCTCATGTATATGACCCGGCTGTGTCTGGCCCGCTCTGCTGCCGAGAGACGCAACGTCAAGAGGGTGAGTAGAGGGGTGCCACCTGTTGGCCAGGAAGACCTCAGTCACACAATAAACTCCATCTCGTAATAAAGTCCATCTCAACTACGATGCACATAGTTATTTCAAAGTGACTAGATAGTCAACTGACCGCTCTAACAATGAGAAACAATGTGTAGATCAGGGGGCCGAGTCAAGCCTCTTGCTTCACTTCTTCCTCTCTGGTTAAATGCTACTGGGTCGGGGTCAAATCCATTACAAACCAATCCATTCAGGAAGTAATGAGAGCAATGAGGAAGTTGGAATTTCAATTTACTTCCTAAATTGAAATGGAATGAACCCCAACCCTCACAAGTTGTGCTTTTGTTGAACTGACTTGGAATTCCGAGTTGGATGACTGTTCAAAACTATTTTTTCCCCGTCGGATCTCATTCTTTCCCTAAGGACATATGATAATATCCTCCTGTTCATTTGTTTCTCTCTGCATCATCAAGTTTTCCAATTCTATAATTATAATTATATATGTTCTGCAGCACTAAGCGAATGAGTTGCCGTTTTTAATATTTTATTTCAATACTTTACAGCACCAAGCGAATGAGTTCATTCTAAGCTTTGCAGCACCAGAAGTATGAGTTCCAGTTCTATAACTCTATTTCTATGCTCTGCAGCACCAGGCGTACGAGTTCCAGTTCTATAACTCTATTTCTATGCTCTGCAGCACCAGGCGTACGAGTTCCAGTTCTATAACTCTATTTCTATGCTCTGCAGCACCAGGCGTATGAGTTCCAGTTCGAGGCGGCCTACGCCTGGATGATGTGTGTCTTCACTGTGGTCATGACATACAGCATCACCTGTCCAATCATCGTCCCCTTTGGTGAGCTGAGCTCCACTGTTACTAACTGGTTTAATGAGGTGATGTCAGCATCATCCCTAACTGGGGGGTAGACAGTGATGAGGAGCTGGGGGGTAGACAGTGATGAGGAGCTGGGGGGTAGACAGTGATGAGGAGCTGGGGGTAGACAGTGATGAGGAGCTGGGGGTAGACAGTGATGGGAGCTAATCAATGTTTGACAGTCAATATTGCATGCATGAACACATTCGTATAATGAAGAGGACCCTGTAGGGGGATTGGGGGTTATGGAGAAGATAGGTAGAATTAGACTCACTGTCTGTCTCTGCTCATCTTTACCACTCTCTCCCTCTCTCCTCTTTCTCCCACCTCCCCCTCTGTCTCTCCCTCTCCCTGTCTCCAGGTCTGATGTACATGCTGTTGAAGCACCTGGCAGACCGCTACAACATGTACTATGCCTACCTTCCCTCCAAACTGGACAAGAAGATCCACTCTGGGGCCGTCAACCAGGTGGTGGCAGCACCCATCCTCTGTCTCTTCTGGCTCCTGTTCTTCTCCACTGTCCGCACAGGTACGAGGTCGCCATCTAGTGGCTGTTCTGGGTCATAACAGACTATCTCATATATAGGGTGTGTCACATTTAATTTATTGACCCTTTATGTAACTAGGCAAGTCAGTTAAGAACAAATTCTTATTTACAATGGCGGCCTACCCCGGGAAAACCCTAACGACGTTGGGCCAATTGTTTGCCGCCCAATGGGACTCCCAATCACAGCCGTTTGTGATACAGCTTGGAATCAAACCAGGGTCTGTAGTGACTCCTCTAGCACTGAGATGCAGTGCCTTAGATCGCTGCGCCACTTGGGAGCCCCAAATGGGACCCTATTCCCGATGTAGTGCACTGTTTTTGACCAGAGACAATGGCAACCTGTTTCTTTACGTAGTGCACTGCTTTTGACTAGGGACCATAGGGAACGCATCCTACTGACATGTTGATTCTCTCTCTGTCTCTTTCTCTCTCTCCCGTCCTTCTCTCTCCCTCTCCCGCCCCTCTCTCCCTCTCCCTCTCTCTTTCTCTTTCTCCCTCTCCCGTCCCCCTCTCTCTCTCTCTCCCGTCTCTCTCTCTCTCTCCCGTCCCTCTCTCTCCCTCTCTCTTTCTCTTTCTCCCTCTCCCGTCCCCCTCTCTCTCTCTCTCTCTCTCTCCCTCTCCCGTCCCTCTCTCTCTCTCTCTCTCTCTCTCTCTCTCTCTTTCCTCTCTCTCTCAGGTTTCTCAGCCCCTACCTCTATGTTTACCTTCATCGTTCTGATCATCACCATCATCGTCTGCTTGTCCCATGTCTGCTTCGGACACTTCAAATATCTCAGCGCTCACAACTACAAGGTAAAAAAACACCCGCCAGAGAGACTCTCATTATTTATAATGTTGAAGTGTTTTATATTTTATTAATTTAACCAGGAAAGTAATTGAGAACAAATTATCTTGTACCATAAGGATCCTGTATGCAATATGAGACATATTATGCATTTATAGACGAGTGTATGTTATTACAATCTTAAAATCTCATGGGGGAAACATTGCGAGATACAGATTACCAAGACACATGTGCACGGTTCTGCCTACCCCCTCCTCTCTCTCTCTCCCTCACACTGGCCTGTTCTTCGGTCTGTTGCCTGTAGAAGATCCTAGCTGACAGGTGGAATTGTTTTAAGATGGTCATAACATGGAACATTTAACTATTTGATTTAGAATTTTAGAACCCCTTTTCAGGTAACCACAACAAAAATATTACAACATTTTGGATAAAATATTGAATTTGGCCTTTGAAACTATAGCCCATAGAAACACATTGAATAGCACCTTCATAAATGTAAAAAACACAAGACCGTAAAGAAATGAATCTAGCGGAATAAGGTTTTGAAGTGTCTGAGAAAGCTCAGGATTATAATAAAACAATTTTTTTGGGGGGGACACGCTTAGCCCCTTGGTTGGCACTAAACGACCTCCATACTTCCATTAGTTTGTATAGGTTACCTTCAGACGAGTCTCGTGACAGGAGTAGAGCAAAACGGAGAACACCATAGTGTTTGTGAGAGTCTCCCCTCTCCATAGAGGAGCCGTGTTAGTTTGTACCCCAATCGTTCAGATTGTACAGATGTTTAAAAAAGGCTGACACATCTCCAGCTTAAACTGATGGCTTTCTATGGGATTTTTTTTAAAAGGATGTTACTTAGATTGACGTGCCAATACATTTAGTCGGAAATAAAACACATCAAGTTACTATACCGTTAAAAACGGCATTAAAAACAACACATCAGTCAGGGACGATACACTACTTCACCAAAAGTATGTGGGGCGATTTAAGGCCTGGCTCGCAGTCGGCGTTTCACATTTATCCCAAAGGTGTTCGATGGGGTTGAGGTTAGGGCTCTGTGCAGGCGCCAGTCAATTTCTTCCACACCGATCTTGACAAACCATTTCTGTATGGACCTCGCTTTGTGCATAGGGGCATTGTCATGCTGAAACAGGAAAGGGGCTTCCCAAAACTGTTGCCAAGTTGGAAGCACAGAATCGTCAAGAATGTCATTGTATGCTGTAGCGTTAAGATTTCCCTTCACTGGAACTACGGGGCCCGAACCATGAAAAACCGCCTCGGACCATTATTCCTGTACAGTTGGCACTATGCATTGGGGCAGGTAGCGTTCTCCTGGCATCGCTCGGCCATGGAAACCCATTTCATTAAGCTCTCAACGAACAGTTATTGTGCTGACGTTGCTTCCAGAGGCAGTTTGGAACTCGGTACTGAGTGTTGCAACCGAGGACAGATGATTTTTACGCGCTACTTGCTTCAGCACTCGGCGGTACCGTCCTGTGAAGTTGTGTGGCCTACCACTTCGCGGCTGAGCCGTTGTTGCTCCTAGACATTTCCACTTCACAATAACAGCACTTACAGTTGACCGGGACAGCTCTAGCAGGGCAGAAATATTTACGAACTGACTTGTTGGAAAGGTGGCATCCTATGACTGTGCCACGTTGAAAGTTACTGAGCTCTTCAGTAAGATCATTCTACTGCCAATGTTTGTCTATGGAGATTGCATGGCTGTGTGCTCGATTTTACACACCTGTCAGCAACGGGTGTGTCTGAAATAGCCGAATCCACTAATTTGAAGGGGTGTCTACATACTTTTGTGTATGTAGTGTAAGCCAGAGCAGACTGTCTGAAAATACGCTTCTGATTGTAAAATATGCTTTTTTTTGTAATTGTCTTAAGTTATCAACTGTAGCTGTGTTCTGTAAAGGGTTGTCTCTATGGACACGTTACTGTAGCTGCGTTCTGTAAAGGGTTGTCTCTATGGACACGTTACTGTAGCTGCGTTCTGTAAAGGGTTGTCTCTATGGACACGTTACTGTAGCTGCGTTCTGTAAAGGGTTGTCTCTATGGACACGTTACTGTAGCTGCGTTCTGTCTGTGAAGGGTTGTGGTAGGTAGATCTTCATTGCCGGTCATAGCAGTCAAACATACGTACTAGGACTATTATTCTACATTGTGATTTTATATATATATATATATATATATATATATATATATATATATATATTTATTTATTTATTTTAAGGGCTGTTTAAACGTTAATTTGTCACATCTCTAATAAATGCCTTCTGATATAGTATCAATCATCACTGTGAATGTTCTGCACTGGCATTATATATTATAATTGTGTGTGTGTATATTTCCCCTTCCCCCTCCAGATTGACGTGGAGAATGTGGATGGAGTAGAGAACGGGCGTCCAGCACGTGCTTCACCCTTCAATAAGTCGGCAGTAAGTACCATTTACTCAGCCTAGACTACCTCTCCACATCTCACACTGACCGTTCTCCTCCTTTCTATCCCTCCTCCTCCCCGCCCCGCCCCTCCTCTCTCCTTCTTCTTTCCCGACAACAGCAGATGTACATTGCCTCCGTCCTCCAGGACCCCAGCTTAGACGAGCTGGGTTCGGCTGGCAGCGGAGTCAGTGAGGGCTCGCAGGACGAGGAGATCATCCAAGTGGGGAACAGCCTCAATGAGGCCGACTTCCAGGTAGCCTGCCGATGTGCCCTTTGAGCAAGGCGCTTCATTTCTTGTAATTTCTCAAGGTGGGGGTGCTGCACTGCAGCTTACCTTCCAACTCCTCGTGTGTGTCCTCGGGAGTGTTGGGTTGTTTGTGAGCATAAAGACAAGTTTCTCTCACTCTGCAAGTGAATGGACAATAAAGTATTCTCCTTTTTCTTCCAGAGCGGCGAGGACAGTCTCCTCGCTAACGAGGTGCGCCACTGACGTCAGGGGACGCCGGAGACGGCTGTCACGGTGGAGACAGAGGACGGGGAGAGAGAAGCAGAGACTGAGATGGCAGAAACTAAAGTCTAATGTCACCGACTGGATGGATGCACTGACCTAGTGAATTAAGCTACGGAGATGAAACGGACTGACACAGCTTAAAAAGACATGGATAGACCACTAACCTTCAAGTCCTGAACAGACTATTATATTGTCTATACACACACACACACACAGAGAGTGTGTCTACTAAAGGACTGGTAACTCTCCTTTCCAACTATTGATCTAGCGCTGACTGTGAAGAAGGGATCTTTCCTTCCCATAATCCTTTGCCTGTTCTGCCTGCACCCCTTAATCGTCTCTGTGCCCTAGAGGCTTCGTCGCAATAAGCAGCCTAATATGAGAAGAAGATGATGAAGAAGAGGAGGAGGAGAAGAAATGTCTGTCAGCATCACACACACTGTTAGCCTGCTCTGGTGTCTCCACCTACTCTGTCCCGACGGTCTCCGGGTGGTTCCAACCCTGTGTAAAAAAAGAAAAAAAGAATGTGGTCACCATGAAGATGACCACTGTAACAAGCTGAACTAAACACTTCTCTGTTTTCTTCCCTTTTGTTGTTCAGCAACAACAAAAAACTCTGGATTTGTAAAATGTAAAATAGTCTTTTTTTGGAAATTGTATTTATTTTTAGGCATGGTTATTTTTAAGTTGGTCTGAAATCTTTAATAATCAATTAACTACTGTTTCAACATTTAAAAATAAGAAAAAAGAACTGTGGATGGATGGATCATGGAACATGGATACTGTACCTCATAACAACAAGGTCGCAGAAGCGATACTGTTACATTGGTGCCGTGACCCGGATCGCTGGTTGCTGTCTTCTGGCCTGTTCTGCCCTGAGCGACTAGTGGGACTGCGGCTCCAGACTGAGCCCTAATGGAGCCGCCCTGACATAACTGAAGGCAGAAGGCAGTCCAAAGCCCCTAGTGGAGAGGAGGATGCCCTCAGGAAGCAGATATGAAGTGGATATGACAGCCCACCCCTCTACCCTGTTTTGTGTCCCACAACTATGGATGCAAAATTCCCAAAATTGTCCCAGAGTTCGTAGGTTTTTCAATATGTTGGTTAGAGGTTTATTGGAATAAGGGATTTCTGGAAAAACCTAGGAACTTTGGGAAAGTTTACGTAATTGTGCTACCTCAGCCAGGTCTCCTTTCCCCGGCTAGGACTCTGTGGGACCGTGTTCTTCGGGTAGACGGAGAGCTCGACCCTTGAACTCTTGGTCTGTGACCTGTAGTTTCCCCCCAGGCCTCTCCTCCCTGTTACTATGGACGCGTTCAACAGGGGGGCGGGCACAACGTTGTTGAACGTTCAGATATTATTATGTTACGTGGAACAAATACGCCTCTCAGAAATGTAGAATAAGGAATCATGTCAACCCTTTTCATAACATTTACAACGTTCCACAACGTTTGCCTCCTGAATGTGACCCTGGCCCGACTGGCCCCTGCCCCGACTGGCCCGTCTCTGTGTTCTAGCTAGCTCCTCTAGTGACTCATCTCAAGACAAGTCTCTTTACTTTGGTGTTTACGTCTCTGTACAAAAGGTTGTTTCACTGTCTGTTGGTTGGTTTGAATTTTGTTTTGTTTTATTTAGGAAAAATAATAATAATAATAAGCTTCGTAGGATGTAGGGAAAGTTTTCTCTTTTCTGCCAACTCCGTCACCTGTGTCCAGTTTTTCGATGGCTTCTGATTGGTTTAGGGATTGTCTTCAATTCTGCCTCATCCAATTACGACGCGAGTATTGAGACTAGCGAGATACTGCATCATGTAGTGGTGTGTGTGTGTATATATATATATAGTAAACAGTGTAGATGATTTATGGAGCATCGTTACCAACGACAGTGTCCCAACTACCAGCTAGAGTGCTGTTGGGCCTGGTGGGTTACTATGGTGACATGTACAGAAAACATATCGCGGCTCAGTCACGACGGAACAATGTCCCACATGGCATCCTATTCCCTATTTAGTGCACTACTTTTGGGCGGGGCCCAGTACTGTATAGGGAATAAGACACCCTTTCGGACGTGTGAAATGAGTCTTAATACAGTAAGACTTGATCAATGTTTTTAATTGATATTTTAGGCGTATTGTTGTTGAACAGAATACTAGCAATTTACTACGGAATCAGATTCATCTGTGAAAATCTAATTGGATGATAACAAATTCTCTTCCAAGTTGTTTCTGCAATAATCATGATGTCATGTGCTCTCTTCAACCTGTTATAATATTCCACTGACGGAAACCCAATGACCAGCTTAGTTTTCTTTTCCAAAGTGAGCCAGAACCGATTTTATAGCCTGGTTTAACCTCAGGGATCTACTACAAAACAGGATCAATTTAGTTAGCCAGCTAACTTTGATAAACAAGAAATAACTATTGATTGTCTTGTTCATAAGGATAAGCTACAGTTAGATATGTTTTTGTTGTTGTTGTTATCGTTGAGTCATCTGGACCGTGCCCATTCAGGTAGCTGGCTAACTCATCGATCCTGCTTCGTAGTGTACCTCTCAGAGCAGGTTTAGCCGAGCTATGTGCTATATACTGTTAGATAGATAGAAACAATTAACTTGTGTTAAAACTCTTGGTTCCACATTGTGGATAATACATTAAATAAATATGAACAAATGTGCTGTTTTCTTAGCGCTAATTTGGGAGGTCGGTCAGCTAGTCAGTCAGTCACTGGGCTGAACCAATACATGCTCAGCATCCTATTGTGATGTCACTTCGGCTCACTCAGAAGCCCCTGAAGAGAAATGTGCGTATAAACCAAGTAACGAATCTACTGTATAGTACAGATTTGATGTACTATATAGTACTAGTATATACATAATGTACTGTCGGTCTCTGTACAGTAAAATGATGGACTCAGTATTAAACAACTCCGTTTTTATTTTAAGGAATTACGTTTGTATCAGTAGTTCAGTAAGAATAGTATAATATAATATAATAATAATAATATATACACTGAGTTACAAAACATTACAAACGCACTTATATTGAGTTGCACACCCCCCTACTCCCCTTTGCCCTCAGAAGAGCCGTCGTGGCGTGGACTCTACAAGGTGTCAAAATCATTCCATGGGGATGCTTGTCCATGTTGACTCCCAACGCTTCCCACAGCTGTGTCCAGTTGGCTGGATGTCCTTTGGTTGGTGGACCATTCTTGATACACCGGGGGAAACTGTTCAGCGTGGGGGAAAAACCCCAGCAGCGTTGCAGTTCTTGACACACTCAAACCGGTGCGCCTGGCATCTACTACCATACCCCGTTCAAAGGCATTTCAATATTTTATCTAGCCCATTCACCCTCTAAATGGCACGCAGACACAATCCATGTGTCAAATGTCTCGAGGCTTAACCGGTTTCCTCCCCTTCACCTACACTGATTGAAGTGGATTTGACAGGTGACATCAATAAGGGATTATAGCTGGTCACCTGGATTCACCTGCTCAGTCTATGTCATGGAAAGAGCGGGTTAATGTTTTGTCCACTCAGTGTATAATAGTATTATTGTAAATGGCATATCTATTGTATTATATGTCATTATTGTCTTTTGCTCTCCTTTTGGCACAGACAGCCCTGTGGGTACGGCCTATTTGAACACAGTCACAGACATCCATACAGCAGCAAGTACAACCATGGAGGTCTACTTATAACAGCCTGTAACTATCAAATGAACAGTTATGATTTGACACTTGATATATAATGTGAACTATATGTTTTTTTTTTTATAAAGCTACTCAGAAAACTTTTGTGTTCTAGGTTATATATGCTCTAATTTAACTTTTTGGAGTTATTCTAATTTCCACTGGACAATAATGATCCTCTGTATGAATACACTCATATCGCTGTGACAAAAAACTTGGGTCATATTCATTAGGCACCAAACAGAAGATAATGTGCAGGAAAAGACAGAGGTTTATTCATTACGTCTCACAACGGAAACCATTTACCGCTTAAGAACCAAACGGTAGCAAACGGATTGAAACAGGGAGGGACCTACCTGAATTGTCCAAATAGAAACTCTAGTTTTTGTTGCAAAGCGGTTTTCCGTTTGGAGTAAACTATTTCTGTTGCAAAACGTTTTTTTGAAACAGAATCGTCATAATGAATACACCCCTGAACTTGCCCGATAAGAAAGGCAATTGTTTTGTCGTTGCAAAACATTTTGCTATGGTGTGCGCTAATGAATACGACACTGTTGATACTGAAATGTGGCCACAGCAACAAACAAACAAAATATCACTGTTAGGTTCTCCACTCGTCTATAATGTTCAATCAAGGCGTTGATTTGAAACTGTTTGACACACACCTCCCCCTAACAGTTTGACTCCATTTGAACCGGTGTTCTATAAGTCTTAAGTCATGACAAAAGGAGATGAACTGAGCTTTCCTCTCACGAGTGTTTAATACCTCTGAAATGTATGATGAATTGTCTCAGAATACTCTGAATGTTTCTAGGTAAGAGTGTTAACATTGCAATGCATACTGTATGTCCTTTTCCTGAATTAAGTAAAAATGGAAAAAAAATTCAACCGTTTTTATCCATTGATGATATTTTCATTTCTATGAAGAAAAACACACTAAAAGGGATCCCCCCTTCCCCATTAAAGGGTTAGTGTCAGATGTCAGATCAATTCAAATTTATTTCTAAGGCCTTATTTTTTTTTACATCAGCATAAAAACTCCCTAGAAAGGCTTGAACCTAGGACGAAACCTAGAGAGGAACCAGGCTCTGAAGGGGTGGCCAGTCCTCTTCTGGCTGTGCCAGGTGGAGATTATAAGAGCACATGGACATTTAAGGCCAGATTGTTCTTCAAGATGTTCAAAGGTTCATAGATGACCAGCAGGGTCAAATAATAATCACAGTGGTTGTAGAGGGTGCAACAGGTCAGCACCTCAGGAGTAAATGTCAGTTGGCTTTTCATTGCCGAGCTTTCAGAAGTAGAGAGAGCGAGAGACTTAAGTTCACCCAGGACACCGGATACCTAGCCCCCCGGCACATAGACTATTGCAGCAAAGATACTGGAGACTGAGACGGGGTGTCGGGGGAAACTGGCCCTGTCCAACGATACCCCCGGACAGGGCCAACCAGGCAGGATAGAACCCCACCCACTTTGCCAAAGCACAGACCCCACACCACTAGAGGGATATCAACAGACCACCAACTTACTACTGTTGAGACAAGGCTGAGTAGAGCCCACAAAGATCTCCTCCATTGCATGAGCCCGAGGGGGCACAAAACTGGACAGGAAGATCACGTCAGTGACTCAACCCACTCGTCGAGTATTGTGAAAAAATCCTGGCACGACGTGACGCATCCCTCCTAGGGTTGGCATGGAAGAGCACTAGTAAGCCAGTGACTCAGCCCCCATACTAGCGTCCGAGGCAGAGAATCCCAGTGGAGAGAGCGGAGCCGGCCAGGCAGAGACAGCAAGTACGGTTCGTCACTCCAGTGCAATGCTGTTCACCTTCGCAACCCTGGGCCAGACTACACTCAATCATAGGACCTACTGAAAAGATGAGTCTTCAATAAAGACTTAGGTCTAGACTGAGTCTGCGTCTCTCACATGGATAGGCAGACCATTCCATAAAAATGGAGCTCTATAGGAGAAAGCCCTGCCTCCAGCTGTTTGCTTAGACATTTTAGGGACAATAAGGAGGCCTGCGTCTTGTGACCGTAGCGTACGTGTAGGTATGTACGGCAGGACCAAATCGGAAAGATCGGTAGGAGCAAGCCCATGTAATGCTTTGTAGGTTAGCAGTAAAACCTTGACATCAGCCCTAGCCTTAACAGGAAGCCAGTGTAGAGGCTAGCACTGGAGTAATATGATAAAAATGTTGGGTTCTAGTCAAGATTCTAGCAGCCGTGTTTAGCACTAACTGAAGTTTATTTAGTGCTTTATCCGGGTAGCCGGAGAGTAGAGCATTGCAGTAGTCTAGAAGTGACAAAAGCATGGGTTAGCTTTTCTGCATAGTTTTTGGACAGTTAGTTTGTTTTTTGCAATATAATGAAGATGGGGAAAAAAGCTGCCCTTGAAATATTCTTGATATGTTCGTCAAAAGAGAGATCAGGGTCCAGAGTAACGCCGAGGTCCTTCAGTTTTATTTGAGGAGACTGTACAACCATCAAGATTAATTGTCAGATCAAACAGCAGATCTCTTTGTTTCTTGGGACCTAGAACTAGCATCTCTGTGTTGTCCGAGTTTAAAAGTAAAACATTTGCCGCCATCCACTTCCTTATGTCTGAAACACAGGCTTCCAGGGTAGGCAATTTTGGGGCTTCACCGTGTTTCATCGAAATGTACCACTGTGTGTCGTCTGCATAGAAGTGAAAGTTGACATTGTGTTTCCGAATGACATCACCAAGATGTAGCATATATAGTGAAAACAATAGTGGTCCTAAAACGGAACCTTGAGGAACACTGAAACGTACTATTGGTTTGGCAGAGGACAAACCATCCACAGAGACAAACTGACATCTTACCCACAGATAACATCTGAACCAGGCAAGAACATGTCCGTGTAGACCAATTAGGGTTTCCAATCTCTCCAAAAGAGTGTGACAATCGATTGTGTCAATGGAGGCACTAAGGTCTAGGAGCACGAGGACCGATGCAGGGCCTTGGTCTAACGCCATTAAAAGGTAATTTACCACCTTCACGAGTGCGGTCTCAGTGCTATGATGGGGTCTAAAACCAAACTGAAGCGCGTCGTATACATTATTTGTATTCAAGAAGTCAGTGAGATGCTACGCAACAGCTTCAAAACATTTTTGAGAGGAATGGGAGATTCGATCAAGGTCAAGGTTTGGCTTTTTCAGGAAAGGCATTATTACTGCCACTTTTATTGAATTTAGAGGTTAAGGAGCTGTTCATTATGTTCAACATAGGAGGGACAAGCACAGGAATGAGCTCTTTCAGTAGTTGGAATAGGAGAATGCTCCTTTTATAGTTAGCTTTGCAACAGTGTCAAAAATACATTTTGGATAGTTTTTATTCTCCTCGATCAGGTTGGAAGAGTAGGCTGATCGAGCAGCAGTGAGAGCTATTCGATATAGCACGGTACTTTCCAAGCTAGCCATTTCCGTTCCAATTGTCTGGAATCTTGCTTCAGGGCTCTGGTATTTTCTGTAAACCAGGGAGCTAATTTCTTGTGACCAATGTTTTTCTTTTTGGACGTGAGACTGCATCTCGGGTATTACGCAAGGTTACATTTAGATCCTCAGTTAGGTGGTTAACTTATTTTTGTACTCTGATGTCCTTGGGTAGGTGGATGGAGTCTGGTAAGGCGTCTAGGAATCTTTGGGTAGGTGGATGGAGTCTGGTAAGGCGTCTAGGAATCTTTGGGTAGGTGGATGGAGTCTGGTAAGGCATCTAGGAATCTTTTGGTTGTCCAATTTATAGCGCGGCTTTTGATAATCCTTGGTTGGGATCTGAGCAGATTATTTGTTGTGATTGCAAACGAAATAAAATGGTGGTCCGATAGTCCAGAATTATAAGGAAAAACATATCTACAATATTTATTACACAGGACAAAACTAGATCCAGGGTAAGACTGTGGCAATGCGTAGGTCCGGAGACATGTTGGACAAAACCCACTGAGTCGATGATGGCCCCCAAAAGCCTTTTGAAGTGGGGCTGTGGACTTTTACATGTGAATATTGAAGTCACCAAAAATGTTAATTTAATCTGCCATGAATACATGGTCCGATAGGAATTCAGCGAACTCAGTGAGGAACGCTGTATACGTCCCGGGAGGCCTGTAAACAATAGCTATAACAGGTGATTAAGTAGGCTGCGTAGATTTCAATACTAGAAGCTCAAAAGATGAAAGCGCAGTCTTTTTTTTTGTTGTAAATTGAGAAAAAATAAGAAACTAGCGCACTGCTCTTTATTAAGCTTCACATATCTGCCTCAAGGCCTTCATCAGAGCTTTTGTGAGTGTTTATAATGTGCACCCTTATGTAGTGCAGTGCATCAAATGGGGTTGGAGTCGACAGAAAATAAACATGGTTACCAAATTCAACAATGTGCATTTCATAAGTATTCTAATAAAGTGTGTACATAAAAACGTATTAAACACGTCTGTAAAACACGCAATGAGGACATCGACCTATCAAGTAGGTTTTCATAAATCCCTGGGTACAGCGCAAGGAAAAAACGTCAGAGTAGTCTGGAGTGGTGGCATTAGTTCATGTTCACATTTACAACATAACATGCATGGGAATTACATCATTAAGACCTTTTGGGGATTAATGTCTGGAGGGTGAAAATCCTAAAAGATTTTGCTCAGTGTATTATTTAAATCACCTCCCCTGTCTGATATCTTAACTTTCTCTATGCGTTTCTGTACAACACTGTGTGACATCAGATGATGTAAGAAGGGACTTTATAAATCAATTTGATTTGATTTATGCCACAAAATCTAAAGGTAGAAATGTCATGTTTTAGGTCATTGAAATGTACTGCGACTGGATAATCCCCGTCGTTTCTCCTGATTTGAATGTTTACGTTCACTAATTCTCTGTTTGAGAGAACGAGAGGTTTTACCTACATAACACAGCCCACGTGGACATTTAATCATGTAGATAACATGGGTGGAGGAGCACGTAATGCCATTTATTTTGGAACCGTTTTCCTGTGTGGGTGGCAGAAATATTCACACTTCATCATATTGTTGCACTGTGGGCAGTCTGCATTTACAGCTACCATTCCGAAGAGGGCGATAAGGAGCCTGGCTCATTTTCTTGTGTCTGGCAGTTGGCATGGACCAATTTGTCACGTTAATTGCGACATCTCCTATGTGGTGGGTTAATTGTTAATAAAAACGGTCTTCAAACTGAGCCACATTAAGGTTAGCATAGTGTAACCGTTGTGAAATGGGATAGCTAGTTAGCCGGGGTGCGCGCTAATAGCATTTCAATCAGTGACTTCACTCACTCTGAGACCTTGAAGTAGTTGTTCCCCTTGTAGTTGTTCCCCTTGCTCTGGAAGGGCCGCGGCTTTTGTGGAGCGATGGGATGGGTAACGATGCTTCGAGGGTGGCTGTTGTGTGCAGAGGGTCCCTGGTTCGAGCCCAGGTAGAGGCGAGGAGAGGGACACTGTTTACAATAGCTAGAAGCGAATGTGGTGCCAATCGATGTTCCATTCGCTATATGTCAAAACATATTCAGCCAGCTCTAGAGTAAAGTTCGTTGGTTGGTATTTGTTAGTATCTCGGTCTCTCAAGTAGTATCTCTATCCATGGCACTTTTAGGAAAGGGCCAAGGACAACAACAATTCAAGTTGGTTTCCCCACTTGTCTGGACCATTCACAGTTGAGCTCAATTACCTTCGGCTCGATACCGCATGTATATATAGCCAAGCTCTCATTGTGCATATATTCCTTATGTTCATGTTTTTTTATTTGTATTCTGCATTGTTGGGAAGGGCCTGTAAGTAATCGTTTCACTGTTACTGTACCCCTTTTCTTTATGAAGCATGTGACAATTTAAAATGTGATTTGATTGGTTGTGTTGATATTGGTATCTTAGAAATTAATATCCAGACTTTCCCACAATAACGTTTTTTCGCAGGACAGGGGTGTATCTTTAGTCGTCATGTGCTCCCTGTCCTTGTCTCCTGCACTAAAGGTGAACGGAAACACTAGATGGGCTATATCAACTCCCAACCCCCATATACTCCCAACGCATTGTGGTTTTCGCCTGTCCTGTGTTTTCACGTCAGTACAGGTAAAGGTGAGGAGACGAGGAGACTAAACTAGTCTAGAGTTGAGACTATTGAGACGGACTCTCCGCCGCGGTCAGTTCAGGGAGCTGACGTCCAGGTTCTGCGTTTCATTCAGGTCGCCTTTTCTGAGGTTAGGTGTGTGTTATAAAGAGGGCTGTTGGAAACGCTGCGACGTGATCAACAGTGCTTTTTAAAAATAGTTTTAAACTGCTTTGTAGTACAGAAAAGGGTGTCTTTTTTTTTAATGGTAGAGAGGATAAAAACAACGGACATTCTTAAACTCATTCTTAAAACATTCTTAAAAGTTATTTCGCCATGGACGAGGCAATAGCGATTATTTTGATATCCGTTGTGATGTTTTTGGGATGTTTTCTATTAGGTTTGATTCCACTTTTGGTCAAACTTTCTGAGGTAAGTAATTTAATTCTCAACATTATATACCCTCCGTTTCTCACCATTCTGTAACTTGCGCTGTACCTCCTCCTAGGGTCTGTTCTCCCTATGCCAATCCATCCCTCATTCAATATTAAAATATATATATAACTCTAAATGTATCAGTGTCTTCAAAAGATTGTGATTGCAACGTTTTTGTTATCTTAAACTATTAAATAAGTCATAAATAGGTTGCCGATAGGATTCTCTAACCAGTTTGAATGTATTTCTTTATAAAGTTAAATTGATGCGTAATGTAACAGTCTGTTATTATATTGACACATTTAGTCTCCCTCTCCCTCCTGGTCAGTGTGTTTGTAAAATAATGACTGTGTGTGTGTGTCCCTTTCTCTCCCAACAGAGAAGGCTGCAGTTTGTCAGTATATTCGGGGCAGGACTGCTCTGCGGTACTGCTCTAGCTATCATCCTCCCAGAGGGGGTGGAACTACTGGAAGAGTCATGGAGAGGTGAGGAGTACCAGACATTATTGGGGCGCCAGGTAGCCTAGTGGTCAGAGCGTTGGACTAGTAACCAGCAGGTAGCCTAGTGGTTAGAGCGTTGGACTAGTAACCAGCAGGTAGCCTAGTGGTTAGAGCGTTGGACTAGTAACCAGCAGGTAGCCTAGTGGTTAGAGCGTTGGACTGGTAACCAGCAGGTAGCCTAGTGGTTAGAGCGTTGGACTAGTATCCAGCAGGTAGTCTAGTGGTTAGAGCGTTGGACTAGTAACCAGCAGGTAGCCTAGTGGTCGGAGCGTTGGACTAGTAACCAGCAGGTAGCCTAGTGGTTAGAGCGTTGGACTAGTAACCAGCAGGTAGCCTAGTGGTTAGAGCGTTGGACTGGTAACCAGCAGGTAGCCTAGTGGTTAGAGCGTTGGACTGGTAACCAGCAGGTAGCCTAGTGGTTAGAGCGTTGGACTAGTAACCAGCAGGGTAGCCTAGTGGTTAGAGCGTTGGACTAGTAACCAGCAGGTAGCCTAGTGGTTAGAGCGTTGGACTGGTAACCAGCAGGTAGCCTAGTGGTTAGAGCGTTGGACTAGTATCCAGCAGGTAGTCTAGTGGTTGGAGCGTTGGACTAGTAACCAGCAGGTAGCCTAGTGGTCGGAGCGTTGGACTAGTAACCAGCAGGTAGCCTAGTGGTTAGAGCGTTGGACTAGTAACCAGCAGGTAGCCTAGTGGTTAGAGCGTTGGACTGGTAACCAGCAGGTAGCCTAGTGGTTAGAGCGTTGGACTGGTAACCAGCAGGTAGCCTAGTGGTTAGAGCGTTGGACTGGTAACTAGCAGGTAGCCTAGTGGTTAGAGCGTTGGACTAGTAACCAGCAGGGTAGCCTAGTGGTTAGAGCGTTGGACTGGTAACCGTAAAGTTGCAAGATCAAATCCCAGAGCTGACAAGGTAAAAATCTGTCGTTCTGCCCCCCTAGGCCGTCATTGTAAATAAGAATTTGTTCTTTAACTGACTTGCCTAGTTAAATAAAATGAATAACATTTTTAAAGGAAAGCATCCCGTAGCCCGTCAGCCCGCCCTGCTCTATAATTCATGTCTGTTTACAAGCGCCTCACCGCCAAACGAAGCCCCACAAAGCAAAGGCAGGGCTCGACGCCTGAGTCACAGGCTGTGTCTGTGGTGTTAGGTTGTCTGTGGTGTGAAACCAGATACTTTTCATTTCTTTATAAAATAATTCCCTTCAGGTTCTCAAAAATTAAGGCCGTCCCGTCATCCCTCGGATGATAAGAAAAAATGTCTACGATTCAAAACGGACTCTTGGGGAGGTTCTGATATGACAGAGACAAAACTAAAAACATTTTTTTAAAGCTATGAGGCTGATGCAACATATCAGACCTTTTAGATAAAATGTTGAAGGTTGTATTTCTTCATATAGTAAACTGAACAATGCGCACATGGCTGAAGGCTTTTATTGGTGGGAAAACACCTTTCTCAAATTTCACCACACACAACAGCTGGTTTCATGTGCCTGATACACTGTATAGAAACAACTAGGATGGCCCTTACAGGAAAAAAAAAAAAAACATGAATGTCACGTGATCACATATGAAGTGTTCCTAAAGCACATGTTTTTATGTGATCTTATGTGAAGTTCATGTGATAACATGTAAAGCAACATGTGATGGCATGTGAAGTGTTCCTAAATCATGTGGGCTTTTCTGTTAGGGGGGTTTACTAATCATAATATTATTAGTAGGACAAGGCCTTTGGCTGCTGGACAATAAAATACAGTTGATTTTGAAAACCAATAGATGATTAAAATGCTTGTTTCAACGTCATTCAGTGGTTATAAGATAATTCCCTCAACATTTCTATGGTTATATTTTGGCTTGGCTTGGCTAGGCTAGGCTTGGCTAGGCTAGGTTTGGCTAGGCTTGGCTAGGCTAGGTTTGACTAGGCTTGGCTAGGCTAGGTTTGGCTAGGCTTGGCTAGGCTAGGTTTGACTAGGCTTGGCTAGGCTAGGTTTGGCTAGGCTTGGCTAGGCTAGGTTTGGCTAGGCTTGGCTAGGCTAGGTTTGACTAGGTTTGACTAGGCTTGGCTAGGCTAGGTTTGACTAGGCTTGGCTAGGCTAGGTTTGACTAGGCTTGGCTAGGCTAGGTTTGACTAGGCTTGGCTAGGCTAGGTTTGACTAGGCTAGGCTAGGTTCGACTAGGCTTGGCTAGGTATGGCTAGACTAGGTTTGGCTAGGCTAGGTTTGGCTAGGCCTGACTAGGCTTGACTTGACTTGGCTAGGCCTGACTAGGCTAGGCTTGGCTTGACTTGGCTAGGCTTGACTAGGCTAGGCTTGACTAGGCTAGGCTTGACTTGACTTGGATAGGCTTGAGTTGGCTAGACTTGGCTAGGCCTGACTTGGATAGGCTTGAGTTGGCTAGGCCTGACTAGGCTAGGCTTGACTTGGATAGGCTTGACTTGGCTAGGCTTGACCTGGCTAGGCTTGGCTAGTCTACTTTGAAACAAGGTAAGACGTGCTTCATAAAATGACATTAAAACGGTTTTAAACCGCTGACCGCCTCCACTCAGATTCAAGGTGGGTGATCTGCGGTGCGCAACAGGCACAGCCCTTCGCTCTCTGGTCTTGGGACCATTTGATCTGAACGAACGGTGCTTCCAGTATGCCTTTAGACGTCAATGTTGATCCTCCTTCATTACATTAGTAGAACCATAACTGGAGTTTAGCCTATATTTATGTCATTAAAAGTCTCATTGAAGTTTGGCTACGTTTTCGGGAACCCTCCTTATGGTCAGCATTGGCTTGGACATGAGGCCGTAGCCAATATGCATATCACCTACACTTTGACAATTGAAATCTACACTGAGTGTATGAAACATTAGGAACACCTTCCTAATATGGAGTTGCCCCTTCCTTCTTTAACCGGTCTCCTCCACCTTCATCTACACTGATTTGAAGTCGATTTTAACAGGTGACATCAATAAGGGATCAAAGCTTTCGTCTGGATTTACCTGGTCAGTCTGTGTCATGGAAAGAGCAGGTGTTCCTAATGTTTTGTACTCTCTTTATTTTATGTTTTACTTGTCCTGCACAAGAGGAGAAGCGTTAACGTCGAGCCCTGAAAGGGCCTCACGAATGAAGGGCATTTCAGGATAAATCGGGCGTTGAAATGAAAATCACCTTGGTGACCTAATTTATGCCTCTATTTAGCCAAGCATGTGTAGCAGATGTGAAATCCCTACATAGGGTCCTTGGTTATAGCTCAGCTCGGGCAGTCAGGGAAAGAAGCTATACTGTTACATCATCAACAACATTTACAAGCTTTCACACAATGAATCTATGGATTGGTACTGTAGAATCTAGATTCACAACGTAAAAGCTTTTGGTTTGAGGATGAGTGCACCTGTTGATAAAAGTCAGTGTTTTAAGAAAACATTCCTCTCCATATTTTTTCCCCAGTCTCCTCCTGCTCTGTGGCCCCAGTAGCAGCCAATAAGAGTGACGGTGACGGTGGGGTCGGAGATCAGCTCCAGGAGATGGGCCCTTCCTCTAAAGGTCTCCCAGTACGGTTCTTCATCGGGGTCTCCCTGGTTCTAGGGTTCATCCTCATGTTCCTGGTGGACCAGATCAGTAGCTACTGCTCCATACATGGTCAGTGATGCTCCGAGGTGAAGACCTAGCCCTTCCCTCTATTAGCATTAGCCTGTCCTATTGAAAACACACTGTGAAGATGCTAACTTCCGTAGCGTTAATTGGGCTGGTATCATTAGACTCATTGAAAACCTGCTCCGGGGTGACGTTTCCCCTATGTACAGATCTAGGTACAGCTTTCTCTCCCCAATCCTACCTTAACCGTTAGTGGGAAAATACTAAACTGATCCAAAATCAGCATCTGGGGGAAACTTCACCCTACTCTGATGAGTTACTACTTTATATAGAAAATAAGGAAGGTCTGCACCACAAAAAAAATAGTAAAATGTACTCCACATTTTCAGGACGAGGTTACTTCATATAGCATCATTCTCTAGCCTGGTCCCAGATCTGTTTGTGCTGTGTTGCATGGCAATTGTTTGGCATGACAATGACCATACAAGTTGACGTTCTCCACGTCTTTTCCTCGTTTCACTCATCTACAAACCTCCTAGGACTCCAAACCTCTTCAAACCTCACAAACCTCTCCAAACCTTCTCTCCAAACATCTTCTGTAAACCTCACCAAACCTCTTCAGACCTCACAAAAACCTCTCTAAACCTTTTTATATCTCACCAAACCTCTCCAAACGTTCTCTCTAAACGTCCTCTCCAAACCATCTCTCCAAACCATCTCTCCAAACCTCCTCTCCATACCTCCTCTCCATACCTCCCCTTCAAACCTTTGTCATTGTGTGTTCAGCATGTCCACAGAACTGCTAACAGTTGGTTGATTGTGTTGTCATTCTAGATCCGCGTACTGGAACGTCCAACAGGACCAGCATCACAGCTACACTAGGACTGGTCATCCATGCTGCTGGTAGGGAACACACACACACACACACATTCACGCTAAGTTATCATACATGACTGAGGTTTCTTCATTATGTTGTTGGGTCCAAAAGAGACGAAATGCTTCATTGCCTCTGGGTTGCGCTGTTGATTAATCTGTATCATTTTACAAGCCAGGGAAATTCACAACCCAGAAGTCTTTGAGCTGTTCTTAACTTCCTCTTGTGAAGCATACTGTGATCTCTTAATGCTCAGAGACTTTGACATGTTAAAAATGGCTTTCTAATGGACTGTAGGTCAACTCATAGAGTCTAATGGACTGTAGGTCAACTCATAGAGTCTAATGGACTGTAGGTCAACTCATAGAGTCTAATGGACTGTAGGTCAACTCATAGAGTCTAATGGACTGTAGGTCTACTCATAGAGTCTAATGGACTGTAGGTTTACTCATAGAGTCTAATGGACTGTAGGTTTACTCATAGAGTCTAATGGACTGTAGGTTTACTCATAGAGTCTAATGGACTGTAGGTCTAATCGTGTTAATAAGACCTCTTCAGAGTAATAAAAGAGGACCCTAGTTTTGTTCCACCTGGACTACTGTTCAGTAGTGTGGTCGGGTGTCACAAAGAGGGACATCGGAAAATTGCAGTTGGCTCAGAACAGGGCAGCACGGCTGGCCCTTAAAAGTACACAGAGAGCTAACATGAATGACATGTCAATCACTCCTGGCTCAAAGTGGAGGAGAGATTGACTTCCTCACTACTTGTTTTTGTAAGAGGTGTTGACAAGCTGAAGGTACCAAGCTGTCTGTTTAAACTACTAGCACACAGCTCAGACACCCATGCATACTCCACAAGACATGCCACCAGAGGTCTCTTCACAATCCCTAAGTCCAGAACAGACTATGGGAGGCACACAGCTCAGACACCCATGCATACCCCACAAGACATGCCACCAGAGGTCTCTTCACAATCCCCAAGTCCAGAACAGACTATGGGAGGCACACAGCTCAGACACCCATGCATACCCCACAAGACATGCCACCAGAGGTCTCTTCGCAATCCCCAAGTCCAGAACAGACTATGGGAGGCACACAGCTCAGACACCCATGCATACCCCACAAGACATGCCACCAGAGGTCTCTTCACAATCCCCAAGTCCAGAACAGACTATGGGAGGCGCACAGTACTACATAGAGCCATGACTACATGGAACTCTATTCCACATCAGGTAACTGATGCAAGCAGTAGAATCAGATTTAAAAAAAAAACAGGTTGAAATACACCTTATGGAACAACGGGGACTGTGAAGAGACACACAAAAGGTACAGACACGTACGTTGTAATATTGATGTGTTGAAGTGTAGATATGTAGTGGTGTAGTAATGTTATATGATGTGTGGTGGTATTATACATGTTGTAGTGTAGATATGTAGTGGTGTAGTAATGTTATATGATGTATGGTGGTATTATACATGTTGTAGTGTAGATATGTAGTATTGTTATATGATGTGTGGTGGTATTATACATGTTGTATTGTAGATATGTAGTGGTGTAGTAATGTTATATGATGTGTGGTGGTATTATACATGTTGTAGTGTAGATATGTAGTGGTGTAGTAATGTTATATGATGTATGGTGGTATTATACATGTTGTATTGTAGATATGTAGTGGTGTAGTAATGTTATATGATGTACGGTGGTATTATACATGTTGTATTGTAGATATGTAGTGGTGTAGTAATGTTATATGATGTACGGTGGTATTATACATGTTGTAGTGTAGATATGTAGTGGTGTAGTAATGTTATATGATGTATGGTGGTATTATACATGTTGTAGTGTAGATATGTAGTGGTGTAGTATTGTTATATGATGTACGGTGGTATTATACATGTTGTAGTGTAGATATGTAGTGGTGTAGTATTGTTATATGATGGACTGTTTTATCTGTTGTTTTATATGTAATGTAAGTGCCTTAATTTGTTTGGACTCCAGGAAGAGGCAGCAGCTAATGGGGATCCCTAATTAATACAAATATGAATCACAAAGGAACTCATTAGTATCTCGTAGTGCAGAGTGTGTGTGTGTGTTTTATAGTGATCATATTGCCTGCATGTTGCTGACGGTGTACCTTTAGGTGTAGTGTGTGTGTGTGTTGTAATATTGTTCCTCTCCTCACTCCCCAGCTGACGGTGTAGTTTTAGGTGTTGCCGTGGTTTCCTCCAAGGTCACAGTTCAACTGGTGGTCTTCCTAGCTGTCATTCTGCACAAGGTGAGACTCCACTGGATGAACCAGCTTCTAACAGGAAGTTACATCACAATATTGGACAGCTTCTAACAGGAAGTTACATTTTACAATATTGGACAACAGGACAGCTTCTAACAGGAAGTTACATCACAATATTGGACAACAGGACAGCTTCTAACAGGAAGTTACATCACAATATTGGACAGCTTCTAACAGGAAGTTACATTTTACAATATTGGACAACAGGACAGCTTCTAACAGGAAGTTACATCACAATATTGGACAACAGGACAGCTTCTAACAGGAAGTTACATCACAATATTGGACAACAGGACAGCTTCTACTAGGAAGTTACATCACAATATTGGTCAACAGGACAGCTTCTACTAGGAAGTTACATCACAATATTGGTCAACAGGACAGCTTCTAACAGGAAGTTACATCCCAATATTGGTCAACAGGACAGCTCCTAACAGGAAGTTACATCACAATATTGGTCAACAGGACAGCTTCTAACAGGAAGTTACATCCCAATATTGGTCAACAGGACAGCTCCTAACAGGAAGTTACATCACAATAAGACATCTTGATTGTTCTGACTCCTCAAGCCCTCTCTCAGTTCAATGTACTCTCTCCTTCCCACCTCCTTCCTCTCCATATTTGATCTAACATACACTATTTCCCTCCCTCCCCCAGGCTCCTGCAGCGTTTGGCCTGGTCACCTTCCTGTTGCACGCCGGTTTAGAGAAGAGGCAGATTCAGAAGCATCTACTGGTCTTCTCTGCCGCAGCTCCTGTTCTCTCCATCAGTACCTACTTTATCCTGAACGCGGTGAGAAGAAGAAGCAACAAACAACTTTTCTAGTGACTGAGAACAATGTGCTGGTCATAATGAGAAGGAATATGGATTTATCTAGAGGGGAACCCTTTTATAGTCATTGAAGTAGGAAATGATTGAAGATTGTTAAGAGTGGTGAACTTAGCCTGGTTCTGAGAATCGATTTTGTGCAGTCTTGCCAAATAGCTGACAATAGGAGTCGGTAAGACAGCAAAAAAAAAACATCTATGGGATCAGGCTAGGGGGAACTAGTTCAACACTGAAAGTTATCTAAAAGTTATTTGATAACCAACAGTAAAAGTTATCTGAAGGTTATTTTTGTAATGTTGATATTACGTCTGTGTGTTTCTTCCTCCTACTGCAGAGTGGGGGTTCAACCCAGAATCGTCTGAGCGCTACAGGTGTTGGGATGCTCTTCTCAGCCGGAACGTTCCTCTACGTTGCTACGGTTCATATACTACCAGAGGTCAGCTCCAGGGGGCAGCAGCAGAGCTTTGTAAATGTAATCTCTGGGACTGGGCACCTCCACGGGACTGGGATAGGGCGGCAGCAGCAGCAGAGCTCTCCCCACCTCCACGGGACTGGGACCGGGCGGCAGGGGGGCCTGGAGGTACTGGAGAGCCTCACACTGATACTGGGAGCAGGACTACCTGTGTTACTGGCCCTGGGACTACATGATGACTAGTCTTGTGAATCCATGCTATCCTACCAAGTCTCCTTCATCACTCAAGCAACATTGGGAATGAGTGTGAGGAAGCCTGAAAATCGAGGCTACACTACGACTGACAAGTTGACAAAAAGAAGACACCACATGATACCAAGCACACATTCTTACCAAGAGATCATTGAGGGTGTACTAGATACAGTGTGTATCGGTGCCTTTCTCTGAGAGGTCAAGGAGTTACTGTTACTGACATAGGTTTGAACATACAAAAAAAGTAGGAATAGAGTGTGTGTGTCATGAAAAATAGTGGGATCAGAGTGTTATGTGTGTGTCAGAGCCTTGTGTATTTGAGCTTTTGCAATTGTTTCTCTTGCCTAGTTCAATCCCAGTGGGACATTCTGTTGAGTTTGTCGGAAAGAGCGAGAACATTTCCTGTAAGTGGATAACCGTTTCCTCATATTTGGCCTTCTACTGAACAAACTCTTTGTTATTTTTTTTAATGTTAGACGAAATCCAAACTAGATCAGATTTTAATCAAATTGATAATATTTCATCCTTTGTCATTTCTAAGAAAGGTTTTGTCTGGAGTATTGTTAGGTACTAAAATATTCAGGCCAGGTTGTGAAAAGACACCTTTATAAGCATTGGATGGCTGCCATAACACTGACGGGGCCTAAATGAACCACAGTGATAATTCTGTTTTTTCTTATTTTGTATTGAATGTGATCGTCTTTTCAGATTGCTAATAATGGTTTACATGAAATATTCAGTAAAACACTGCGCTGACAAAGCACAGCTCAGTGGACCTTCCAAACGGACCAATGACCATACCAAGAAGAGACTTAATACACTTCTACATTGTGTACTATAGCCAGGACAATGTTGTCTGGGTACCAGTCTGTTTAGCTAGCATTCCACTCCTTGCCAATCTGTCACATGCTAAACATCTTTGGCATATGATACAGAGTACCGTGAGTGAAATGTTATCCAAACAGACTGGAGGAATGTTACCCAAACAGACTGGTACCCAGGCTAGAGGAATGTTATCCAAACAGACTGGTACCCAGGCTAGATGAATATTATCCAAACAGACTGGTACCCAGGCTAAGGAAAAATATTTTTTATTAATACTTTATCTTAACAATCCCTGAAAATAATATATAAAATAGCATGACATGTAAATTGTTGATAATAAAGCTAGATTGTTTTGAATATGTTGGTTTCTATTCCAATGTCACATGTTGCTGTCACTAACAGCTTGTAATGTCACAGGTCGGGGACAATGATGTGTCACAGTACTGTTACCAAGAGGTTCCGCACTAATAGCACTACACAGCATTAGAGCTGTACTGTAACAGGACAGCGGAGATTACATTTACAAAAAAGAAAAGGTTTATTAAAGATGTAACAAAATATACATTTTCATGATCTAGATGTTACAACAACAACAACAAAAATCACTAGATAACTACTGGAATAAAGTGTATACAAATGTCATTTCCTGAGCAATGCAAAACAATGTGTCTGTTCTGTCACTTTAATAATAAATACTAAATCTGAAAAATTATCTGGAAAAAAATATCCCATTTAAACTACAGTATAAATGTCAAACTACAGTACAAATACAGTACATATTTACTCTACCAACTATTTCCAGAGACAGAGTTAGATCTAGTTCCGGCCTACATTCAAGACCAGGATAGTCTTCAAGTCAAATTGATATCAATAGTTACCTAAACTAGTCTAAGCTAATTCTTCCCTCACACAGGAATCCAAACACTTTGTTTGGTGAAGAATACCTCAATAGATCTATTGTTTCAGAAGTATCACCTCGTATTTACTTGCCACTGGAAGAATGACAAGAATGACAGGTATTAACAAAACAAACATGAATGTAGCAAAGCTTTGTTGTAGCTCATATCAGGACTGGGCCCTATCACGTTGTACTCGTCGCTTGGTATTTGTGTGTAGTGGTTTGTAATACTGTACGACTCTTAGTATTTGTGTGTAGTGGTTTGTACTATGTTTCTCAGTATTTGTGTGTAGTGGTTTGTAATACTGTACGACTCTTAGTATTTGTGTGTAGTGGTTTGTAACACTGTACGACTCTTAGTATTTGTGTGTAGTGGTTTGTACTATGTTTCTCAGTATTTGTGTGTAGTGGTTTGTAATACTGTACGACTCTTAGTATTTGTGTGTAGTGGTTTGTACTATGTTTCTCAGTATTTGTGTGTAGTGGTTTGTAATACTGTACGACTCTTAGTATTTGTGTGTAGTGGTTTGTAATACTGTACGACTCTTAGTATTTGTGTGTAGTGGTTTGTACTATGTTTCTCAGTATTTGTGTGTAGTGGTTTGTACTATGTTTCTCAGTATTTGTGTGTAGTGGTTTGTACTATGTTTCTCAGTATTTGTGTGTAGTGGTTTGTACTACGTTTCTCAGTATTTGTGTGTAGTGGTTTGTAATACTGTACGACTCTTAGTATTTGTGTGTAGTGGTTTGTACTACGTTTCTCAATATTTGTGTGTAGTGGTTTGTAATACTGTACGACTCTCAGTATTTGTGTGTAGTGGTTTTGTAATACTGTACGACTCTCAGTATTTGTGTGTAGTGGTTTGTACTACGTTTCTCAGTATTTGTGTGTAGTGGTTTGTACTACGTTTCTCAGTATTTGTGTGTAGTGCTGAATGTAAAAGGACAGATGCATGTTCATATTTTTCCACGGCCCAGCAGGGAGGCAGCTAGCTGAGCCTGCAGAGCCATCTGGTGGAATGTCCTGCCGTCTGTCAGATCCCTCACCTTCTCCCTCATATGGAAGGAGGCGCGAGCCACTCTACGAGCCTCCTCCTGCACCTCCTCTCTCTGCCTCTGCAGACGCTCCCTCCGACGCTCCTTCAAATCAAAAGAAAACTTTTTTTTTAGTGTGCATTTAAAAACCGCTGAGACACACTTTACAGTAAAATAATAGAATGTATGTCCCAAATGAACCCTATTCACTCCAAATTGAACCCTATTCCCTATATAGCCCACAACTTTTAACCATAACTGCTGGAAAATAGGAAATAAGATGGCATTTGGGACGCACACAAATAAAATGAAAGCACCTTCTCCAACACCACACACACCCTACCACACCACACACGCCCTACCACACCCTACCACACCACACACGCCCCAAACACACCCTACCACACCACACACGCCCTAACACACCCTACCCCACCACACACGCCCCAAACACACCCTACCACACCACACACGCCCTAACACACCCTACCCCACCACACACGCCCTAACACACCCTACCACACCCTACCACACCACACACGCCCTAACACACCCTACCCCACCACACGCCCTAACACACCCTACCACACCCTACCACACCACACACGCCCTAACACACCCTACCACACCACACACACACACCCCCTACCACACACTAACACACACCCCACTACACACATACACACCCTACCACACCAACACCACACACACACCCTAACACAACCTAACACACCACACACATCCTAACACACCCTACCACCCTCACACACACACCCTAACACACACACCCTACCACCCTCACACACACACCCTAACACACACACCCTACCACACCAACACCCTAACACACCCTACCACACACACACACCCTACCACACCCTACCACACACACACCCTACCACACCAACACCACATACACAACCTAACCTACCCTACCACACACACACACACCCTACCACACCCTACCACACACACACACCCTACCACACACACACACCCTACCACACCAACACCACACACACACACCCTAACACACCAACACCCTACCACACCAACACCACACACACACACCCTACCACACCAACACCACACACACACCACCCCCCCACCAACACCACCCTCCCCACCAACACCACACACACACCCTACCACACACACACACCAACACCCTACCACACCAACACCACACACCCCCCCCACCAACACCACCCTCCCCACCAACACCACACACACACACCCTACCACACCAACACCACACACACACCACACACACACCCCCACCAACACCACCCCTTCCCCACCAACACCACACACACACCCTACCACACACACACACACCAACACCCTACCACACCAACACCCCCACCAACACCACACACACACCCTAACACACCAACACCACCCCTTCCCCACCACCACCCCAACAACACACAACCCCCTCTAACACCACACCTTCAGGGAGAGGCAGCATTCTCTCAGCTGCCTCTCAGTCTCCTCCTCTCTCTGTACCCTGTCTAGGAGGCGCTGGTGGCAGAGGAGTCTCTCCATGTTTTCCTGCTGTGCCCGCTGTGCTCTGCTCTTCCTCTGGGTGTGAGCGTGCTGGCTTGCCTTCTCCATACGACGCTGACTCAACTGGGCCAGTACCTGGACAAATACAATAGAACGTTATTGTCCAATGTGAGTTGGTTAGGGTTTAAGTGCCTTGCTCAAGAGCACAATGGCATCAGGTGGCACCTGAGATTCTAATGCCAGCAACCCTCCAGCTGCAGGCTCGTTCCTGCAGGCTCGTTCCATCACTGGGATTCTAACCCTATATATCCCCCACTCCCCTCAATATTTAAATTGAGGAAATGTGATTATAATTATTATTTTAGCGATCCACACCGGACAGGCTAGTAAAGGTTAGATGCAGGACAGCACACTTACACTTGATAGGCATTTATTGATGAGAAAGTGAACTTGCCATTTCCAAAACGGAGCTCAGGGAGGAATCGGAGATTCCCTGTTTTGCTATCTGTTGCATAATCAACAGCCAGGGTTTCATTTAATATTCCTAGGCACTATATATATATATTATTGCACATTTAATTCAAATGGACGCATTGGGCGATGTTTAAGTTCAACTTCAACCAGCCATTGGGCGATGTTTAAGTTCAACTTCAACCAGCCGCTCCAAATGTGTCGGAGGAAACACCTGGCGACCGCGTTAGCGTGCACTGTGCCCGGGCCCACCTCAGGAGTCGCTAGAGCGAGATGGGACAAGGACATCTCAGCTGGCCAAACCCTCCCCTAACCCGGATGATGCTGGGCCAAATTGTGCGTCACCTCATGGGTCTCCCGGTCACGGCCGGCTGCGACACAGCCCAGGGATCGAACCCAGATCTGTGGCGATGCCTCAAGCACTGCAGTGCCTTAGACCCCTGCACTACTCAGGCCTCTGGTCACTTATTTGGAGCAACTCATAGAAAGAAGCGCCTTGCTTGCTGGATATAAAAACAAGCTACAACATTCACAAAGCACTGGCGGGGTAGTCTGAACGGTCGAGAGCTTCTCTGGTGTGACGTGATCACATTGGCTGGTGGTAAAAACAAAAATAAACAGGAATCCTCTGTTCTCTCCGTTCCCGTTGTTTATGTTTACAATGAAATGTATCACGTCAGAATGCCCAACGCTAGAATGTTAACAATCACATTTCTGAATGAAGTTAGAACGTTTTCCTATCGGTCTAATTTGCATCAACATTGTGATCGGAAGATGGCCGTGAGGGTTATTGAATCAGGATCAAATCTCCTTGAGCTCATTGATGATAGAATGTTCATAATTTGGGGTGGCAGGGTAGCCTAGTGGTTAGAGTGTTGGACTAGTAACCGAAAGGCTGCAAGTTCAAATCCCTGAGCTGACAAGGTACAAATCTGTCGTTCTGCCCCTGAACAAGGCAGTTAACCCACTGTTCCTAGGCTGTCATTGAAAATAAGAATTTGTTCTTAACTGACTTGCCTAGTAAAATAAAAATAAATAATTGAAGACTGTTGAATGGACAGTCTTTTTGGCAAGGAGTGGAATGTTAGCTAAAGAGAACAGTACTCTGGCTATTACAGTATGGACTGTGGAAATGTGTGTGCTCACTTTCCAGTTTTGTTCATTGCATGTATTATAGTGTATAGTTGTGTGTATGGTTTCTGTATATCTGTGTGCTGTCCTCGCCTCTTTCTCTCTGAGCTGCTGTTGGCTGTGCCAGGAGGCTCGGAGCTGGGCCCTCTGGATCTGCTCCTCCTCCCTGGCCGATCTCACCTGCAGCTCCCTGAGCCGCAATGCCACTGCCTGGGACCTCTTCTCCCAGGAGCGCTGCAGTTTCTCCTCCAGGGCACTCCTCATCAGCGCCTCCTCCTCCTCCATCTGCTGTTGCACCTCCCTCTTCAGGAGGAGGCACCTGAGATTCTCCCTCTGGTTCTCCTGTTGGAGCCTCTTCCTCTCCCTCCTCTCTCGGATCACCTTGCTCCTCCTGGCCCTCTGCTCCTTCTCCTGCGACAGCTGCACCTCCTTCTCTCTCCCTGCCTGCTCCAGACGCTCCATGTCTTTGAGCAGCTGCTCCTGGAGGCATTTGCGCTCCTCCGCTTCTCTCCTCGCCATCTCTTTCTTGTCTCTTTTCCGCACCTCCTGCTCCTGTGTGAGCCTCCTCCAGCGATCCTCCTGCAGTAGCACCTCCTGCTCGCGCTGACCGGCCAACTCCTTGTCCCGGCGCTCCTTCTGCCTCCTCCTCGCCTCCAGCCCACCCTGCCACCGCTGCATGCTCTTCTCCAGCTCATTCCTCCTCCTGCGCTCCGCGTGGACCCGTTGCACTTCCTCCTGCCTCCGAGCCTCCTCTCTCTCCTGCTCCTCCTGCTGGCTCAGCCTCAGCCTGCACTGCTCCTCTTGGTGCTTCACCAACATCAGAGCTGCTATTTTACGGTCTTTCTCTGGGACCGTCACATTCATCTTCTTCCTGATGTCTCGAGTGAGCCTCTCCAGCTGTCTTTCTGTGGCTGGGGAGTGTCTGAGGTCACCAAGACTTAGGCTGGACACCATCATGTTCTTGTCAGTTGGTCTCAGGCTGTTTCTGTTTTGTTCTCTGGTGATAGCAGCTGAATAAGAGGACTTGCCATTGCTCACAGATTTCCTTCTGTGGCTGTGGTCCACAGATTGATTCGCTCCTGTTCTTATACCATCACGCGTGTGTCCTCTGTTGATTTGGGATTTTCGAGAGAGTTCCGACTTTCTACTTCGAGGACAGTTTGGAGGGCTGACAGTTTAACGGAAGGTAGTCTTTCTTCCGCCTCTAAGATAATCTTCTCTCTCTCTTCACGACACAGCCGCAAAATCTCCCTGCCTTCCTTTTGCGTACAGGACCGTCAGTGCCTTTAAACGGGATATTCCTGTGTTTACGTTGTCATCAACGAAATCGCTTTAAGAGATGTTATTAAAAGTCGAACGGGTTTGACGCCGAGTCTTGCACATGAATCCAACGACCGCGGCCTGGTAAATATTTTTTTTTTTTTAAACGTAACTTTTATTTAAACAGCGTCCCGTCGTATCAAAGTTGTCGACATCCAAGTAAGTGCGGCGTCGGGAGACGACGGACTGCTAGGAGTGTTTCTAGTTACCTATCTATCTATCTATCTTATCTATATATCTATCTATCTATCTAGCTGGCTAACATGAGCCTTTACTCCGGGCACCATAGCACTGCAGACAGGCAAACCGACCGGTACCACGCCGCAACAACAACAACATAGCGAGTAAAGTTTATATTTCTTATGAAAATGCGTTCAGCATTTTTATAGCTGTCAAATACGAAGGAGAGAGTCCTTTCAAAAGGTGGAAACTAGCGACGCTATTGTTGTTGTTGTTGTTGTGTCCGTGGCTGCAAACCCCAGAGAATTACCGGGGGGGGGGGAGAGGGATTGTTGTTGTTAGTGGGTCATCTGAGCACCCTCTATCGGCAAACCCCAGAGAATTACCGGGGAGAGGGATTGTTGTTGTTAGTGGGTCATCTGAGCACCCTCTATCGGCAAACCCCAGAGAATTACCGGGGGGGAGAGGGGTTGTTGTTGTTGTTAGTGGGTCATCTGAGCACCCTCTATCGGCGGACGTTCCTTGGATGGGGGGGACCTCAAGGGACTCGCGTAGAAAACGCCACAGTTCTCCCATTTCTATTAGGAAATCAACGTTATTTCTACAATACATGTTTTCACAGTGGACAGTCACAAGAAAACGGTTTTACAATTTTGTGGTTTTATTAAAATAAAAAAATAAAAAAAATAAAGGACTGGTATTTTTGTTTTGTCGCCATCGGGTGGTCATTTGGAGACATAAACGCAAAGGTGCATTCGCGGGTACAGCGTTGTTGTTTGGTTTGCAAAAATACCCGAGACGTTTGGATAATTTGACTTTAAATGCGGAGGTCTTGTTTATTATATTCATATGACTGTTGTCAATGTTTACAGATCCGAACTGCCTTACATTTTTGCATAGTGATAACCTACATAGGTTTATAGCAGTGCTTGATTTGGGCCAGAGCAGTCCTGAGCGCCCTATCTGCATGTCATTTTATTTTTTTTGGAGGGGGGGGACGGGACTGAATACAGTGTCCTTTATAAAAACAAAAAGTGTCCTTATCACCGGCCGGGTTCACACATGGCGGTAACGTTGATCAAAGCGGAATTAAGGCGGGATCTGCATTGAATAGAAATGGACGCGGCGCATTCATCGTCCGGATTCCGCGTTGTTCACGTTTATTTTGCCAGTAGCCTGTGAATCCGGTGTTGCCAGTCTCCTGTGAATCCGGTGTTGCCAGTCTCCTGTGAATCCGGTGTTGCCCAGTAGCCTGTGAATCCGGTGTTGCCAGTAGCCTGTGAATCCGGTGTTGCCCAGTAGCCTGTGAATCCGGTGTTGCCCAGTAGCCTGTGAATCCGGTGTTGCCAGTAGCCTGTGAATCCGGTGTTGCCCAGTAGCCTGTGAATCCGGTGTTGCCCAGTAGCCTGTGAATCCGGTGTTGCCCAGTAGCCTGTGAATCCGGTGTTGCCCAGTAGCCTGTGAATCCGGTGTTGCCCAGTAGCCTGTGAATCCGGTGTTGCCAGTAGCCTGTGAATCCGGTGTTGCCCAGTAGCCTGTGAATCCGGTGTTGCCCAGTAGCCTGTGAATCCGGTGTTTCCCAGTAGCCTGTGAATCCGGTGTTGCCCAGTAGCCTGTGAATCCGGTGTTGCCCAGTAGCCTGTGAATCGGTGTTGCCCAGTAGCCTGTGAATCCGGTGTTGCCCAGTAGCCTGTGAATCCGGTGTTGCCCAGTAGCCTGTGAATCCGGTGTTGCCCAGTAGCCTGTGAATCCGGTGTTGCCCAGTAGCCTGTTCGAGTTTAAGAATACGTTGTTCCAAGTTGTCAAATAAGGGCTCTTATGGTCATGTAAATCAGGGTCGGATCTAGTCTCTTAGGGGACCTAAGCGACCCCCCACCCCCACCCACCCTCATAACCAACCAAGCGGGCAATTGACAGCCCAAGGGAAAACGATGCAGTTTTATTTAAAAAAAATAAAAATAAACTGTTCCCAAGTCAAGCACTGGTTAATTGACATTCCTTATGCCCAATAATGTTGTGTTTAGGATCCTAACTTCTATTTCGCGCTGTTCAACCAACGTTTATGAAACGTGTCGATGTTGAATGCTGCTCTGTGTGTGACCCAAAACTTCCGTCTTCAAGCAGTCGGTTCGTGCGGAACACAGACATGCCTGCGGAATAAAGCTGCTGGACTCTCTACAAAGCCTCTTCTGTGAGTATATATATATATATTATTATATTATATTATAAAGTTGATTTTCGGAAATCGAACATCCTAAATGATTATGTAGCCGGGTAAGTTGGATACCATCTAGTCAAAACGAAACCTCCAGCAAGTAGGTGATTTGAAATCGCCATAACTTGTTTTATCTGACTGCGGATGCCCGCTACGGTCACGTTAACGGGAAACGTTGAAGTCAAGTTAGCTCCAATTCGTAGCAAAGAAAAGAAAACCAAAACGGGAAAACAAAAATATTAAAGTCAGTATTTTGTGTATTTGATTAATCATGCATTGCAAACATTTTGAAGCCATTAACTGATGTTTAGCTATTATTAACTAATGTTTAGCTATTATTAACTAATGTTTAGCTATTATTACCTAATGTTTAGCTATTATTAACTAATGTTTAGCTATTATTACCTAATGTTTAGCTATTATTACCTAATGTTTAGCTATTATTACCTAATGTTCAGCTATTATTACCTAATGTTCAGCTACTATGACCTAATGTTTAGCTATTATTAACTAATGTTTAGCTATTATTACCTAATGTTTAGCTATTATTACCTAATGTTCAGCTATTATTACCTAATGTTTAGCTATTATTACCTAATGTTTAGCTATTATTACCTAATGTTCAGCTATTATTACCTAATGTTCAGCTACTATGACCTAATGTTTAGCTATTATTAACTAATGTTTAGCTATTATTACCTAATGTTTAGCTATTATTACCTAATGTTCAGCTATTATTACCTAATGTTTAGCTATTATTAACTAATGTTTAGCTATTATTACCTAATGTTTAGCTATTATTACCTAATGTTCAGCTATTATTACCTAATGTTCAGCTACTATGACCTAATGTTTAGCTATTATTAACTAATGTTTAGCTATTATTACCTAATGTTTAGCTATTATTACCTAATGTTCAGCTATTATTACCTAATGTTCAGCTACTATGACCTAATGTTTAGCTATTATTAACTAATGTTTAGCTATTATTACCTAATGTTCAGCTATAGCTATTTCGTGAACATCTGGATAACAGTGTTGGTTCTGAATCATATTTTAATTCAGTCAAGTTTGCTAACTAAATTCCCAATTCCACTTTCAAATGTCCTTTTTTTATATATATATATATAATTGAGAAAAACATTTTAATTTGCATTTGGAATTTCCGTTTACATCCGGAATTGAAATTGACCTCAACCCTGCCGGATAACATGTGCTGCTACTAAGCTAACCATCTCATCAAAACTTTGTCCGCTCACCTTAGCTTGAAAGAGGGGCGAAAGCCTAAACCCAAAAGGATAGAGGAGGGGGCGGACTACCAACTAACCAACCAATCAACCGACTGCACAAAATACCAAAAACGTCAGAATCCAAGATGAGGCGAGCCAGCCGAGGAGGGGATGAATCTGGTACCGGTACTCCCCGCCAGAACGGTGTGTCCGGGGGGAGAGGCGGCGCCAGGGGAGCGGCTGCGGAGCGGGGGGATGCAGCAGCCGGGGCTGGTGGTGATGATGACGAGGCCGGGTGCAGCCCAGCAGACATGCAGGATGAGGACAATGATCCAGCACGGAGGAGAGAGATCAGGAGCAAGTACAGGGACCTCATCAACTCTGTTCAACGTGAGTAGTGCATACGACGGTCTGCTGAATGACTCTTAATGTAAAGGTCATGTAAATGTAAGGTAGGTGGGGACTGTCTGGAAATGCTATCCATGGGCCGTTAGTTCCCAATTCTCCACACTTTTCAAAAAGTGTATTCTCCCTGTCATTGATTTAAAAGTATTGGATTGGTATAAGCATTGGCTGGAGGGAATTACCACCATTTTTTAAATCCGTGATGGGGCGTGTGCAAGGGTCCACTTCGGGAGAAGGGTGGAGAATCTGGAGGCAGATGCCGGCCTGTGACAGGTTTGTGTTAAACCTCCCAGGTGCCTGGACACCTGTCAAGTTAAAGGTCCAGTAGGTAACTTTGTGGGCAATCTGACCAAATTCACATAGAAATGTGAGTTCTAGATCTGTTATTCACATTGAAAGCAAGTCAAATACAGCAGCTTCAAACAGCTGAAAACACTAGCTATATTTTGGTTCTATTTCACAGCGGTTTAGATTGCACACTGATTCTCTACATGACTTGTTTTGCCATATTATATCATTTTTATTAGGCGAATGTGATAGAATCTTAGCAGCCAGGAAATGAGGGAGTGAGTTTTTTACCTATTGTACCTTTTTAACCAATCTGTGTCTTCTCTCTTCTTCCCAGAGAACAGAGAGGACATGTTGAGTCCCACCAACAACAAACTGACAGATGTGTTGGAGGAGGCCAACAAACTGTTTGCAGAAGGTATGATAGGATCTGTCATCAGCCTTCCCTTCCGTTCCTCGATGTAACCACTGATCTAACGTAGTCAGATTGGTGAGAGCCAACCCCTGCTTTAACCTGCTTAAACCTGTCTAGTAATGTCTGAATCAGTGATTATTCAGAAGAAGAATGTTCTAGTATCTTAATCAAATATCCTCCCTGTCTTGTTCTTCTTCCTCCCTGTCTTCTTCTTCTTCTTCCTCCCTGTCTTCTTCTTCTTCTTCCTCCTTGTCTTGTTCTTCTTCCTCCCTGTCTTCTTCTTCTTCCTCCCTGTCTTGTTATTCTTCCTCCTTGTCTTGTTTCTCTTCTTCTTCACCGTTCTGTTTTGTCTCCTCTCTCCCAGTCCGTCAGGCCCGTGAAGCAGCACTAGACGCCCAGCTCTTGGTGCTGGCTACAGACCTGGGGAAGGAGAAGGCCAGCCAGCTACATGCAGAGGGATCAGCCTTCGACCCCTCAGCCTTCGCTGAACACCTGGTAAGGAGGATGGTGGAGGTGTGGGAGGATGGGGGAGGTGTGGAGGTGGTGGAGGATGGGGGAGGTGTGGAGGTGGTGGAGGATGGGGAGGTGAGGATGGGGAGGTGGAGGATGGGGAGGATGGGGGAGGTGAGGATGGGGGAGGTGTGGATGGGGGAGGATGGGGGAGGATGGGGAGGTGTGGATGGGGGAGGATGGGGGAGGTGTGGTGGATGTGGGGAGGTGTGGATGGAGGATGGGGGAGGTGAGGATGGGGGAGGTGTGGTGGATGTGGGGAGGTGTGGATGGGGGAGGTGTGGTGGATGTGGGGAGGTGTGGATGGGGGAGGTGTGGTGGATGTGGGGAGGTAGAGGAGAATTGGGGGGAGAAAGAAAGGGAGGTGACGAAGGTGAAGGCAACTGGTTGTCAGATTGCTAACCCTTTTATCCTTTGTGTTCCTATTGGTCCACCAAGCTGTCATTCATGGGTCTGAATCGCCTGGAGGAGGAAGATGAAGATATGGAGGGTGGAGTGAGCGGTGGCTACCTCCCCCAGGACGCCTGGCACAGGGTAGCTAGCAGAGCTCAGTGCTGCTTCAGGACGGCTCCCTCTTTCCACTATATGTAAGTGTGTGTGTTTGAGGGGATCAGTTTCAGCACGGCGAGGCCCAGAAGTGCTGGTATTGATCACGTAACAAGTCGTTTGATTTGTAGATCAGTGATTCTGTACAGTCTGTTTGCATGTAGACGAACGCAAACAGCATCCTCCACCTCTTTGGGATGCTCGAGTCAAACGTGACCGCTCACTTAAATACACACCGAAGAAAATGTTTAAAAACTCTCTGACTGACTCTCTTATCTGTCTCTACCAGGATGGGATCGTTCCTGACTGAGCTGCCTCCACCTCGCCAGAGGGTAGAGAGACAGAGGAAAGCTCCTGGCACGGAAGCCAAGAGGATCATGCCCACTCAGGTCTCCGCTCTAACACTGTTGTGCTGACACCTACCTGACTGTCCTGGAGGAGTCACCAGGCCATCCCAGTACAGTTTGGTTTGGTCTGGCTTGGCTATGTATGGTCCAGTAGTGTGATATGTCTTTCGGGGTTTTATATAGTTACTATATAATAGGACTTTGAAAAAAAAACAGGAGATCAGTTTGATCAGCCAGGACGTATGTGTTTAATATTTCTGTCCAGCTGTTGTTGATGAGGGAAGCTCTCCTGGTTTTAACTGTATATTGAGGAGACAAACCTAAATAAAGAAATCAATATTTGATGTCATTGTCTGTTCCAGTTGAAAAGGATGGAGGAGTCTCACCAGGAAGCTACAGAGAAGGAGGTAGAGAGGATTCTGGGATACCTGAGGAGCTACTTCTTTGATGACCGTAATTCATGACTCTTATTATTATTATTATTATTATTATTATTATTATTATTATAATAACAAGACAGACTAGGGGGAGGGACCTTAGATCCTATCCTCCAATGGGCTTCGAGAGGAATCAAGGATTTGTTGACTAGTAACATTTATGAAAATATGTTCGTTCAATCGAGAATTGCACCAGAAAAACAAAAGTCCAAACTGTATGTCTCTAGCATATATGGTTTGAAAGTTACAGCTGATTTACTCTTGAGAATTTAGCGTGATTAGAGGGAAAATAATGTAATTATGGCCATGGTCAAAAGTGGTGGTTGGTATAGAACAAGAAGGCCCACACACTGTTAAAGCTCCTAATTCACCGCTTTATTGACAACGTTTTAATCCGAAACTGATCCTCATCTTGGTCACTGCTCAGTAGAACTCACTGCTCTGTGGGCAGAACGATGCTAACCTCCAACGTCATCTGACAGTAGAACTCACTGCTCTGTGGGCAGAACGACGCTAACTTCCAACGTCATCTGACAGTAGAACCCACTGCTCTGTGGGCAGAACGACGCTAACTTCCAACGTCATCTGACAGTAGAACCCACTGCTCTGTGGGCAGAACGACGCTAACTTCCAACGTCATCTGACAGTAGAACTCACTGCTCTGTGGGCAGAACGACGCTAACTTCCAACGTCATCTGACAGTAGAACTCACTGCTCTGTGGGCAGAATGACGCTAACTTCCAACGTCATCTGACAGTAGAACTCACTGCTCTGTGGGCAGAACGACGCTAACTTCCAACGTCAACTGACAGTAGAACTCACTGCTCTGTGGGCGGAACGACGCTAACTTCCAACGTCAACTGACAGTAGAACTCACTGCTCTGTGGCAGAACGATGCTAACTTCCAACGTCATCTGACAGTAGAACTCACTGCTCTGTGGGCAGAACGACGCTAACTTCCAACGCCATCTGACAGTAGAACTCACTGCTCTGTGGGCAGAACGACGCTAACTTCCAACGCCATCTGACAGTAGAACTCACTGCTCTGTGGGCAGAACGACGCTAACTTCCAACGTCAACTGACAGTAGAACTCACTGCTCTGTGGGCGGAACGACGCTAACTTCCAACGTCAACTGACAGTAGAACTCACTGCTCTGTGGGCAGAACGACGCTAACCTCCGTCATCTGACAGTAGAACTCACTGCTCTGTGGGCGGAACGACGCTAACTTCCAACGTCAACTGACAGTAGAACTCACTGCTCTGTGGGCGGAACGACGCTAACTTCCAACGTCAACTGACAGTAGAACTCACTGCTCTGTGGGCAGAACGACGCTAACCTCCGTCATCTGACAGTAGAACTCACTGCTCTGTGGGCAGAATGACGCTAACTTCCAACGTCATCTGACAGTAGAACTCACTGCTCTGTGGGCAGAACGACGCTAACTTCCAACGTCATCTGACAGTAGAACTCACTGCTCTGTGGGCAGAATGACGCTAACTTCCAACGTCATCTGACAGTAGAACTCACTGCTCTGTGGGCAGAACGACGCTAACTTCCAACGTCATCTGACAGTAGAACTCACTGCTCTGTGGGCAGAACGACGCTAACCTCCGTCATCTGACAGTAGAACTCACTGCTCTGTGGGCGGAACGACGCTAACTTCCAACGTCATCTGACAAGCTAGCTGCTAGTGGCTGCAGGTTAGTGTGTGATAACATGAGCTTTTTCTAAATGAAATCCATGGAATACATAACTAAATGTAGCCTATAATGTAGCCAAACCAGAAGAAAAACCTGTTCCCTCCTCCCACTGCTGCTGGTTTAAGGTCCTAAAGACGCTAATAGGCCACAACAGAGGTCGGCAACCTTGGAGTGCCAAGTTATCGTACCATTTCGACTGATCTCCGTGCCAGTTTTCACATGCGCATTTTCTTGGAACAGTTTAATTTAATTTATAATAAAGTCTTCATATCTCAAAATGTATGTAATGTGGTTAGTCAAAACTCTATCTAAATGATACAGACCTAAAAAGTAACTTCTATTGCCATTGTTAACTATGTAGAAATAACCTACAGGTTCCTAATCCACTTGTAATGTCCCGTCTGGACTAGTGCAACTCTCTGTTGGCTGGGTTCCCCGCTTGTGCCATCAAACCCCTGCAATTCATCTAGAATGCAGCAGCCCGCATGGTTTTCAACCTTCCCAAGTTCTTAAATAATCCTCCTCCTCACCTCGCAACCCCAAAATGTTTTAAGGCTGGCCACAATGGGGATTGTGCACGGTGGTGGAATTTGCGGTTTGCCGACAAAATGTAGGTGGTCTGTTGGACAGTGATGCAAATGAATAACAATAGTGGAACCATGGCCCCCAAATTTAAATAAATAAATAACACTTAACCAGCGCTTGCACCTTTTGTCTGGCCACTCCTACAAATATATTGAATGCATTAACAGAAATTACCGTAACCAAACAAACATTGTTGATTTTATAAATTATGGTAAATGTACTACTGGTGGTACTGTTGTGTCATCCCCGTGGCAAACCTCCACAATGGATTAGTCCACTGAGACAGGCCTCTACAATGGATTAGTCCACTGAGACGGACCTCCATAATGGATTAGTCCACGGAGGCAGGCCTCTACAATGGATTAGTCCACGGAGGCAGGCCTCTACAATGGATTAGTCCACGGAGGCAGGCCTCTACAATGGATTAGTCCACGGAGGCAGGCCTCCACAATGGATTAGTCCACGGAGGCAGGCCTCCACAATGGATTAGTCCACTGAGACAGGTGTGAATCAGACGGGGATCTCGTGTGCCATAAAAAAAAAACATTTTAAGATAATATTTGCCGACCAACAGCCAATCGACCAAACAATCAATCAGTCATCTAAATGGGATCAGCCCTACGTTTTTATTTCATCAGCACTGTTAAGTACAAGCATATTAAGGTTATACTATTGTAGAGAACAATCTAATGATTCATTGTATGTCATTCATAATGGCACAGGCTAAAGAAAACAACATGTAGATATTAATTTACTAGCACCCTCTTAAAATGACCCGTAGTTCACTACATTCTAGTGAATGCCCTATAAGGTGTAGCAAAAATGCTTTATAACACTCTGTTGTAGACGTTTTAAATTAGGGTAGAAATGCTTTGATATTAGTTGGTTAATAAAGAGCTGTTTTTGACGTACCTTTTCTCCCCTGTATCCCCAGCCACATCTCCCATCTCCTACTATGAGTTTGTCATAGACCCCACCTCCTTCTCCCGCTCGGTGGAGAACATCTTCCACACCTCCTTCCTGGTCAGGGTGAGTGGTTTATCCTGCAGGCGTTACATTCAGGTATGGTCAGGGTGAATAGTGGTTTTGTTCTGGTCAGGGTGAATAGTGGTTTTGTTCTGGTCAGGGTGAATAGTGGTTTTGTTCTGGTCAGGGTGAATAGTGGTTTTGTTCTGGTCAGGGTGAATAATGGTTTGTTCTGGTCAGGGTGAATAGTGGTTTGTTCTGGTCAGGGTGAATAGTGGTTTTGTTCTGGTCAGGGTGAATAGTGGTTTTGTTCTGGTCAGGGTGAATAATGGTTTGTTCTGGTCAGGGTGAATAGTGGTTTTGTTCTGGTCAGGGTGAATAGTGGTTTTGTTCTGGTCAGGGTGAATAGTGGTTTGGTCTGGTCAGGGTGAATAGTGGTTTTGGTCTGGTCAGGGTGAATAGTGGTTTTGTTCTGGTCAGGGTGAATAGTGGTTTTGTTCTGGTCAGGGTGAATAGTGGTTTTGTTCTGGTCAGGGTGAATAGTGGTTTTGTTCTGGTCAGGTGAATAGTGGTTTTGTTCTGGTCAGGGTGAATAGTGGTTTGTTCTGGTCAGGGTGAATAGTGGTTTGTTCTGGTCAGGGTGAATAGTGGTTTTGTTCTGGTCAGGGTGAATAGTGGTTTTGTTCTGGTCAGGGTGAATAATGGTTTGTTCTGGTCAGGGTGAATAGTGGTTTTGTTCTGGTCAGGGTGAATAGTGGTTTGTTCTGGTCAGGGTGAATAGTGGTTTTGTTCTGGTCAGGGTGAATAGTGGTTTTGTTCTGGTCAGGGTGAATAGTGGTTTTGTTCTGGTCAGGGTGAATAGTGGTTTTGTTCTGGTCAGGGTGAATAGTGGTTTTGTTCTGGTCAGGGTGAATAGTGGTTTTGTTCTGGTCAGGGTGAATAGTGGTTTGTTCTGGTCAGGGTGAATAGTGGTTTTGTTCTGGTCAGGGTGAATAGTGGTTTTGTTCTGGTCAGGGTGAATAGTGGTTTTGTTCTGGTCAGGTGAATAGTGGTTTTGTTCTGGTCAGGGTGAATAGTGGTTTTGTTCTGGTCAGGGTGAATAGTGGTTTTGTTCTGGTCAGGGTGAATAGTGGTTTTGTTCTGGTCAGGGTGAATAGTGGTTTGTTCTGGTCAGGGTGAATAGTGGTTTTGTTCTGGTCAGGGTGAATAGTGGTTTTGTTCTGGTCAGGGTGAATAGTGGTTTTGTTCTGGTCAGGGTGAATAGTGGTTTTGTTCTGGTCAGGGTGAATAGTGGTTTGTTCTGGTCAGGGTGAATAGTGGTTTTGTTCTGGTCAGGGTGAATAGTGGTTTGTTCTGGTCAGGGTGAATAGTGGTTTTGTTCTGGTCAGGGTGAATAGTGGTTTTGTTCTGGTCAGGGTGAATAGTGGTTTTGTTCTGGTCAGGGTGAATAGTGGTTTTGTTCTGGTCAGGGTGAATAGTGGTTTGTTCTGGTCAGGGATCACATTATCATACTGAAATGTAGATCTTCACTGTGTTTGGACTAGTCCCTGATAGGAAGTGTGTTTGGACTAGTCCCTTATAGGAAGTGTGTTTGGGCTAGTCCCTGAATAGAAGTGTGTTTGGGCTAGTCCCTGATAGGAAGTGTGTTTGGACTAGTCCCTGATAAGAAGTGTGTTTGGACTAGTCCCTGATAGGAAGTGTGTTTGGACTAGTCCCTGATAGGAAGTGTGTTTGGACTAGTCCCTGATAAGAAGTGTGTTTGGACTAGTCCCTGATAGGAAGTGTGTTTGGACTAATCCCTGAATAGAAGTGTGTTTGGACTAGTCCCTGATAGGAAGTGTGTTTGGGCTAGTCCCTGAATAGAAGTGTGTTTGGGCTAGTCCCTGATAGGAAGTGTGTTTGGACTAGTCCCTGATAGGAAGTGTGTTTAGACTAGTCCCTGATAGGAAGTGTGTTTGGACTAGTCCCTGATAGGAAGTGTGTTTGGACTAGTCCCTTATAGGAAGTGTGTTTGGGCTAGTCCCTGAATAGAAGTGTGTTTGGGCTAGTCCCTGATAGGAAGTGTGTTTGGACTAGTCCCTGATAAGAAGTGTGTTTGGACTAGTCCCTGATAGGAAGTGTGTTTGGACTAGTCCCTGATAGGAAGTGTGTTTGGACTAGTCCCTGATAAGAAGTGTGTTTGGACTAGTCCCTGATAAGAAGTGTGTTTGGACTAGTCCCTGATAGGAAGTGTGTTTGGACTAATCCCTGAATAGAAGTGTGTTTGGACTAATCCCTGAATAGAAGTGTGTTTGGACTAGTCCCTGAATAGAAGTGTGTTTGGGCTAGTCCCTGATAGGAAGTGTGTTTGGACTAGTCCCTGATAGGAAGTGTGTTTGGACTAGTCCCTGATAGGAAGTGTGTTTGGACTAGTCCCTGATAGGAAGTGTGTTTGGACTAGTCCCTGAATAGAAGTGTGTTTGGACTAGTCCCTGAATAGAAGTGTGTTTGGACTAGTCCCTGATAGGAAGTGTGTTTGGACTAGTCCCTGATAGGAAGTGTGTTTGGACTAGTCCCTGATAGGAAGTGTGTTTGGACTAGTCCCTGATAGGAAGTGTGTTTGGACTAGTCCCTGAATGGAAGTGTGTTTGGACTAGTCCCTGAATAGAAGTGTGTTTGGACTAGTCCCTGATAGGAAGTGTGTTTGGACTAGTCCCTGATAGGAAGTGTGTTTGGACTAGTCCCTGATAGGAAGTGTGTTTGGACTAGAAGTGTCTGCTAGGTGTTGTTATTTGATAGCAGGAAGCCACTTCAAGGCACTGCTCTCCCCCAACACATCTGATTGATATGTCATGTGGACGGTAGGTGATGGCGGTGTTTGTGTTTCTCAGGATGGTTTGGCGAAAATGTACCTGGATAATTACAAACTTCCTTGTATAGGTAAGAGAGAACCTCCATATTGTGACAAAAGGACTTTTCTTTGTTAAGCTGTTTGGGTAATAATCTTTGACGGTAGTGTTCATTTGTCTTCAGCCATCATTAATGTGTCTTTATCCCGGACAGCCCCTGTAGAGGAAGGGGAGGTGGAGGCTGGAGGAGCGTCTAACAGGCAGCAGTGTGTCATCTCTATCAGCCCCAAGAGCTGGAAGGTAACACACACACACACACACACAAACTGGGACAGGGATACACATACACACACCCGTATGCACATATATACAGGGATACAGGGAATTATAGGTGAAATAATCTGTCTGTAAACAATTGTTGGTAAAATTACTTGTGTCATGCACAAAGTAGATGTCCTAACCGACTTGCCAAAACTATAGTTTGTTAACAATACATTTGTGGAGTGGTTGAAAAACTAGTTTTAATGACTCCAACCTAAGTGTATGCAAACTTCCCACTTCAACTGGATGTGTGTGTGTGTATATATATATATATATATTACTTTTTTGAAAACTCTCAATCTAACTTGACTTACATAAACTGCAATGATCAGTGGTCAGCTAGCTAGAAGGGTATCTTTAGTTGCAAAATGTATCGTTGTTTTCCAACCTATTTAAATGTTGAGCTCGAGGTAATTTAATCCTCCAACCGCTAGAGGGTGTCCAAGGTTAGGGGGTGTCCGAGGTTAGGGGAAAATTAGCTAGAGTTTGTACAGGAGTTGTTTGTTGTTGTTCTTGTTGATGATGATGTTATATCACAAGATGATCAACTGTTTTCTTCTGAAGGAGTTGAATGATGACGATGTTATATCACAAGATGATCAACTGTTTTCTTCTGAAGGAGTTGAATGATGTTGTTTTCTTCTGTTCTCTCTCTCTCTCTCTCTCTCTCTCTCTCTCTCTCTCTCTCTCTCTCTCTCTCTCTCTCTCTCTCTCATTCTCTCTCTCATTCTCTCTCTAGGAGTTAATCGAGGCCTTTGATATAACCGAGCCACTGATCCATGCTCCCAGCACACAGCACACAGAATGATGCTGATATGACAGCTAGTTCCTTTTTAAAACATTAGAGCATTTTATTGACTTTAACTCTAGCTATAAAATATTAGTTTTCTATTCATAGGTCTTGTTTGCGTTTTTTGTATTATTTGATTAAAGAGAGTGAACCCAAGACAGTGATGTGTGTTTTGACTTCAAGGAAGAAAATGAGGGTGATCTGTACATCCTAAACATATATTTTGCTGAGCTAACACATAACAGTGAGATAATGGAATGAGAGGGAAGAATATGGAATATTGCTGCTCACCAGGGCTTTTTTCCCCCCCTGGTACCCAGATATTAAACGTTTCTTTGCTTTACAGAAGTCTTCAAGCCTATAGTTCCCCACAGTCCTTTTGGCTAAAAAGGTTTAGATGTTCCTGCTAGCCTGATGTGCCTTTTCAGCTCCAGTTGCGTTTGCTAGTGATTTTAATCCGTTCCTATGTTGTGTGTGTTTAGGTGGAAATCATTCTTCATGTAACTGCAGGTAAATAATGGGTCTATAGGGGACGCTTCAGTTCCAACTTGTAACTGCAGGTATATAATGGGTCTATAGGGGACCCTTCAGTTCCAACATGTAACTGCAGGTAAATAATGGGTCTATAGGGGACGTTTCAGTTCCAACATGTAACTGCAGGTATATAATGGGTGTGTAGGGGACGCTTCAGTTCCAACATGTAACTGCAGGTATATAATGGGTCTATAGGGGACGTTTCAGTTCCAACATGTAACTGCAGGTAAATAACGGGTCTATAGGGGACGCTTCAGTTCCAACATGTAACTGCAGGTATATAATGGGTCTATAGGGGACGCTTCAGTTCCAACATGTAACTGCAGGTATATAATGGGTCTATAGGGGACGCTTCAGTTCCAACATGTAACTGCAGGTAAATAATGGGTGTGTAGGGGACGCTTCAGTTCCAACATGTAACTGCAGGTATATAATGGGTCTATAGGGGACGCTTCAGTTCCAACATGTAACTGCAGGTAAATAATGGGTCTATAGGGGACCCTTCAGTTCCAACATGTAACTGCAGGTATATAATGGGTCTATAGGGGACGCTTCAGTTCCAACATGTAACTGCAGGTATATAATGCGTCTATAGGGGACGCTTCAGTTCCAACATGTAATTGCAGGTAAATAATGGGTCTATAGGGGACGCTTCAGTTCCAACATGTAACTGCAGGTAAATAATCGGTCTATAGGGGACGCTTCAGTTCCAACATGTAACTGCAGGTAAATAATGGGTCTATAGGGGACGTTTCAGTTCCAACATGTAACTGCAGGTAAATAATGGGTGTGTAGGGGACGCTTCAGTTCCAACATGTAACTGCAGGTATATAATGGGTCTATAGGGGACGCTTCAGTTCCAACATGTAACTGCAGGTAAATAATGGGTCTATAGGGGCCTTCAGTTCCAACATGTAACTGCAGGTATATAATGGGTCTATAGGGACGCTTCAGTTCCAACATGTAACTGCAGGTATATAATGGGTCTATAGGGACGCTTCAGTTCCAACATGTAACTGCAGGTATATAATGGGTCTATAGGGGACGCTTCAGTTCCAACATGTAACTGCAGGTAAATAATGGGTCTATAGGGGACGTTTCGGTTCCAACATGTAACTGCAGGTAAATAATGGGTCTATAGGGGACGCTTCAGTTCCAACATGTAACTGCAGGTATATAATGGGTCTATAGGGGACGCTTCAGTTCCAACATGTAACTGCAGGTAAATAATGGGTCTATAGGGGGCTTCAGTTTCAACATGTAACTGCAGGTATATAATGGGTCTATAGGGGGCCTTCAGTTCCAACATGTAACTGCAGGTATATAATGGGTCTATAGGGGACGCTTCAGTTCCAACATGTAACTGCAGGTATATAATGGGTCTATAGGGGACGCTTCAGTTCCAACATGTAACTGCAGGTATATAATGGGTCTATAGGGGACGCTTCAGTTCCAACATGTAACTGCAGGTATATAATGGGTCTGTAGGGGACGCTTCAGTTCCAACTTGTAACTGCAGGTAAATAATGGGTCTATAGGGGGCCTTCAGTTCCAACATGTAACTGCAGGTATATAATGGGTCTATAGGGGCGCTTCAGTTCCAACTTGTAACTGCAGGTAAATAATGGGTCTATAGGGGCGCTTCAGTTCCAACATGTAACTGCAGGTATATAATGGGTCTATAGGGACGCTTCAGTTCCAACATGTAATTGCAGGTATATAATGGGTCTATAGGGGACGCTTCAGTTCCAACATGTAACTGCAGGTAAATAATCGGTCTATAGGGGACGCTTCAGTTCCAACATGTAACTGCAGGTATATAATGGGTCTATAGGGGACGCTTCAGTTCCAACATGTAACTGCAGGTATATAATGGGTCTATAGGGGACGCTTCAGTTCCAACATGTAACTGCAGGTATATAATGGGTCTATAGGGGACGCTTCAGTTTCTACATGTAACTGCAGGTATATAATGGGTCTATAGGGGACGTTTCAGTTCCAACATGTAACTGCAGGTAAATAATGGGTGTGTAGAGAACGCTTCCGTTTCATAATTTGTTGCTACTTCATACTTTGTCACAGCATCAGAACATTTTCATTTTAAAACCCCACGCATTCCTACAGTGTGTCATATTTTCCTCTGCCCTTTTTCAGATGAGTGCACTCTACTTTCTAATGCTGTTTTTTATAGTTGCATGGATGCAGACATGCATCATGAACCAAGACTCTCATTGCCTCCAGGTCTGTGTTTGAGAGAGGCATGGTACTTTTACTCTCCTCACTGCCTCCTCCCCTTGCCTCCTCTCTCCTCCCCTTGCCTCCTCTCTCCTCCCCTTGCCTCCTCTCTCCTCCCCTTGCCTCCTCTTTCCCTCCCTTGCCTCGTGACCAGGTGTTTATTTCCCCTCTCCAGTTGCTGTGTTCCTCTGCCTATATATATATATATATATATATATATATATATATATATATATATATATATATATAATATATATTTTGCCATGATATGGGAGCTTATTGATACGAGGACAGAATACATAAATAATCGCTATCATTTCACTTTTTTTTACTTTTTTTTGGTTACTACATGACTCCATATGTGTTATTTCATAGTTTTGATGTCTTCACTATTATTCTACAATGTAGAAAATAGTAAAAAATTAAGAAAACCCTGGAATGAATAGGTGTGTCCAATCTTTTGACTACTGTAGCTCAAAGGTTAACCCTGGGCAGTGCAGGCAAAGCATGTATTAGTACCCTGACTCACACACAGACACACACGTGCATACATACAGCAGGACTCACACACAGACACACACACAGAGAGACAGATACACACATACACGTGCAGCGGCAGGTAGCCTAGTTGTTAGCGCGTTGGGCCAGTAACCGAAAGGTTGCCTGATCGAATCCCAGAGCTGACCCACTGTTCTAGGTATCCCCCGGGCGCCGAAGACGTGGATGTGGATTAAGGCAGCTTCCCTGCACCTCTCTGATTCAGAGGGGTTGGGTTAAATGCGGAAGACAAATTTCAGTTGTACAACTGACTAGGTATCCCCCCTTTCCCTACTCACACACACACACACACACACACACACACACACACAGTTGACACACACTTCCTCTGTGGCGTCTCCCTCCCCGCAGCACATCCTCCTCCTAGCCTGCTCCAGCTCTCCTCTGTGATGCTGCCGTAGCCGTGTCTCTGCTGTGGCGTTAACTGCCTGAGATGCAGTTCTGCAGAGCGGTGTTCTGTCAGCCCTGTAGCATCGCTACAGCCACATCGCCTGTACTAGAGGATATGGAATGCAGGATGGGGAACTGTATAGGAATCACACCACGCAGCAGCAGCGGCCAGGTAAGAACAACAATCCCTCTATATATCCTTCTCTCCGTGTGTGTGAGAGAGAGAGAGAGAGAGAGGTAGGCTGAAACATTTATCTGAAAATCAGCTGTGTTGGTGGCTAAATGCTCGTCGTGGATGGAGAGGAGAGGAAGAACGGAGAGAGGGAGAAGAGGAGAGGAGAGGGAGAAGAGGAGAGGAGAGGGAGAAGAGGAGAGATGCAATGGATGTATTTCAGGGTTTGCATACAGTGGCTGTGAAGAGGCAGAGTGTGGGTGGTACTGTTGGAGGGTTGATGTCAGGAGCTGGAGAGACCCTCAGAAAGGGGGGAATGAGGAAGACGAGAAAAGGAGGGAGGGAGAAGCCAGCGGATGTGGACTAGAGCGTGAGATGGGGAAAGGCAGAAGAGTAGAAAGGAGAGAGAGATGACAATGAAACAGAGAGACTAGGGACACAGAGAGAGAGAGAGAGAGAGAGAGAGAAAGGAGAGAGGGATCTTAGAGAGAGGAAGATTTTAAAGAGAGAAGGGATTTGGTTGTAAGAATTGAATAACAGATTAAGGGACTGTATCTAGAGAAGGATACATGGATTTGTCTGAAGAGAAGAGAATGATATCTAAACCATTGTTTCTTGGGAATGCATTAGAGCGGTATAGGCAAAGCGCTCAATATACAGCTCTCTATATCACTCAGTACTAGAACACCTTTGGATTGGATACATGCAGAGAACTCACACTGTGTAGTCAGTGGCTAGGAATTAGGGTTAGATTGGATACATGCAGAGAACTCACACTGTGTAGTCAGTGGCTAGGATTAGGGTTAGATTGGATATATGCAGAGATCTCACACTGTGTAGTCAGTGGCTAGGATTAGGGTTAGATTGGATATATGCAGAGATCTCACACTGTGTAGTCAGTGTCTAGGATTAGGGTTAGATTGGATACATGCAGAGATCTCACACGTTGTAGTCAGTGGCTAGGATTAGGGTTAGATTGGATACATGCAGAGATCTCACACTGTGTAGTCAGTGGCTAGGATTAGGGTTAGATTGGATACATGCAGAGATCTCACACTGTGTAGTCAGTGGCTAGGATTAGGGTTAGATTGGATACATTCAGAGATCTCACACTGTGTAGTCAGTGGCTAGGATTATTGTTAGATTGGGTACATGCAGAGATCTCACACTTTGTAGTCAGTGGCTAGGATTAGGGTTAGATTGGGTATATGCAGAGATCTCAAACTGTGTAGTCAGTAGCTAGGATTAGGGTTAGATTGGATACATGCAGAGATCTCACACTTGTGTAGTCAGTGTCTAGGATTAGGGTTAGATTGGATACATGCAGAGATCTCACACTGTGTAGTCAGTGTCTATAAGATGATCGAAACAAACTGAGGAGACTGATTACATCATCAGGCATGAGGCATTTATTTATAGACTGGTTCAGAAAGCCTGTTCTGTCCAGCTTGTGATTGAAACCGATAGAGGAGGAATGGGCTCTAGAGAATGAACAATATTATCTAAAGTATTAATGCTTATTCTGACTATTAGTTTTCCCTCTACACACGTCACAATAATCTTTATTGACATACAGTGGCAAGAAAAATTATGTGAACCCATTTCTGCATAAATTGGTCATAAAATTTGATCTGATCTTTAGTCACCACGATAGGCAAACACAGTCTGCTTAAACTAATAACACACAAATTATTGTATTTTTCTTGTCTATATTGAATACATTATTTAAACATTCACAGTGGAGGTTGGAAAAAGTAGGTGAACCCCTAGCCTAATGACTTCTCCAAAAGCGAACTGGAGTCAGGAGTCAACTAACCTGGAGTACAATCAATGAGACGAGATTGGAGATGTTGGTTAGAGCTGCCCTGCCCTGTAAAAAACACTCACAAAATTTCAGTTTGCTATTCACAAGAAGCATTGCCTGATGTGAACCATGCCTCGAACAAAAGAGATTTCAGAAGACCTAAGATTAAGAATTGTTGACTTGCATACATCTGGATAGGGTTACAAAGGTATCTCTAAAAGCCTTGATGCTCATCATTCCACTGTAAGACAAATTATCTATAAATGGAGAAAGTCCAGCACTGTTCCTACTCTCCCTAGGAGTGGCCGTCCCGCAAAGATGACTGCAAGAGCACAGCGCAAAATGCTCAATGAGGTTAAGAAGAATCCTAGAGTGTCAGCTAAAGACTTACAGAAATCTCTGGAACATGCTAGCATCTCTGTTGACGAGTCTACGATACGTAAAACACTAAACAAGAATGGCGTTCATGGGAGGGACACCACGGAAGAAGCCACTGCTGTCCAAAAAAATCCATTGCTGCACGTCTGAAGTTCGCAAAAGAGCACCTGGATGTTCCACAGCGCTACTGGCAAAATATTCTGTGGACAGATTAAACTAAAGTTGAGTTGTTTGGAAGGAAGGAACAAACAACACTATGTGTGGAGGAAAAAAAGGCACAGCACACCAACGTCAAAACCTCATCCCAACTGTAAAGTATGGTGGAGGGAGCATCATGGTTTGGGGCTGCTGTGCTGCCTCAGAGCCTGGACAGCTAGCTATCATCGACGGAAAATGTATTCCCAATTTTATCAAGACATTTTGCAGGAGAATGTAAGGCTATCTGTCTGCCAATTGAAGCTCAACAGAATTTGGGTGATGCAACAGGATAACAACCCAAAACACAGAAGTAAATCAACAACAGAATGGAGAGAGTCCTGACCTCAACCCGATTGAGATGCTGTGGCATGACCTCAAGAGAGCGGTTCACACCAGACATCGCAAGAATATTGCTGAACTGAAACAGTTTTGTAAAGAGGAATGGTCCAAAATTCCTCCTGACCGTTGTGCAGGTCTGATCCGCAACTACAGAAAACGTTTGGTTGAGGTTATTGCTGCCAAAGTGAGGGTCAACCAGTTATTAAATCCAAGGGTTCACCTACTTTTCCCACCCTGCACTGTGAATGTTTACACAGTGTGTTCAATAAAGACAAGAAAACACATAATTGTTTGTGTGTTATTAGTTTAAGCAGACTGTGTTTGTCTATTGTTGTGACTTCAAATTTGATCAGATTTTCATCTATGATCAATTTATGCAGAAATCCAAGTAATTCCAGAGGGTTCACATGCTTTTTCTTGCCACTGTACAGTAATGACTTATATGGTTTTACTGCTATACTGTTTTCCGTGTATGATTGATTGATTGTCCCCCTCCTCTCCTCTCCCGTCTCTTCACCACTCCCACCATTGAGGAGAGTCGGCGAGGAGAGTGAACGAGGAGAGTGAACGAGGAGAGTGAACGAGGATGAAAATGCACTTGCTTGAAATGAGATGGTCTCCACTCGCACATCATTAGACAAATTAGACAAGTTTACAGGGGTGGATCCTCAAATAAATGATGTTTACAGGGGAGGATCCTCAAATAAATGATGTTTACAGGGGTGGATCCCTAAATAAATTATGTTTACATGGGTGGATCCCTAAATAAATTATGTTTACATGGGTGGATCCCTAAATAAATTATGTTTACATGGGTGGATCCCTAAATAAATGATGTTTACAGGGGTGGATCCTAAATAAATGATGTTTACAGGGGTGGAACCCCAAATAAATGATGTTTACAGGGGTGGATCCTCAAATAAATGATGTTTACAGGGGAGGATCCTCAAATAAATGATGTTTACAGGGGTGGATCCCTAAATAAATGATGTTTACAGGGGTGGATCCCTAAATAAATGATGTTTACATGGGTGGATCCCTAAATAAATTATGTTTACATGGGTGGATCCCTAAATAAATGATGTTTACAGGGGTGGATCCTAAATAAATGATGTTTACAGGGGTGGATCCTCAAATAAATGATGTTTCCAGGGGTGGAACCCCAAATAAATGATGTTTACAGGGGTGGATCCTCAAATAAATGATGTTTCCAGCGGTGGAACCCCAAATAAATGATGTTTACATGGCTGGATCCCTAAATAAATGATGTTTACAGGGGTGGATCCTCAAATAAATGATGTTCACAGGGGTGGATCCTAAATAAATGATGTTTACAGGGGTGGATCCTCAAATAAATGATGTTTCCAGCGGTGGAACCCCAAATAAATGATGTTTACATGGCTGGATCCCTAAATAAATGATCTTTACAGGGGTGGATCCCTAAATAAATGATCTTTACAGGGGGTGGATCCACAAATTAATTACGTTTACAGGGGTGGATCCCATAATAAATGTGTAAAGTGATCCAAACAAATGAAGTTAGTTGTGCAAGACATAGATAAAACAATAAGTAGCATACAGTTTTTAAACGTGTTCTTGTTTTTCTCGGACAAAACAAAGATGATTCCAAATGGGGTGAGGCAGATTTCCAAACACTTCCGTGGTAGGATACACATGATTAAAGGTGGCTATCGAGGAGGGAGGGAGAGTTAAAAAAATATATTTTAAAATCCCCTACACTAAAATACACCACATTACCATTCATAAAAACACCAGGCTGTAGAGAAAACATGGTAAACAGGATTTAAAACACAACTCCAGATCTGCCTCCTCATTGGCCGACAACGCCCCGTGACGGCCCCAAATCAAATCACATCATTGGTCACATGCACTATATATACAGCAGTATGTGGACACCCCTTCAAATAAGTGGATTCGTCTATTTCAACCAAACCCGTTTGCTGGCAGGTGTATAAAATCGAGCACACAGCCATGCAATCTCCATAGACAAACATTGACAGTAGAATGGCCTTACTGAAGAGCTCAGTGACTTTCAACGTGGCACTGTCATAGGATGGCACCTTTCCGACAAATCTTCTGCCCTGCTAGAGCTGCCCCGGTCAACTGTAAGTGCTGTTATTGTGAAGTGGAAACGTCTAGGAGCAATAACGGCTCAGCCGCGAAGTGGTAGGCCACACAAGCTCATAGAAAATCGGGAGATTCCTGAAGTTGGTTTCCATGGCCGAGCAACCGCACACAAGCCTAAGATGACCATGCGCAATGCCAAGCGTTGGCTGGAGTGGTGTAAAGCTCGCCGCCATTGGACTCTGAAGCAGTGGAAATGTTTGCTGGAGTGATGAGTCACGCTTCACCATCTGACAGTCTGACGGACGAATATGGGTTTGGCGAATGCCAGGAGAACGCTACCTGTCCCAATGCATTGTGCCAACTGTAAAGTTTGGTGGAGGAGTAATAATGGTCTGGGGTTGTTTTTCATGGTTTGTACAAGGCCCCTTAGTTTCAGTGAAGGGAAATCATAACGCTACAGCATACGATTCGGTGCTTCCAACTTTGTGGCAACAGTTTGGGGAAGGTCCCCATGCACAAAGCGAGGTCCATACAGAAATGGTTTGTAGAGATTGGTTTGGAAGAACTGGCCTGTAAAGAGACCTGACCTCAACCCCATCGAACAGCTATGGGATGAATTGGAGCGCTGACTGCTAGCCAGGCCTAATCGCCCAACATCAGTGCCCGACCTCACTAATGCTCTTGTGGCTGAATGGGAACAAGTTCCTGCAGGAAAATCTTCCCAGAAGAGTGGAGGCTGTTATAGCAGCAAAGGAGGGACCAACTCCATATTCATGCAGATTATTTTAGAATGAGATGTTCGACAAGCAGGTGTCCACATACTTTTGGTAATGTAGTAATGTGTGACCTTTAACCTGTTAGAGAGACTCTTAGATATGACCTTTAACCTGGTAGGGACTATTAGATGTGACCTTTAACCCGTTAGAGAGACTCTTAGATATGACCTTTAACCTGGTAGGGACTATTAGATGTGACCTTTAACCTGTTAGAGAGACTCTTAGATATGACCTTTAACCTGTTAGGGACTATTAGATGTGACCTTTAACCCGTTAGAGAGACTCTTAGATATGACCTTTAACCTGGTAGGGACTATTAGATGTGACCTTTAACCTGTTAGAGAGACTCTTAGATATGACCTTTAACCTGGTAGGGACTATTAGATGTGACCTTTAACCTGTTAGAGAGACTCTTAGATATGACCTTTAACCTGGTAGGGACTATTAGATGTGACCTTTAACCCGTTAGAGAGACTCTTAGATATGACCTTTAACCTGGTAGGGACTATTAGATGTGACCTTTAACCTGTTAGAGAGACTCTTAGATATGACCTTTAACCTGTTAGGGACTATTAGATGTGACCTTTAACCTGTTAGAGAGACTCTTAGATATGACCTTTAACCTGGTAGGGACTATTAGATGTGACCTTTAACCTGTTAGAGAGACTCTTAGATATGACCTTTAACCTGTTAGGGACTATTAGATGTGACCTTTAACCTGTTAGAGACTCTTAGATATGACCTTTAACCTGGTAGGGACTATTAGATGTGACCTTTAACCCGTTAGAGAGACTCTTAGATATGACCTTTAACCTGGTAGGGACTATTAGATGTGACCTTTAACCTGTTAGAGAGACTCTTAGATATGACCTTTAACCTGGTAGGGACTATTAGATGTGACCTTTAACCTGTTAGAGAGACTCTTAGATATGACCTTTAACCTGGTAGGGACTATTAGATGTGACCTTTAACCTGTTAGAGAGACTCTTAGATATGACCTTTAACCTGGTAGGGACTATTAGATGTGACCTTTAACCCGTTAGAGAGACTCTTAGATATGACCTTTAACCTGGTAGGGACTATTAGATGTGACCTTTAACCTGTTAGAGAGACTCTTAGATATGACCTTTAACCTGTTAGTGACGCTTGTTCTGCCTTTCTCTTCTAGTAGACTGGGTATCTGTAGTAGTGGAACCTGGTGTTCCCCTTGACTGGGGCTGTTCTGCCTCTCTCTTCTAGTAGACTGGGTATCTGTAATAGTTGAACCTGGTGTTCCCTTTCAGTCATTCAACTTCGGTTCAACATACTACTGGGGAGTCGGACTCTCGCGACTTAGTTTGAAAGATCTACAATCACGCCTGACAAGGCCGATCAAATCCGCACCTAGCTGGAAGCACCGCCTTCCACAGATAATAATCGTGAGTTTCAGATTCATTCCTTCAATTATTCCTCTCTTCACCTCGGTGTGAACAGGAACGATTCACGCTACTAAAACAGACAATTGGAAAACGAGACTTGTCTTACGTTGCAGCAACTAAACTGTCCCCATAGTGGTAGAGCTTGCTCACCCTCTGGACGTTGTGTGCTGGTTGGACTTGTTTAAAACATGAAGTGAAGCCACACAACCATAGTAAACAACATACAATACAAAACAAAAAACAACACTGACAAACAGTTGACAGAAAACAAAGACCAATACAAGTGAAACAGTTTGTGTTCTCTAAAATTGTGAATGGAGCTTGGGAAAATAAAATGGGTGCATCAATCCGGACCTGTACAAACCACCCAGAAAAACAGTATTTCACCCGCTCTCGCTCACATTACATATGAGGACTGCGTCTGTCCAACACACCCAGTCTCCACCAACCAACTCATCCAAACCTTTGATTGGCTGACTAAAGTTTGTCAGCGCTAAAGCAAAAACCAAAACGGCAGACCCCCGGGACAAGGAGACACCGATCCAGTGCACATGGCATTCAAACTCCTGGGCAGAGTATCGGGAAAGCTCCCTCGGAACGTGGTCGATAAGTGGCTTCCATGTTTTAATACAACTATTTTCATTAAATCAAATCAAATTTTATTTGTCACATACACATGGTTAGCAGATGTTAATGCGAGTGTAGCGAAATGCTTGTGCTTCTAGTTCCGACCATGCAGTAGTATCTAACAAGTAATCTAACAAATTCACAACAACTACCTTATACACACAAGAGTAAAGGAATGAATACGGAGTATGTACATATAAATATATGGATGAGCGATGGCTGACCGGCATAGGCAAGATGCAGTAGATGGTATGGAGTACAGTATATACACACATATATATATATGAGATGAGTAATGTAGGATATGTAAACATTATATAAATGGCATTGTTTAAAGTGGCTAGTGATACATTATTTCATCCAATTATAATTGGATGACAGCCTCTCCAAGGGGAGAATCCTACATTTTTATCTGTACCACATTGTTACAGTAGGTGACATGTTGGCAACCCATTCATGAAGAATACATTTCCTTGCCAACAAAAGCAGCTTTTCCAAAAGTTGTTGTTCAATTATATCCAACCCAGATGGGTCATGATATACATTGAGTAACGACAACCCTGGGTCTTTATAAATTCTTGAATTGAACATTATGCTCAGTTCATTAGAGATTGTTTTGGAGTAAAACTCAATCTTCGGGGGCAAAACCAGAAACATTGAAAGTAAGACCCAATGCTGTTTGGTATTTAGACCAAATGGGGGAGATCTGTGGGCCGAACTTGCTCAGAGTCTGAGGGGTTGAATAGGGCCTATTCAACCGGGTTTCTCTGAGCCTATTGAGTCAAAGATACCACTTCCAATACCTGGAGGAAAGGCCTTGTTTTTTTGTTATTGGTACGAGGGACGGACGGAGTCTCTTTTCTCCCTGTATATTTTGATATATCGTGCCGTGTTCCTATTGCTGCTGCCAACAATGTGGTTCTGCCTGATCTTTGGAGGGAGTTTACGAAGATCACTGGTACGCAAACTCAGCATGGTTAATGGAACACCACACATCGACATTGTTTGTAACCCAGTCCAGGTAGTCATGGAGCCGTTGAGAAATAGTTATTGCCCAATTGTAGAACATAATATTTGCTACAGACATGGCCACCTCACCTCTCTTCAGTGTTAGTTTTAACGTGATATACATTTTAGAGGATTCTCTCCAGTTCAGCTCTAGTTTCTTAGTTATCATTAAAGGAAACATTTGCAGAGGGTCGAGGAGTCGTGGTAGTGTATTCATTTTGATAAGGCTGATTCTACCAAGCCATGAAATAGGGAGACGAGTCCATCGTTCTAGATCTATTTTTACTGTTCTTATAAGAGGAAGGAAGTTTATTTTGAGCAAATCTTTGATATTGAGTGTGACTGATGAACCAAGATAGAGAAGACTTAAATGGAAAATTTAAAAGAGTTTTGACATCACCAAAGTCTCCCAGCGGCATTGTCTCAGACCTATTTCTAAAGTTTATTTTGGAGCCGGATAGTCTGCTAAATGCATTAATAAAGGATGACAGGGATATATATTTCTGGATTAGATACAAATAGCATTTTGTCATCGGCATATAATGCAATATGTTGGATTGATGCTCCCAACGTAATGCCCTCAGTCGCAGCATGGTTCCAGGTGGATTCAGCAAGTGGTTCGATGGCCAGCGTAAACAAGAGTGGGGACAACGGACATCCTTGTCGGAGTTCCCCTCTCCAAACAGAACTCTGTGGATCTAGAACCCTGACCCTATGAGAGGGATATAGCAGTTGTGTCCGTCTGATATATTCCACCCCAATTACAAACCTTTTTAGGCCATCAAATAGAAAACCACTCAATCCTATCAAAAGCCTTTTTTTGGGGGCATCCAGTGAACTGACAAGGCCTCTGACTTTAGTAGTACCGGCATGATGAAAAACATTAATACGTCGTCTAACAGTAGCACAACCAACGCTTAATGGTTCCTGTTTGATCAGAACTAATCAAATAAGGTAAGTATGCCCATAGTCTCCTCGTGAGAAGCTTGAAAAGTATCTTACAATCGTTGTTGATAAGGATTATCAGTCTATAGGGAATTGCATAATTCGGGAGGCTTGCTCTTTTTGAGGATCAGAGAGATATTTGCCAAATTCAGTTTGTGGAAGGTGTCTCTTCTCTAGAGAGTCAACATACATACGAGTAAGCAGACAAGCAACTACTTTACCCAGTTTTTTTATAGAAATCAGACCATCACCATCTGTTCCCTCTAAAACCTCAGCCTCAGAGATTGGTTGGCATAAAGATTCTCTATGTTCCTGGGAGAGTGAGGGGGAGTAATCTTATCAAAGAAAAGTTTTCTGCCAAGTCTCACTTTTCTAACTTTTTCACGCACACTCAGTAGAATATAGTTTCTTATAGTACCTTTTCTTTATTCTCAAAAAAAAGCTTTTACCCATATCATCTTCTAGTTGAGATATCAAATTGGAGCTAGTCTTGTTCTTCACCTAACATGCAAGTTACCTTCCAGGATTTTCCCCAGATTCATAAAATCTATAGCTGGCATAAAATAATGATGACTCTGCGTTTTGGGTCAGGAGGTAGTTAAATGCAGAGCGGGTGGTCTCAACCTTTTTGATTAGAGATGTTGAGGGTCTTTCAAAGCTTTCTCAAAGATCTTTTAATTCCCTTTCCAATTGGAGTTGGGCCTCGAGAGCCTTCTTTCTCCTTGCAGTGTAATGTGATACGATTGAACCTCTGAGCTAGGCAGCCTCCCACACTATAGAGGGGCTTACGTCACTGGTATCATCAACCTGCATATAGAGTTTAAACTGATCTTCAATATATTTGCAGAATCTACATTATTCAAGTGAGAAAGATTCAGTCACCAAGTGGGATCTTGATAAGGTGGAACATGGATAGGCGAGTGATCTGACAGAAAACAAACACCAATGGTGCGTCCGTCAATTCTGTCTCTAGTTGTTAAGAAGATGTCAACCCTGGAGAATGACTGATAAGCATTAGAACTTTTCCTGTTCTGTTCTCTTGGGTGCATCAAAGAGATTTAGTTCTTTACACAGTGGGGTGGCAGGTAGCCTAGTGGTTAGAGCGTTGGGCCAGTAAATTGAAAGGTTGCTGGATTGAATCCCAGAGCTGACAAGGTAAAAATCTGTCATTCTGCCCCTGAGCAAGGCAGTTAACCCACTGGGCAACGAAGACGTTGATGTCGATTAAGGCAGCGCCCCCCTCACCTCTCTGATTCAGAGGGGTTGGGTTAAATGCGGAAGACACATTTCAGTTGAAGGCATTCAGTTGTACAACTGACTAGGTATCCCCCTTTCCAGTTCAACAGTGGATTCCGTTTTCTTAGATGGGGATGCTGGTTTAGTGGATTTGCGATCAATCTTAGGATCAATAACATAGTTGTCCCCTCCAAGTACAACAAAAGGTGTGACAGCAGTTACTGCCAGTAGTTTTGAATAAAAAACATCCTGGTAAACGGTAGGAGCATACATAGTCCCAAACCCAAACTGTTCCCCAAAGAGGAAGCCAGACCCTCTGTGTCTTTTTAATAGTTTTCTCAAGGTGAAAGGTGCTTTTCTCTCTCTCACTTTATATAGCCACACCCTTGAGGATAATGTGGAGTAGAACACCTTGTCATGGTCAAGATCCGTAAGATCCTGAAGGAGAGCAATTTGAACATCTTCTTTTTTTTTCTTCTTTTTTTTTACCCAGAATATCTTTTCTAACGTTGGATGGGGCGATTCATCCCTTTGCAGTTTAGCGAGATAATCTTAGCAACACTTATTTAAGAGCCTTGTAACAGCTTTTATAAAAGGCATGTGTTGTAAGTTCATCTTTAAGGAATTCAGAACTCTATCACTGCTTATTCACAAGGTGAATGAGATTCTTAAAGGGAAAAAGCATTCTTCACAAAAAAACTGAAAACATGTAAAACCTAAACACATTTAGTGCAAACACAAACCCATACGTTTTTTTCTAATCACGACACAATTAGTTATTCTTCAATTTGAGTAAGACGACTAAGAAAATGACGACGTGACAATGGCTAAACCCCCATCCTTATTTTCCCTTCCTGGAGGTGGAGGGAGTGAAGGAAACCTCCGCTGAAGAAGCAGCTTGGTTGGGGTAAACCCCCGGAGCGAGTGGCCTCGGCATGGGTCTGTGTGAAAAAACATTACTGTGACAACAGTGCCCTCACGTTTGGCAAATGGGGTACTGTGTCAGCCGTTGCCGGAGCCCCCCTGGGGCCGTAAAGAGGCTTCATGCAGGCTATACAGTCTCCCTAAAGTACAACCTATGTTGGAAGCTTGTTCATGTTCACAGTGTTCAAGGGGTATATCAATCTCCCCAGGGTGAGTGACAAGTTAGGTCACTGTCCACAAGGGGGCGCCCCTCCTCCATAGGTGGCTAATTACTGCTGATTCCTGTAGCTCACTGGTCCCTATGAGGTATCTATATGGGCTCTAAAGGAGAATAATTTTTGAGGGAATGAGCAAGGTTGTACACGACCACGCTATTATCCCACACTCAGTCTCTATGGTTCATATGAGCCCCAAAATGAGCTGTCTGCCTCCAGCTCAATGCTTTTCATTCCTGGGAATTAGATTCAATTATGAATCCACCCCCTGTCTGTTGCAATAGAAGGGGGTCTGTTTTTTAAAGCTGTGTCTTCTATTCCGAGCTAGGCGCCTTCTTGCCAGTACCTATGACTGGTTGGTAGGGGTCTATTTTTTTACGGCTGCGGTCCAGTGCTGGGTGCCAGCCGGTTGCCGGAACGCATCGAACCCCGCTTAAATCGAGTGAGGCTTGTTGTGACAACAGTTCCCCCAACAGTTCTCCTTCCAGAAGGACAACCATCTCTGCAACACTCCACCAATCAGGCCTTTATGGTAGAGTGGCCACTCCTCAGTAAAAGGCACATGACAGCCCGCTTGGAGTTTGCCAAAAGGCACCTAAAGGACTCTCAGACCATGAGAAACAAGATTATCTGGTCTGATGAAACCAAGATTGAACTCTTCGGCCTGAATACCAAGCGTCACGTCTGGAGGAAACCTGGCACCATCCCTACGGTGAAGCATGGTGGTGGCACCATCATGCTGTGGGGATGTTTTTCAGCGGCAGGGACTGGGAGACTAGTCAGGATCGAGACAAAGATGAACGGAGCAAAGTACAGAGAGATCCTTGATGAAAACCTGCTCCAGAGCGCTCGAACCTCAGACTGGGGTGAAGGTTCACCTTCCAACAGGACAACGACCCTAAGCACACAGCCAAGACAATGCAGGAGTGGCTTCGGGAAAATCGAACCCGATCTAACATATATGGAGTGACCTGAAAATAGCTGTGCAGCAACGCTCCCCATCCAACCTGACAGAGCTTGAGAGGATCTACATAGAAGAATGGGAGAAACTCCCCAAATACAGGTGTGCCAAGCTTGTAGCGTCATACCCAAAAAGACTGTAATCGCTGCCAAAAGTGCTTCAACAAAGTAACGTAACAAAATGTGGAAAAACTCAAGGGGTCTGAATATTTTCCCAAGGCACTGTATAGCCTAGACAGTGCTACCTAGCTAGGCCCTGTTATGTATGATATAATGCGATACCATTATATAGCATTTATCCTAGGCACTACTTTATGTTGTTACTGTGGAACCTAGAGCATTGTTACTAATTGAGTACTGCACCTGCCACGAATGTTCTATGCTTGAAACTTTAGTTTGAACGATAAAGTCATGTAAACGTTCTCTGTTTTACGTATCATTATTACTGTTTGTGTAGTAGTAAGAACACAACAGGCCCCCCCTCCTGTCCCCATTCTGCCCCCTCCTCGCACCTCTCTCCCCCTCCTGGCCCCCCTTCTGCCCCCCCGGCCCCTTTCTTCCCCTCCTCGCCCCCTTCTGCCCCCTCTGGCCCCTGTCCACCTCAGCTGACTCTCCGGCATCCTCATGCCGTCAGAGCAACCCCTCCCCCTCTCTCCCTGCTTCTCCCACCCCCCGCTGACATTAGCAGACATGGCCTCTCCAGGTCCAGTTCTGCTCCCCTCTCCCCTGCCTCTCCCCCCTCCCCTGCCTCTCTCCCTCCTCCCACTCCCGCGTTCAGTTCACCTCTCCACCTATCACCTGCCTCCCTGCATGCCTCCCTCCCTATCCCCCTCGCGACCTCCTTCCCTCCGTCCTTTTCAGAGCTGCTGAGAACAGAACAGATATAGCAAAACAGCAGTGCTTCTCAGTGCGAGTGGGGTGAGAGAGAGATAGACAGCGGCCTCAATAACACTAGTAACTGTATAATTGACTGAATGAGGTCGCGTCGGAACCTGCGAATGGAATAATATTGTAGTACATCTTGTTAGTGTTGGTGAGTTGAAGATCTTTGTGACTTTCCGTTGGTCTTTCTCAGTGTTGTTGTCATGTTTTCAGTTGTGTTTCTCATGTGTTTCTCATGTGTTTCTCATGTGCTTAGTGAAAAGTAGGTTTGAGTGGTTTCCTGGTACTCTGAACTACTTTGCAGGTGCTGTGCTTCAGATTGACATCAAATTAAACATTAGATTCCCCGTGGACCAGTTTGAAATAGTTATTGTTTAGAGGCGCCTCGATCTCAAATCGTCATTATTTTAATATTTTAGCACACAGCCCTATTGTTAGCACAGAGCTGTGTTTTTGTTGTTGTTGCATGCTTTAAATATGCGATTAAAATTGAGAGAGTTTTACAAATCTAGCATTTCAGTGGCTTTAAACCAAATCAGGACACAGACATAAGCCCGTGGGGTACAGTAATGAGCAAAGCTCTACTGAGTTGCAGCAGCGGTCATGTTTGAGTCAGGGACACTTTAGTGCACCAGTGGGATGGTGTAAGCTGTGTGTTGTCATCTTTGAGACGAGGCCCTTGATGAGGTGACGGAAAGTCTTGGCAGCACAGAGAGTTTTAGTCATATGATTTGTGCTAGAGATCATTCCGCGCTGTCCAAACAACCCTAAACACTTTTTGCACTTTTAACACACACACACGGACACACACACACACACACACACACACACACAGACACACACACATGGACACACACATGGACACACACACACACACACACATGGACACACACATGGACACACGCATGGACACACACACATGGAAACACACATGGACACACACATGGACACACACACACACACATAGACACAGACACACACACACACATAGACACAGACACACACACACACACTGATGATTAATGCGAGTGTAGCATTAACATCTGCTAACCATGTGTATGTGACAAATAGAATTTGATTTGATTTGATACTGTAACTACGGACACACACTTATAACTACATGCACGCACACACACACACACATAGAACTTCCGGCGCCGACAGAGATGGCAGCCTCGCTTCACGTTCTCAGGAAACCATGCAGTATTTTGTTTTTTATGTATTACTTCTTACATTGTTACCCCGGGAAATATTACGTTTTATTACATACAACCGGGAGGAACTATTGGATATAAGAGCAACGTCAACTTACCAACATTACGACCAGGAATACGACTTTCCCAAAGAGGATTCTCGGTTTGCTAACCCAAACACAACAATAGACTGGATAGCACCCGGCTACTCAAAACAACAGCGGCGCCGGAGAAGAGGGAAACGCGCCGGTCTTTTGGTCAAGCTACGTCGACGGGCGCATCGTGCACCTCTCCCGAGTATTTTAATCGCCAATGTTCAGTCTCTTGACAACAAAGTAGACGAAATCCGATCGAGGGTTGCCTTTCAGAGAGACATCCGAGACTGCAACGTTCTTTGCTTCACGGAAACATGGCTCACTCAGGACACGTTATCTGAGTCGGTACAGCCACCTGGTTTCTCCACGCATCGCGCCGACAGAAACAAACTTCTATCTGGTAAGAAGAAGGGTGGGGTGTGTGTCTTATGATTAACGAGACGTGGTGTGATCATAACAACATACAGGAACTCAAGTCCTTTTGTTCACCTGACATAGAATTCATTACAATCAAATGCAGACCGCATTATCTACCAAGAGAATTCTCCTCGATTATAATCACAGCCGTGTACATCCCCCCTCAAGCTGATACATTGACGGCACTGAAAGAAATTCATCGGAAACCACATATCCTGAGGCTGCATTTATTGTGGCTGGGGATTTTAATAAGGCTAATTTAAGAACAAGGCTCCCGAAATTTTACCAGCATATCGAATGTGCCACCCGGGCTGGTAAAATCCTGGATCACTGTTATTCCAACTTCCGTGATGCATACAAGGCTATTCTCCGCCCTCCTTTCGGCAAGTCTGACCATGACTCCATTTTGTTGCTCCCAGCCTACAAACAGAAACTAAAACAGGAAACGCCCGTTCTCAGGTCTGTTCAATGCTGGTCCGACCAATCTGACTCCATGCTGCAAGATTGCTTCGAGCACGTGGACTGGGATATGTTCCGGATAGCATCTGACAACAACATTGATGTATATGCTGATTCGGTGAGCGAGTTTATTAGCAAGTGCATTGGTGATGTTGTACCCATAGCAAATATTAAATCCTTCCCCAACCAGAAACCGTGGATTGATGGCAGCATTCGCAGAAACTGAAAGCGCCGAACCACTGCTTTTAACCAGGGTAAGGCTAGCGGAAACATGACTGAATACAAACAGTGTAGCTATTCCCTCCGCAAGGCAATCAAACAAGCTAAGCGTCAATATAGAGACAAAGTAGAGTCACAATTCAACGGCTCAGACACAAGAGGAATGTGGCAGGGTCTACAGTCAATCACGGACTACAAAAGAAAACCAGCCCGTCGCGGACCGACGTCCTGCTCCCAGACCAACTAAACAACTTCTTTGCTCGCTTTGAGGACAATGCAGTGCCACCGACACGCCCACTACCAAAACCTGCGGGCTCACCTTCACCGCAGCCAATGTGAGAAAACATTTAAATGTGTTAACCCTCGCAAGGCTGCCGGCCCAGATGGCATCCCTGGCCGTGTCCTCAGAGCATGCGCAGACCAGCTGGCTGGTGTGTTCACGGACATATTCAATCAGTCCCTATCCCAGTCTGCTGTTCCCACATGCTTCAAGAGGGCCACCATTGTTCCTGTTCCCAAGAAAGCTAAGGTGACTGAGCTAAATGACTATCTCCCCGTAGCACTCACTTCTGTCATCATGAAGTGCTTTGAGAGATTAGTCAAGGATCATATCACCTCCATCCTGCCAGACACACTGGACCCACTCCAATTTGCTTACCGTCCCAATAGGTCCACAGACGACGCAATCGCAATCACACTGCATACTGCCCTAACCCATCTGGACAAGAGGAATACTTATGTAAGAATGCTGTTCATCGACTACAGCTCAGCATTTAACACCATAGTTCCCTCCAAGCTCGTCATTAAGCTCGAGACCCTGGGTCTCGACTCCAGCCCTGTGCAACTGGGTCCTGGACTTCCTGACGGGCCGGTCCCAGGTGGTGAGGGTAGGAAACAACATCTCCACTCCGCTGATCCTCAACACTGGGGCCCCACAAGGGTGCGTTCTCAGCCCTCTCCTGTACTCCCTGTTTACCCATGACTGCGTGGCCAAGCACGCATCCAACTCAATCATCAAGTTTGCTGACGACACTACAGTGGTAGGCTTGATTACCAACAACGACGAGACGGCCTACAGAGAGGAGGTGAGGGCCCTCGGAGTGTGGTGTCAGGAAAATAACCTCTCACTCAATGTCAGCAAAACAAAGGAGATGATCGTGGACTTCAGGAAACAGGAGAGGGAGCACCCCCCTATCCACATCGAGGGGACAGTAGTGGAGAGGGTGGAAAGTTTTAAGTTCCTCGGTGTACACATCACGGACAAACTGAATTGGTCCACCCACACAGACAGCGTGGTGAAGAAGGCGCACAGCGCCTCTTCAACCTCAGGAGGCTGAAGAAATTTGGCTTGTCACCAAAATCACTCACAAACTTTTACAGATGCACTATCGAGAGCATCCTGTCGGGCTGTATCACCGCCTGGTACGGCAACTGCTCCGCCCACAACCGTAAGGCTCTCCAGAGGGTAGTGAGGACTGCACAGCGCATCACCGGGAAACCTACCTGCCCTCCAGGACACCTACACCACCCGATGTCACAGGAAGGCCAAAAGATCATCAAGGACAACAACCACCCGAGCCACTGCCTGTTCACCCCGCTATCATCCAGAAGGCGAGGTCAGTACAGGTGCATCAAAGCTGGGACCGAGAGACTGAAAAACAGCTTCTACCTCAAGGCCATCAGACTGTTAAACAGCCATCACTAACATTGAGTGGCTGCTGCCAACATACTGACTTAAATCTCTAGCCACTTTAAACATAGGAATTGGATGTAACAAATGTATCACTAGCCACTTTAAACAATTTTGTATATAATGTTTACGTATCCGACATACTCATATCAAATGTATACACTGTACTCTAAACCATCTACTGTATCTTGCCTATGCCGTTCGGCCATCGACCCAAATCTCTAGCCACTTTAATAATTATAACTGGATGAAATAATGTATCACTAGCCACTTTAAACAATGCCATTTATATAATGTTTACATATCCTACATTACTCATATATATATATGTGTATATACTGTACTCCATACCATCTACTGCATCTTGCCTATGCCGGTCAGCCATCGCTCATCCATATATTTATATGTACATACTTGTATTCATTCCTTTACTCTTGTGTGTATAAGGTAGTTGTTGTGAATTTGTTAGATTACTTGTTAGATACTACTGCATGGTCGGAACTAGAAGCACAAGCATTTCGCTACACTCGCATTAACATTTGCTAACCATGTGTATGTGACAAATAAAATTTGATTTGACACACACACACACACAAATACACACACTTACAAATACACAAGAGAGAGAGGGTGAAATTACCCTGCATTCACACACATAGTGTGTGAGAGGCTGGCCCAACAGGAGAGGCTGGCCCAACAGGAGAGGCTGGCCCAACAGGAGGGTGGCCTGCAGAGTCAGAGAGGCTGGCCCAACAGGAGCGTTGCCTGCAGAGTCAGAGTGGCTGGCCCAAAAGGAGGGTGGCCTGCAGAGTCAGAGAGGCTGGCCCAACAGGAGGGTGGCCTGCAGAGTCAGAGAGGCTGGCCCAACAGGAGCGTTGCCTGCAGAGTCAGAGAGGCTGGCCCAACAGGAGCGTTGCCTGCAGAGTCAGAGAGGCTGGCCCAACAGGAGCGTTGCCTGCAGAGTCAGAGAGGCTGGCCCAACAGGAGGGTGGCCTGCAGAGTCAGAGAGGCTGGCCCAACAGGAGGGTGGCCTGCAGAGTCAGAGAGGCTGGCCCAACAGGAGGGTGGCCTGCAGAGTCAGAGAGGCTGGCTCAACAGGAGTGTGGCCTGCAGAGTCAGAGAGGCTGGCCCAACAGGAGGGTGGCCTGCAGAGTCAGAGAGGCTGGCCCAACAGGAGGGTGGCCTGCAGAGTCAGAGAGGCTGGCCCAACAGGAGCGTGGCCAGCCAGACCACATAACATGATTTAAGAATAGTAAACATTTCAGGGTACTAATGAATGGGACAATCCTCCTCCTTCAAGTGAGTGTCACTTTATAATGCTCTCTTGGGTCAATGATACTGCATCAGTCAAGCATAGGACAGGGACAGATCTCACAACACAAGCAATGAATTAGGAAGTGGGTTTATTAGAAAACAGCATGCAAGCACATGACAGATCAGGGTCTGCAGGAGGAAATAAACAGTGACATTGTGACAGAGAGCAGCCTGGTTGGAGATGACAGATCAGGGTCTGCAGGAGGGCATAAACAGTGACATTGTGACAGAGAGCAGCCTGGTTGTAGATGACAGATCAGGGTCTGCAGGAGGGCATAAACAGTGACATTGTGACAGAGAGCAGCCTGGTTGGAGATGACAGATCAGGGTCTGCAGGAGGGCATAAATAGTGACATGTGACAGAGAGCAGCCTGGTTGCAGGGTAGAGTTGGAGATGACAGAACAGGGCACATATCTATTTATAAACAGTTTCATATTCAGCTCAGTTCTTTCTGACTAACCTTACACCACAACAGCCGTAGGCCATACACACAGTCCTCATCAGACCTGGGTTTAAATACTAATCAAATTATTTCACATACTCTGAGCGTTTGCTTTAGTCTGGCTGAAGTGCCATGTGACCAGAGTTGGCATTTCTATTGGTTTCATTGCACCAGGCAAGCTAAATTAATCACAGATACATACAGTAGTTGACATGATTTGAAAGAGTATTTGAACCAAGATCTGGTCCCGTTCTCTACGGTCACATGAGAACACGGAGAGCCACACTGCTGGGAAGTGTTTACTTCCTAGCAGTGTGGAAAGGACTGGCATGTAATGTCCTGGCAGTAGGAAGTGTTTACCGGTAGAAAGGACTGTCATGTCCTGGCAGTAGGAAGTGTTTACCGGTAGAAAGGACTGTCATGTCATGTCCTGGCAGTAGGAAGTGTTTACCGGTAGAAAGGACTGTCATGTCCTGGCAATAGGAAGTGTTTACCGGTAGAAAGGACTGTCATGTCATGTCCTGGCAGTAGGAAGTGTTTACCGGTAGAAAGGACTGTCATGTCATGTCCTGGCAGTAGGAAGTGTTTACCGGTAGAAAGGACTGTCATGTCATGTCCTGGCAGTAGGAAGTGTTTACCGGTAGAAAGGACTGTCATGTCATGTCCTGGCAGTAGGAAGTGTTTACCGGTAGAAAGGACTGTCATGTCCTGGCAGTAGGAAGTGTTTACCGGTAGAAAGGACTGTCATGTCATGTCCTGGCAGTAGGAAGTGTTTACCGGTAGAAAGGACTGTCATGTCCTGGCAGTAGGAAGTGTTTACCGGTAGAAAGGACTGTCATGTCCTGGCAGTAGGAAGTGTTTACCGGTAAAAAGGACTGTCATGTCATGTCCTGGCAGTAGGAAGTGTTTACCGGTAGAAAGGACGGTCATGTCCTGGCAGTAGGAAGTGTACACCGGTAGAAAGGACTGTAGGTAGCCTTAGTGAGAGATGGTTCTTTCGAATGGTTATCTATTCACATGGTGTGGTTACATGATTGTGAAAATGCTCAAAATGTTGTGTCAGTCATGAGTAGTTGGCAGTGAATCTTATCATTGTGTATCTGTTAGGATTTTTTTGTAGGTGGACAATTGGAGCTGGTTGTTGATACTGGTTTTGATCTGATGATAGGAGCTGGTTGTTGATACTGGTTTTGATCTGATGATAGGAGCTGGTTGTTGATACTGGTATTGATCTGATGATAGGAGCTGGTTGTTGATACTGGTTTTGATCTGATGATAGGAGCTGGTTGTTGATACTGGTTTTGATCTGATGATAGGAGCTGGTTGTTGATACTGGTTTTGATCTGATGATAGGAGCTGGTTGTTGATACTGGTTTTGATCTGATGATAGGAGCTGGTTGTTGATACTGGTTGTTGATGCTGGTTGTTGATACTGGTATTAATCAAATGATATCAAATTTTATTGGTCACATGGTTAGCATTTGACTGCCTCACTGCTGCTCTCTATTTGTCCCCAAGGCAGACAGACAGCTGGATGTCCACAGACAGGCCAATCTGTCACCCTACCCTGAGAGGTTTACCCCATAGGATTACAAAGCTTCTGATTTAGGCACTGTGTCAGTCTTCCACAGTCACATACTCACAAGTGGAGGTTGGTGCCGTTTAAGATTAGGGAGGACAGTTTTCTATTTTTATGCATATTGGATGACTGTCATTCATTACAGCATATTGGATGACTGTCATTCGTCTTCCAATTACCCAGTTCAATGTAACAGCGATAGGTTTAGGCTACTACATGATACTCAAACTGTCCCTTTATCCATCATGAGGTTGCTACAACCTAGCCTATGAATGATGAAGTTTACAACGTAGGTGAGAGAAACATTTGAGGTGACAGACAGCGACAGATGGACAGACAGTGGCACATTCATTACCGCCTTGAACACTCTTGCCTGCATCTAGCTGATCTAGGGTGTAATCATTAGTCCAACAGTTGCAAAAACGAGAGTTTCTATTGGACAAAATGTTTATCCTCGTTTCGTTTGGCTTCCGTTTCAGAAACATTTTTCAACAGAATCGTCGGAATGAATACACCCCTGATCACACGTTAACACAGTTCAGAGGTACACTGGTGGGTCGCCGCTGGCAATAAATAACGAAAAACAAAAGCTGACCTTGACTTGGAAGAGTTTCCAGTGTTGTGTTGGATAGTCATAGCCAGCTAGCTAACATAGCATCCCTCTGTTTGAGCCGGGTGTTTTGAGTAGGCTAAACTAGCTAGCTGCATTTGCTAGCTAGGTAAGTGAAACTGAAAGTGAAAAACTATGATTAAATCTCTCTCTCTCTATCCACAGTGCATTCGGAAAGTATTGGACCCCTTGACTTTTTCCAGATTTTGTTACGTTACAGCCTTATTTCGAAAATTTATTAATTTGTTTTTTCCCCCTCATCAATGCTGCAGAGATGGTTGTCCTTCTGAAAGGTTCTCCCATCTCCACAGAGGAACTCTAGAGCTCTGTCAGAGTGACCATCGGGTTCTTGGTCACCTCCCTGACCAAGGCCCTTCTCCCCCGATTGCTCAGTTTGGCCGAGGCGGCCAGCTCTAGGAAGAGTCTTGATGGTTCCAAACTTCTTCCATTTAAGAATGACGGAGGCCACTGTGTTCTTGGGGACCTTCAATGCTGCAGAAATTGTTTTGGTACCCTTCCCCAGATCTGTGACTCAACACAATCCTGTCTTGGAGCTCTACGGTTAATTCCTTCGACCTCATGGCTTGGTTATTGCTTTGATATGCTCTGTCAACTGTGGGACCTTATATAGACAGGTGTGTGCTTTTCCAAATCATGTTCAATCAATTGAATTTACCACAGGTGGACTCCAATCAAGTTGTAGAAACATCTCAAGGGGATGATCAATGGAAACAGGATGCACCTGAGCTCAATTTCGAGTCTCATAGCAAAGGGTCTGAATATTTATTTAAATAAGGTATTTCTGTTTTTTATTTGTAATACATTGGCAAACATTTCTAAAAAACTGTTTTCGCTTTGTAATTATGAGGTGTTGTGTGTAGTTTGCTGAGGATTTTTTTTGTTATATCCAATTTAGAATAATAATCTCTCTCTCTCTCTCTCGCTTCTCCTTCATTTTTTAAGAAAGGAATTTGTTAAAAACTGTTCAACCGTTGTCTTTCTCTCTCTTTGAATCAGCTACTCATTTCATGAACTGCAGTGCTAGGTATCTGTAGCTTATGTTTTCAGTCCTAGATTAACTTTCTGATCCTTTGATTGGGTGGACAACATGTCAGTTCATGCTGCAAGAGCTCTGATAGGTTGGAGGACGTCCTCCGGAAGTTTACAAGTTTACAACGACTAAGGGGGTGATATGACCTCACTGAAATAGTGAAGTCACTGAGGGAGGATGAGGTCAGGTGACTGCCGCCCAGGGTTAGCTGATTGGTGCAGAATGTGACCGGCAGGTGTTGAGTTTATTCAACGTGACGTAACGCATCCCAGTGACGATAGCCTGGTTAACCAGACTGAACAGCAAGTGGAACAATGGTAGAGTGTGACTTAATTGAACCCAAATTGGGAAATTGTTTTATCACTCAGCATCATCAATAACTTACAAGGACAGGACACGTAATCAATGACAAACACATGATATTAAACACATTAAGACAAATGAAGGCATTCGGGTTAAACCAGGCCGCAGCATTTATTCTGGTTAAACCAGGCCACAGCATTCATTCTGGTTAAACCAGGTTACAACATTCGTTCTGGTTAAACTAGGCAACAGCAATCATTCTGATTAAACAAGGCCACAACATTCATTCTGGTTAAACCAGGCCACAGTGACACAGTATAAACCAAGACATAGCATTCATTCTGGTTAAACCAGGCCACTGCATTCGTTCTGGTTAAACCAGGCCACTGCATTCGTTCTGGTTAAACCAGGTCAAAGCATTCATTCTGGTTAAACCAGGCCACTGCATTCGTTCTGGTTAAACCAGGTCAAAGCATTCATTCTGGTTAAACCAGGCAACAGTATAAACGATGCTACAGTATAAACCAGGCCGCAGTATAAACCATGCTGCAGTATAAACCAGGCCGCAGTATAAACCAGGCCGCAGTATAAACCATTCTACAGTATAAACCAGACTACAGTATAAACCAGTCCACAGTATAAACCAGGCTACAGCATAAACCAGGCTACAGTATAAACCATTCTACAGTATAAACCATAATACAGTATAAACCATGCTACAGTATAAACCAGGCTACAGTATAAACCAGACTACAGTATAAACCATGCTACAGTATAAACCAGGCTACAGCATAAACCAGACTACAGTATAAACCAGGCTACAGTATAAACCAGGCTACAGCATAAACCAGACTACAGTATAACCCAGACTACAGTATAAACCAGACTACAGTATAAACCAGGCTTCAGCATAAACCATGCTACAGCATAAACCAGGCTACAGTATAAACCAGACTACAGTATAAACGATGCTACAGTATAAACCAGACTACAGTATAAACGATGCTACAGTATAAACCAGACAACAGTATAAACCAGGCTACAGCATAAACCAGACTACAGTATAAACCAGACTACTGTATTATCCAGACTACAGTATAATCCATGCTAAAGTATAAACCAGACTTCAGTATAAACGATGCTAAAGTATAAACCAGACTACAGTATAAATCAGACTACAGAATAAACCAGACTACAGTATAAACCAGGCTACAGCATAAACCATGCTACAGCATAAACCAGGCTACAGCATAAACCAGACTACAGTATAAACGATGCTACAGTATAAACCAGACTACAGTATAAACCAGGCTACAGTATAAACCATGCTACAGAATAAACCAGGCTACAGTATAAACCAGAATACAGTATAAACCAGGCTACAGATTAAACCAGGCTACAGTATAAACCAGACTACAGTATAAACCAGACTACAGTACAAACCAGACTACAGCATAAACCAGACTACAGCATAAACCAGACTACAGTATAAACCAGGCTACAGTATAAACCATGCTACAGTATAAACCAGACTACAGTATAAACCAGGCTACAGTATAAACCAGACTACAGTATAAACGATGCTACGGTATAAACCAGACTACTGTATAAACCAGACTACAGTATAAACGATGCTACAGTATAAACCAGACTACAGTATGAATCAGACTACAGAATAAACCAGACTACAGTATAAACCAGGCTACAGCATAAACCATGCTAGAGCATAAACCAGACTACAGTATAAACGATGCTACAGTATAAACCAGACTACAGTATATACCAGACTACAGTATAAACCAGACTACAGCATAAACCAGACTACAGTATAAACGATGCTACAGTATAAACCAGACTACAGTATAAATCAGACTACAGAATAAACCAGGCTACAGTATAAACCAGGCAACAGCATAAACCATGCTACAGCATAAACCAGGCTACAGCATAAACCAGACTACAGTATAAACGATGCTACAGTATAAACCAGACTACAGTATAAACCAGACTACAGTATAAACCAGGCTACAGTATAAACCATGCTACAGTATAAACCAGGCTACAGTATAAACCATGCTACAGAATAAACCATGCTACAGAATAAACCAGGCTACAGTATAAACCAGAATACAGTATAAACCAGGCTACAGATTAAACCAGGCTACAGTATAAACCAGACTACAGTATAAACCAGACTACAGTACAAACCAGACTACAGCATAAACCAGACTACAGCATAAACCAGACTACATTATAAACCAGACTACAGTATAAACCAGACTACAGTATAAACCAGGCTACAGTATAAACCAGACTACAGTATATACCAGGCTACAGCATAAACCAGACTACAGTATAAATCAGACTACAGAATAAACCAGACTACAGTATAAACCAGGCTACAGCATAAACCATGCTACAGCATAAACCGGCTACAGCATAAACCAGACTACAGCATAAACCAGACTACAGTATAAACCATGCTACAGCATAAACCAGGCTACAGCATAAACCAGACTACAGTATAAACGATGCTGCAGTATAAACCAGACTACAGTATAAACCAGGCTACAGTATAAACCATGCTACAGAATAAACCAGGCTACAGTATAAACCAGAATACAGTATAAACCAGGCTACAGCTTAAACCAGGCTACAGTATAAACCAGACTACAGTACAAACCAGACTACAGCATAAACCAGACTACAGCATAAACCAGACTACAGTATAAACCAGGCTACAGTATAAACCAGACTACAGTATTATCCAGACTACAGTATAAACCATGCTACAGTATAAACCAGACTACAGTATATACCAGGCTACAGCATAAACCAGACTACAGTATAAACGATGCTAAAGAATAAACCAGGCTACAGCATAAACCATGCTACAGCATAAACCAGACTACAGTATAAACGATGCTATAGTATAAACCAGACTACAGTATATACCAGACTACAGTATAAACCAGACTACAGCATAAACCAGACTACAGTATAAACGATGCTACAGTATAAACCAGACTACAGTATAAATCAGACTACAGAATAAACCAGGCTACAGTATAAACCAGGCTACAGCATAAACCATGCTACAGCATAAACCAGGCTACAGCATGAACCAGACTACAGTATAAACGATGCTACAGTATAAACCAGGCTACAGTATAAACCAGACTACAGTATAAACCAGACTACTGTATTATCCAGACTACAGTATAATCCATGCTAAAGTATAAACCAGACTTCAGTATAAACGATGCTAAAGTATAAACCAGACTACAGTATAAATCAGACTACAGAATAAACCAGACTACAGTATAAACCAGGCTACAGCATAAACCATGCTACAGCATAAACCAGGCTACAGCATAAACCAGACTACAGTATAAACGATGCTATAGTATAAACCAGACTACAGTATAAACCAGGCTACAGTATAAACCATGCTACAGAATAAACCAGGCTACAGTATAAACCAGAATACAGTATAAACCAGGCTACAGATTAAACCAGGCTACAGTATAAACCAGACTACAGTATAAACCAGACTACAGTACAAACCAGACTACAGCATAAACCAGACTACAGCATAAACCAGACTACAGTATAAACCAGGCTACAGTATAAACCATGCTACAGTATAAACCAGACTACAGTATAAACCAGGCTACAGTATAAACCAGACTACAGTATAAACGATGCTACGGTATAAACCAGACTACTGTATAAACCAGACTACAGTATAAACGATGCTACAGTATAAACCAGACTACAGTATGAATCAGACTACAGAATAAACCAGACTACAGTATAAACCAGGCTACAGCATAAACCATGCTAGAGCATAAACCAGACTACAGTATAAACGATGCTACAGTATAAACCAGACTACAGTATATACCAGACTACAGTATAAACCAGACTACAGCATAAACCAGACTACAGTATAAACGATGCTACAGTATAAACCAGACTACAGTATAAATCAGACTACAGAATAAACCAGGCTACAGTATAAACCAGGCAACAGCATAAACCATGCTACAGCATAAACCAGGCTACAGCATAAACCAGACTACAGTATAAACGATGCTACAGTATAAACCAGACTACAGTATAAACCAGACTACAGTATAAACCAGGCTACAGTATAAACCATGCTACAGTAAAAACCAGGCTACAGTATAAACCATGCTACAGAATAAACCATGCTACAGAATAAACCAGGCTACAGTATAAACCAGAATACAGTATAAACCAGGCTACAGATTAAACCAGGCTACAGTATAAACCAGACTACAGTATAAACCAGACTACAGTACAAACCAGACTACAGCATAAACCAGACTACAGCATAAACCAGACTACATTATAAACCAGACTACAGTATAAACCAGACTACAGTATAAACCAGGCTACAGTATAAACCAGACTACAGTATATACCAGGCTACAGCATAAACCAGACTACAGTATAAATCAGACTACAGAATAAACCAGACTACAGTATAAACCAGGCTACAGCATAAACCATGCTACAGCATAAACCGGCTACAGCATAAACCAGACTACAGCATAAACCAGACTACAGTATAAACCATGCTACAGCATAAACCAGGCTACAGCATAAACCAGACTACAGTATAAACGATGCTGCAGTATAAACCAGACTACAGTATAAACCAGGCTACAGTATAAACCATGCTACAGAATAAACCAGGCTACAGTATAAACCAGAATACAGTATAAACCAGGCTACAGCTTAAACCAGGCTACAGTATAAACCAGACTACAGTACAAACCAGACTACAGCATAAACCAGACTACAGCATAAACCAGACTACAGTATAAACCAGGCTACAGTATAAACCAGACTACAGTATTATCCAGACTACAGTATAAACCATGCTACAGTATAAACCAGACTACAGTATATACCAGGCTACAGCATAAACCAGACTACAGTATAAACGATGCTAAAGAATAAACCAGACTACAGTATAAACCAGACTGCAGTATGAATCAGACTACAGAATAAACCAGACTACAGTATAAACCAGACTACAGTATAAACCAGGCTACAGTATAAACCAGACTACAGTATAAACGATGCTAAAGTATAAACCAGACTACTGTATGAATCAGACTACAGAATAAACCAGACTACAGTATAAACCAGGCTACAGCATAAACCATGCTACAGCATAAACCAGACTACAGTATAAACGATGCTACAGTATAAACCAGACTACAGTATATACCAGACTACAGTATAAACCAGACTACAGCATAAACCAGACTACAGTATAAACGATGCTACAGTATAAACCAGACTACAGTATAAATCAGACTACAGAATAAACCAGGCTACAGTATAAACCAGGCTACAGCATAAACCATGCTACAGCATAAACCAGGCTACAGCATGAACCAGACTACAGTATAAACGATGCTACAGTATAAACCAGACTACAGTATAAACCAGACTACAGTATAAACCAGGCTACAGTATAAACCATGCTACAGTATAAACCAGACTACAGTATAAACCAGGCTACAGTATAAACCATGCTACAGTATAAACCAGGCTACAGTATAAACCATGCTACAGAATAAACCATGCTACAGAATAAACCAGGCTACAGTATAAACCAGAATACAGTATAAACCAGGCTACAGATTAAACCAGGCTACAGTATAAACCAGACTACAGTATAAACCAGACTACAGTACAAACCAGACTACAGCATAAACCAGACTACAGCATAAACCAGACTACATTATAAACCAGACTACAGTATAAACCAGACTACAGTATAAACCAGGCTACAGTATAAACCAGACTACAGTATATACCAGGCTACAGCATAAACCAGACTACAGTATAAATCAGACTACAGAATAAACCAGACTACAGTATAAACCAGGCTACAGCATAAACCATGCTACAGCATAAACCAGGCTACAGCATAAACCAGACTACAGCATAAACCAGACTACAGTATAAACCATGCTACAGCATAAACCAGGCTACAGCATAAACCAGACTACAGTATAAACGATGCTGCAGTATAAACCAGACTACAGTATAAACCAGGCTACAGTATAAACCATGCTACAGAATAAACCAGGCTACAGTATAAACCAGAATACAGTATAAACCAGGCTTCAGCTTAAACCAGGCTACAGTATAAACCAGACTACAGTACAAACCAGACTACAGCATAAACCAGACTACAGCATAAACCAGACTACAGTATAAACCAGGCTACAGTATAAACCAGACTACAGTATTATCCAGACTACAGTATAAACCATGCTACAGTATAAACCAGACTACAGTATATACCAGGCTACAGCATAAACCAGACTACAGTATAAACGATGCTAAAGAATAAACCAGACTACAGTATAAACCAGACTGCAGTATGAATCAGACTACAGAATAAACCAGGCTACAGCATAAACCAGACTACAGTATAAACGATGCTACAGTATAAACCAGACTACAGTATAAACCAGACTACAGTATAAACCAGACTACAGTATAAACCAGGCTACAGCATAAACCAGACTACAGTATAAACCAGGCTACAGCATAAACCATGCTACAGCATAATCCAGACTACAGTATAAACGATGCTACAGTATAAACCAGACTACAGTATATACCAGACTACAGTATAAACCAGACTACAGCATAAACCAGACTACAGTATAAACGATGCTACAGTATAAACCAGACTACAGTATAAATCAGACTACAGAATAAACCAGGCTACAGTATAAACCAGGCTACAGCATAAACCATGCTACAGCATAAACCAGGCTACAGCATAAACCAGACTACAGTATAAACGATGCTACAGTATAAACCAGACTACAGTATAAACCAGACTACAGTATAAACCAGGCTACAGTATAAACCATGCTACAGAATAAACCAGGCTACAGTATGAACCAGAATACAGTATAAACCAGGCTACAGATTAAACCAGGCTACAGTATAAACCAGACTACAGTATAAACCAGACTACAGTACAAACCAGACTACAGCATAAACCAGACTACAGCATAAACCAGACTACATTATAAACCAGACTACAGTATAAACCAGGCTACAGTATAAACCATGCTACAGAATAAACCAGGCTACAGTATGAACCAGAATACAGTATAAACCAGGCTACAGATTAAACCAGGCTACAGTATAAACCAGACTACAGTATAAACCAGACTACAGTACAAACCAGACTACAGCATAAACCAGACTACAGCATAAACCAGACTACATTATAAACCAGACTACAGTATAAACCAGACTACAGTATAAACGATGCTACAGTATAAACCAGACTACAGTATATACCAGGCTACAGCATAAACCAGACTACAGTATAAATCAGACTACAGAATAAACCAGACTACAGTATAAACGATGCTACAGTATAAACCAGACTACAGTATAAACCAGGCTACAGTATAAACCATGCTACAGAATAAACCAGGCTACAGTATAAACCAGAATACAGTATAAACCAGGCTACAGATTAAACCAGGCTACAGTATAAACCAGACTACAGTATAAACCAGACTACAGTACAAACCAGACTACAGCATAAACCAGACTACAGCATAAACCAGACTACAGTATAAACCAGGCTACAGTATAAACCATGCTACAGTATAAACCAGACTACAGTATAAACCAGGCTACAGTATAAACCAGACTACAGTATAAACGATGCTCGGTATAAACCAGACTACTGTATAAACCAGACTACAGTATAAACGATGCTACAGTATAAACCAGACTACAGTATGAATCAGACTACAGAATAAACCAGACTACAGTATAAACCAGGCTACAGCATAAACCATGCTAGAGCATAAACCAGACTACAGTATAAACGATGCTACAGTATAAACCAGACTACAGTATATACCAGACTACAGTATAAACCAGACTACAGCATAAACCAGACTACAGTATAAACGATGCTACAGTATAAACCAGACTACAGTATAAATCAGACTACAGAATAAACCAGGCTACAGTATAAACCAGGCAACAGCATAAACCATGCTACAGCATAAACCAGGCTACAGCATAAACCAGACTACAGTATAAACGATGCTACAGTATAAACCAGACTACAGTATAAACCAGACTACAGTATAAACCAGGCTACAGTATAAACCATGCTACAGTATAAACCAGGCTACAGTATAAACCATGCTACAGAATAAACCATGCTACAGAATAAACCAGGCTACAGTATAAACCAGAATACAGTATAAACCAGGCTACAGATTAAACCAGGCTACAGTATAAACCAGACTACAGTATAAACCAGACTACAGTACAAACCAGACTACAGCATAAACCAGACTACAGCATAAACCAGACTACATTATAAACCAGACTACAGTATAAACCAGACTACAGTATAAACCAGGCTACAGTATAAACCAGACTACAGTATATACCAGGCTACAGCATAAACCAGACTACAGTATAAATCAGACTACAGAATAAACCAGACTACAGTATAAACCAGGCTACAGCATAAACCATGCTACAGCATAAACCGGGCTACAGCATAAACCAGACTACAGCATAAACCAGACTACAGTATAAACCATGCTACAGCATAAACCAGGCTACAGCATAAACCAGACTACAGTATAAACGATGCTGCAGTATAAACCAGACTACAGTATAAACCAGGCTACAGTATAAACCATGCTACAGAATAAACCAGGCTACAGTATAAACCAGAATACAGTATAAACCAGGCTACAGCTTAAACCAGGCTACAGTATAAACCAGACTACAGTACAAACCAGACTACAGCATAAACCAGACTACAGCATAAACCAGACTACAGTATAAACCAGGCTACAGTATAAACCAGACTACAGTATTATCCAGACTACAGTATAAACCATGCTACAGTATAAACCAGACTACAGTATATACCAGGCTACAGCATAAACCAGACTACAGTATAAACGATGCTAAAGAATAAACCAGACTACAGTATAAACCAGACTGCAGTATGAATCAGACTACAGAATAAACCAGACTACAGTATAAACCAGACTACAGTATAAACCAGGCTACAGTATAAACCAGACTACAGTATAAACGATGCTAAAGTATAAACCAGACTACTGTATGAATCAGACTACAGAATAAACCAGACTACAGTATAAACCAGGCTACAGCATAAACCATGCTACAGCATAAACCAGACTACAGTATAAACTATGCTACAGTATAAACCAGACTACAGTATATACCAGACTACAGTATAAACCAGACTACAGCATAAACCAGACTACAGTATAAACGATGCTACAGTATAAACCAGACTACAGTATAAATCAGACTACAGAATAAACCAGGCTACAGTATAAACCAGGCTACAGCATAAACCATGCTACAGCATAAACCAGGCTACAGCATGAACCAGACTACAGTATAAACAATGCTACAGTATAAACCAGACTACAGTATAAACCAGACTACAGTATAAACCAGGCTACAGTATAAACCATGCTACAGTATAAACCAGACTACAGTATAAACCAGGCTACAGTATAAACCATGCTACAGTATAAACCAGGCTACAGTATAAACCATGCTACAGAATAAACCATGCTACAGAATAAACCAGGCTACAGTATAAACCAGAATACAGTATAAACCAGGCTACAGATTAAACCAGGCTACAGTATAAACCAGACTACAGTATAAACCAGACTACAGTACAAACCAGACTACAGCATAAACCAGACTACAGCATAAACCAGACTACATTATAAACCAGACTACAGTATAAACCAGACTACAGTATAAACCAGGCTACAGTATAAACCAGACTACAGTATATACCAGGCTACAGCATAAACCAGACTACAGTATAAATCAGACTACAGAATAAACCAGACTACAGTATAAACCAGGCTACAGCATAAACCATGCTACAGCATAAACCAGGCTACAGCATAAACCAGACTACAGCATAAACCAGACTACAGTATAAACCATGCTACAGCATAAACCAGGCTACAGCATAAACCAGACTACAGTATAAACGATGCTGCAGTATAAACCAGACTACAGTATAAACCAGGCTACAGTATAAACCATGCTACAGAATAAACCCAGGCTACAGTATAAACTCTGCAACCAGACTACAGTATAAACCAGACTAGCAGTACAAACCAGACTACAGCATAAACCAGACTACAGTATAAACCAGACTACAGTATAAACCAGTATTATCCAGACTACAGTATAAACCATGCTACAGTATAAACCAGACTACAGTATATACCAGGCTACAGCATAAACCAGACTACAGTATAAACCGATGCTAAAGAATAAACCAGACTACAGTATAAACCAGACTGCAGTATGAATCAGACTACAGAATAAACCAGACTACAGTATAAACCAGACTACAGTATAAACCAGGCTACAGCATAAACCAGACTACAGTATAAACCAGGCTACAGCATAAACCATGCTACAGCATAATCCAGACTACAGTATAAACCAGGCTACAGTATAAACCAGACTACAGTATATACCAGACTACAGTATAAACCAGACTACAGCATAAACCAGACTACAGTATAAACGATGCTACAGTATAAACCAGACTACAGTATAAATCAGACTACAGAATAAACCAGGCTACAGTATAAACCAGGCTACAGTATAAACCATGCTACAGCATAAACCAGGCTACAGCATAAACCAGACTACAGTATAAACGATGCTACAGATAAACCAGACTACAGTATAAACCAGACTACAGTATAAACCAGGCTACAGTATAAACCATGCTACAGAATAAACCAGGCTACAGTATGAACCAGAATACAGGCTACAGATTAAACCAGGCTACAGTATAAACCAGACTACAGTATAAACCAGACTACAGTACAAACCAGACTACAGCATAAACCAGACTACAGCATAAACCAGACTACAGTATAAACCAGACTACAGTATAAACTACAGCATAAACCAGAGGTTAAACCAGACTACAGTATAAATCAGACTACAGAATAAACCAGACTACAGTATAAACCAGGCTACAGCATACGTGCTTATGCAGCTGACGGTTGTACAGGTAGCCTAGTGACTTTGACTGACTTTGAGTATAAAACGACTACAGTATAAACCAGACTGACAAGTATAAACCAGACTACAGTATAAACCAGGCTACAAGTATAAACCATGCTACAGAATAAACCAGGCTACAGTATAAACCAGAATACAGTATAAACCAGGCTACAGATTAAACCAGGCTACAGTATAAACCAGACTACAGTATAAACCAGACTACAGTACAAACCAGACTACAGCATAAACCAGACTACAGCATAAACCAGACTACATTATAAACCAGACTACAGTATAAACCAGACTACAGTATAAACGATGCTACAGTATAAACCAGACTACAGTATATACCAGGCTACAGCATAAACCAGACTACAGTATAAATCAGACTACAGAATAAACCAGACTACAGTATAAACCAGGCTACAGCATAAACCAGCTACAGCATAAACCAGGCTACAGCATAAACCAGACTACAGTAAACTGGACTTGTAACCAGCAAGTTAAACCAGACTACAGGCAGTTAACCCAGACAGTTGATTAACAGCCAGACTGATTCAGATATCAGACTACAAGACTAATAAACCAGACAGTATAAACCAGACTACAGTATAAACCAGACTACAGCATAAAAGAACAGTATAAACCAGGCTACAGTATAAACCAGACTACAGTATAAATCAGACTACAGTATAAACCATGCTACAGTATAAACCAGACTACAGTATATACCAGGCTACAGCATAAACCAGATTACAGTATAAACCAGACTACAGATAAACCAGATAAACCAGACTACAGCATAAACCAGACTACAGTATAAACCAGACTACAGTATAAACTGACTACAATAAGACTACAGTATAAACCATGCTACAGTATAAACCAGACTACAGTATATACCAGTATAAACCAGATTACAGTATAATCGATGCTAAAGAATAAACCAGACTACAGTATAAACCAGACTACAGTATAAACCAGACTACAGTATAAACGATGCTACAGTATAAACCAGACTACAGTATATACCAGACTGCAGTATAAACCAGACTACAGCATAAACCAGACTACAGTATAAACGATGCTACAGTATAAACCAGACTACAGTATAAATCAGACTACAGAATAAACCAGGCTACAGTATAAACCAGGCTACAGTATAAACCAGACTACAGTATAAACCAGGCTACAGTACAAACCAGACTACAGCATAAACCAGACTACAGCATAAACCAGACTACAGTATAAACCAGGCTACAGTATAAACCAGACTACAATATTATCCAGACTACAGTATAAACCATGCTACAGTATAAATCAGACTACAGTATATACCAGGCTACAGCATAAACCAGATTACAGTATAATCGATGCTAAAGAATAAACCAGACTACAGTATAAACCAGACTACAGTATAAACCAGACTACAGTACAGTATAAACGATGCTACAGTATAAACCAGACTACAGTATAAACCAGACTACAGCATAAACCAGACTACAGTATATACCAGACTACAGTATAAACCAGACTACAGTATAAACCAGACTACAGCAGTATAAACCAGACTACAGTATAAACCAGACTACAGTATAACCAGGCTACAGCATAAACCAGACTACAGTATAAATCAGACTACAGTATAAACCAGACTACAGTATAAACCAGACTACAGCATAAACCAGACTACAGTATAAACGATGCTACAGTATAAACCAGACTACAGTATATCAGACTGCATAAACCAGGCTACAGCATAAACCAGACTACAGGATAAACGCTACAGATAAACCAGCTACAGTATAAACCAGACTACAGTATAAACCAGGCTACAGTTTAAACCATGCTACAGAATAAACCAGGCTACAGTATAAACCAGACTACAGTACAAACCAGACTACAGCATAAACCAGACTACAGCATAAACCAGACTACAGTATAAACCAGGCTACAGTATAAACCAGACTACAGTATTATCCAGACTACAGTATAAACCATGCTACAGTATAAACCAGACTACAGTATATACCAGGCTACAGCATAAACCAGACTACTGTATAAACCAGGCTACAGCATATACCAGACTACAATATAAACCAGACTACAGCATAAACCAGACTACAGTATAAACCAGACTACAGTATAAACCAGACTACAGTGATTCTTCAGTGTCTAGGAAGTACAGCCACCACTGTGATGTCAGAATGCGTCGAGGAATGTTTTTCCTCATTCCCGATCTGTTACTTTTATGTTTGAGTCATTTAGCAGACACTTATCCAGAGAGACTCACTGGAACAATTAGGGTTAAGTGCCTTGCTCAAGGGCACATTGACAGATTTTTCACCTAGTCTGTTCGGGGATTCGAACCAGCGACCTTTCTACTGGCCCAACACTTAACTGCTAGGCTAGCTGGCACCCTATCTTTGTGCTGTCTTGGCTGCCTTCTCCTACGGTTATTTTCAGATCTGGGATCAGACTAGAGAATGATGCCATCCGCTGGTGTTGTAATACTCAAAGATGAGTAAAGACCACAGACTACAGATTACAGACCACAGACTATAGACTACAGACCTCAACCCACAGACCACAGACCTCAGACCACAGACTACAGACCACAGACTAAAGACCACAGACTACAGGCTACAGACTACTGACCACAGCGCCCCTTCAATCTCTCCATCTCTCTTCTGCTACTGCCATTGACCGATACATTCTGCTGCTGTGCTGGTGACAGCGTGAGGGTTTAGCCAATAGCCTTTATTTCAGATTACTGTTACCCTTCAGCCAATATACTTTATTAGAGATTACTGCTACCCTTCAGCCAATAGACTTTATTACAGATTACTGTTACCCTTCAGCCAATAGCCTTTATTACAGATTACTGCTACCCTTCAGCCAATAGACTTTATTACAGATTACTGCTACCCTTCAGCCAATAGACTTTATTACAGATTACTGCTACCCTTCAGCCAATAGACTTTATTAAAGATTACTGCTACCCTTCAGCCAATAGACTTTATTACAGATTACTGCTACCCTTCAGCGAATAGACTTTATTACAGATTACTGCTACCCTTCAGCCAATAGCCTTTATTAGAGATTACTTCTACCCTTCAGCCAATAGACTTTATTACAGATTACTGCTACCCTTCAGCCAATAGCCTTTATTACAGATTACTGCTACCCTTCAGCCAATAGACTTTATTACAGATTACTGCTACCCTTCAGCCAATAGACTTTATTACAGATTACTGTTACCCTTCAGCCAATAGCCTTTATTACAGATTACTGCTACCCTTCAGCCAATAGACTTTATTAGAGAGTACTGCTACCCTTCAGCCAATAGCCTTTATTACAGATTACTGTTACCCTTCAGCCAATAGCCTTTATTTCAGATTACTGCTACCCTTCAGCCAATAGACTTTATTAGAGATTACTGTTACCCTTCAGCCAATAGACTTTCTTTCAGATTACTGCTACCCTTCAGCCAATAGACTTTATTTCTGATTACTGTTACCCTTCAGCCAATAGCCTTTATTACAGATTACTGCTACCCTTCAGCCAATAGACTTTATTACAGATTACTGCTACCCTTCAGCCAATAGACTTTATTACAGATTACTGCTACCCTTCAGCCAATAGACTTTATTACAGATTACTGCTACCATTCAGCCAATAGACTTTACTACAGATTACTGCTACCCTTCAGCCAATAGACTTTATTTCAGATTACTGCTACCCTTCAGCCAATAGCCTTTATTTCAGATTACTCCTACCCTTCAGCCAATAGCCTTTAATTCAGATTACTGTTACCCTTCAGCCAATAGCCTTTATTAGAGATTACTGCTACCCTTCAGCCAATAGACTTTATTAGAGATTACTGTTACCCTTCAGCCAATAGCCTTTATTACAGATTACTGTTACTCTTCAGCCAATAGCCTTTGTTTCAGATTACTGCTACCCTTCAGCCAATATACTTTATTAGAGATTACTGTTACCCTTCAGCCAATAGACCTTATTTCAGATTACTGCTACCCTTCAGCCAATAGCCTTTATTACAGATTACTGCTACCCTTCAGCCTATAGCCTTTATTACAGATTACTGCTACCCTTCAGCCAATAGACTTTATTACAGATTACTACTACCCTTCAGCCAATAGCCTTTATTTCAGATTACTGTTACCCTTCAGCCAATAGCCTTTATTACAGATTACTGCTACCCTTCAGCCAATAGCCTTTATTTCAGATTACTGCTACCCTTCAGCCAATAGCCTTTATTACAGATTACTGCTACCCTTCAGCCAATAGCCTTTATTACAGATTACTGTTACCCTTCAGCCAATAGACTTTATTACAGATTACTGCTACCCTTCAGCCAATAGACTTTATTACAGATTACTGCTACCATTCAGCCAATAGACTTTATTACAGATTACTGCTACCCTTCAGCCAATAGACTTTATTACAGATTACTGTTACCATTCAGCCAATAGCCTTTATTTCAGATTACTGTTACCCTTCAGCCAATAGCCTTTATTACAGATTACTGCTACCCTTCAGCCAATAGCCTTTGTTTCAGATTACTGTTACCCTTCAGCCAATAGACCTTATTACAGATTACTGTTACCATTCAGCCAATAGCCTTTATTTCAGATTACTGCTACCCTTCAGCCAATTGACTTTATTTCAGATTACTGCTACCCTTCAGCCCATAGACTTTATTACAGATTACTGCTACCCTTCAGCCAATAGACTTTATTTCAGATTACTGCTACCCTTCAGCCCATAGACTTTATTACAGATTACTGCTACCCTTCAGCCAATAGACTTTACTACAGATTACTCCTACCCTTCAGTTCCACTCTCTCTGTGTATGTTCTGAAGGTAGTGTTCTGTTAGTGATCTGTGGTGATAATGAAGGTAGTGTTCTGTGGTCATAATGAAGGTAGTGATCTGTTAGTGATCTGTGGTCATAATGAAGGTAGTGTTCTGTTAGTGATCTGTGGTCATAATGAAGGTAGTGATCTGTTAGTGATCTGTGGTCATAATGAAGGTAGTGATCTGTGGTCATAATGAAGGTAGTGATCTGTTAGTGATCTGTGGTCATATTGAAGGTAGTGATCTGTTAGTGATCTGTGGTGATAATGAAAGTAGTGATCTGTTAGTGATCTGTGGTCATAATGAAGGTAGTGATCTGTTAGTGATCTGTGGTCATAATGAAGGTAGTGATCTGTTAGTGATCTGTGGTCATAATGAAGGTAGTGATCTGTTAGTGATCTGTGGTCATAATGAAGGTAGTGATCTGTGGTCATAATGAAGGTAGTGATCTGTTAGTGATCTGTGGTCATAATGAAGGTAGTGATCTGTTAGTGTTCTGTGGTCATAATGAAGGTAGTGATCTGTTAGTGATCTGTGGTCATAATGAAGGTAGTGATCTGTTAGTGATCTGTGGTCATAATGAAGGTAGTGTTCTGTTAGTGATCTGTGGTCATAATGAAGGTAGTGATCTGTTAGTGATCTGTGGTCATAATGAAGGTAGTGATCTGTGGTCATAATGAAGGTAGTGATCTGTTAGTGATCTGTGGTCATAATGAAGGTAGTGATCTGTTAGTGATCTGTGGTGATAATGAAAGTAGTGATCTGTTAGTGATCTGTGGTCATAATGAAGGTAGTGATCTGTTAGTGATCTGTGGTCATAATGAAGGTAGTGATCTGTTAGTGTTCTGTGGTCATAATGAAGGTAGTGATCTGTTAGTGATCTGTGGTCATAATGAAGGTAGTGATCTGTTAGTGTTCTGTGGTCATACTGAAGGTAGTGATCTGTTAGTGATCTGTGGTCATAATGAAGGTAGTGATCTGTTAGTGATCTGTGGTCATAATGAAGGTAGTGTTCTGTTAGTGATCTGTGGTCATAATGAAGGTAGTGATCTGTTAGTGATCTGTGGTCATAATGAAGGTAGTGTTCTGTTAGTGATCTGTGGTCATAATGAAGGTAGTGTTCTGTTAGTGATCTGTGGTCATAATGAAGGTAGTGATCTGTTAGTGATCTGTGGTCATAATGAAGGTAGTGATCTGTTAGTGATCTGTGGTCATAATGAAGGTAGTGATCTGTTAGTGATCTGTGGTCATAATGAAGGTAGTGATCTGTTAGTGATCTGTGGTCATAATGAAGGTAGTGATCTGTTAGTGTTCTGTGGTCATAATGAAGGTAGTGATCTGTGGTCATAATGAAGGTAGTGATCTGTTAGTGATCTGTGGTCATAATGAAGGTAGTGATCTGTTAGTGATCTGTGGTCATAATGAAGGTAGTGATCTGTTAGTGATCTGTGGTCATAATGAAGAGTAGTGATCTGTTAGTGTTCTGTGGTCATAATGAAGGTAGTGATCTGTGGTCATAATGAAGGTAGTGATCTGTTAGTGATCTGTGGTCATAATGAAGGTAGTGATCTGTTAGTGATCTGTGGTCATAATGAAGGTAGTGATCTGTTAGTGATCTGTGGTGATAATGAAAGTAGTGATCTGTTAGTGATCTGTGGTCATAATGAAGGTAGTGATCTGTTAGTGATCTGTGGTGATAATGAAAGTAGTGATCTGTTAGTGATCTGTGGTCATAATGAAAGTAGTGATCTGTTAGTGATCTGTGGTCATAATGAAGGTAGTGTTCTGTTAGTGATCTGTGGTCATAATGAAGGTAGTGTTCTGTTAGTGATCTGTGGTCATAATGAAGGTAGTGATCTGTTAGTGATCTGTGGTCATAATGAAGGTAGTGATCTGTTAGTGATCTGTGGTCATAATGAAGGTAGTGATCTGTGGTCATAATGAAGGTAGTGATCTGTTAGTGATCTGTGGTCATAATGAAGGTAGTGTTCTGTTAGTGATCTGTGGTCATAATGAAGGTAGTGATCTGTTAGTGATCTGTGGTCATAATGAAGGTAGTGATCTGTTAGTGTTCTGTGGTCATAATGAAGGTAGTGTTCTGTTAGTGATCTGTGGTCATAATGAAGGTAGTGATCTGGTAGTGATCTGTGGTCATAATGAAGGTAGTGATCTGGTAGTGATCTGTGGTCATAATGAAGGTAGTGATCTGTTAGTGATCTGTGGTCATAATGAAGGTAGTGATCTGTGGTCATAATGAAGGTAGTGATCTGTTAGTGATCTGTGGTCATAATGAAGGTAGTGATCTGTTAGTGATCTGTGGTGATAATGAAAGTAGTGATCTGTTAGTGATCTGTGGTCATAATGAAGGTAGTGATCTGTTAGTGATCTGTGGTCATAATGAAGGTAGTGATCTGTTAGTGATCTGTGGTCATAATGAAGGTAGTGATCTGTTAGTGATCTGTGGTCATAATGAAGGTAGTGATCTGTTAGTGATCTGTGGTCATAATGAAGGTAGTGATCTGTTAGTGATCTGTGGTCATAATGAAGGTAGTGATCTGTTAGTGATCTGTGGTCATAATGAAGGTAGTGATCTGTTAGTGATCTGTGGTCATAATGAAGGTAGTGATCTGTTAGTGATCTGTGGTCATAATGAAGGTAGTGTTCTGTTAGTGATCTGTGGTCATAATGAAGGTAGTGATCTGTTAGTGATCTGTGGTCATAATGAAGGTAGTGATCTGTTAGTGATCTGTGGTCATAATGAAGGTAGTGTTCTGTTAGTGATCTGTGGTCATAATGAAGGTAGTGATCTGTTAGTGATCTGTGGTCATAATGAAGGTAGTGATCTGTTAGTGATCTGTGGTCATAATGAAGGTAGTGATCTGTTAGTGATCTGTGGTCATAATGAAGGTAGTGATCTGTTAGTGATCTGTGGTCATAATGAAGGTAGTGATCTGTTAGTGATCTGTGGTCATAATGAAGGTAGTGATCTGTGGTCATAATGAAGGTAGTGATCTGTTAGTGATCTGTGGTCATAATGAAGGTAGTGATCTGTTAGTGTTCTGTGGTCATAATGAAGGTAGTGATCTGTTAGTGATCTGTGGTCATAATGAAGGTAGTGATCTGTTAGTGATCTGTGGTCATAATGAAGGTAGTGATCTGTTAGTGATCTGTGGTCATAATGAAGGTAGTGATCTGTTAGTGATCTGTGGTCATAATGAAGGTAGTGATCTGTTAGTGATCTGTGGTCATAATGAAGGTAGTGATCTGTGGTCATAATGAAGGTAGTGATCTGTTAGTGATCTGTGGTCATAATGAAGGTAGTGATCTGTTAGTGATCTGTGGTCATAATGAAGGTAGTGTTCTGTTAGTGATCTGTGGTCATAATGAAGGTAGTGATCTGTTAGTGATCTGTGGTCATAATGAAGGTAGTGATCTGTTAGTGATCTGTGGTCATAATGAAGGTAGTGATCTGTTAGTGATCTGTGGTCATAATGAAGGTAGTGATCTGTTAGTGATCTGTGGTCATAATGAAGGTAGTGATCTGTTAGTGATCTGTGGTCATAATGAAGGTAGTGTTCTGTTAGTGATCTGTGGTCATAATGAAGGTAGTGATCTGTTAGTGATCTGTGGTCATAATGAAGGTAGTGATCTGTTAGTGATCTGTGGTCATAATGAAGGTAGTGATCTGTTAGTGTTCTGTGGTCATAATGAAGGTAGTGATCTGTTAGTGATCTGTGGTCATAATGAAGGTAGTGATCTGTTAGTGATCTGTGGTCATAATGAAAGTAGTGATCTGTTAGTGATCTGTGGTCATAATGAAGGTAGTGATCTGTTAGTGATCTGTGGTCATAATGAAGGTAGTGATCTGTTAGTGATCTGTGGTCATAATGAAGGTAGTGATCTGTGGTCATAATGAAGGTAGTGATCTGTTAGTGATCTGTGGTCATAATGAAGGTAGTGATCTGTTAGTGATCTGTGGTCATAATGAAGGTAGTGTTCTGTTAGTGATCTGTGGTCATAATGAAGGTAGTGATCTGTTAGTGATCTGTGGTCATAATGAAGGTAGTGATCTGTGGTCATAATGAAGGTAGTGATCTGTTAGTGATCTGTGGTCATAATGAAGGTAGTGTTCTGTTAGTGATCTGTGGTCATAATGAAGGTAGTGATCTGTTAGTGATCTGTGGTCATAATGAAGGTAGTGATCTGTTAGTGATCTGTGGTCATAATGAAGGTAGTGATCTGTTAGTGATCTGTGGTCATAATGAAGGTAGTGATCTGTTAGTGATCTGTGGTCATAATGAAGGTAGTGATCTGTTAGTGTTCTGTGGTCATAATGAAGGTAGTGTTCTGTTAGTGATCTGTGGTCATAATGAAGGTAGTGATCTGTTAGTGATCTGTGGTCATAATGAAGGTAGTGATTCGGTAGTGATCTGTGGTCATAATGAAGGTAGTGATCTGTTAGTGATCTGTGGTCATAATGAAGGTAGTGATCTGTGGTCATAATGAAGGTAGTGTTCTGTTAGTGATCTGTGGTCATAATGAAGGTAGTGATCTGTTAGTGATCTGTGGTCATAATGAAGGTAGTGATCTGGTAGTGATCTGTGGTCATAATGAAGGTAGTGTTCTGTTAGTGTTCTGTGGTCGGTTTGAAGGTGCTGCTGTGTTGCTGTGTTTCAGCCAATGCCATCTGATTTGACAGGGCTTTGGTTTGGGCACCACAGGCCTGCCTTGCTGCCCTGAAGCCCTCTGATCCACCATGGGGAATGAAAACAGCGCCATCGAGGCTGAAGCACCGGTAAGACCAGGGATGGCAGAGACTGACTGATTGGCTGGCTACCATAGGCTGCTACTACCAGCTAGAATCTGTGCTGTTAGATGCTGTGATGTTCTAGTCTGGTCCCAGGTCTGTTTGTGCTGTTTATGTGTTTGGGTATTCCAACAGCTCACTGTTTCCACAGTGATAATACATGTGTGTGTTTGTGTGTATGGTATTTTGCTCATGTGTTTTGTTTATGCAGTAGTCTGTTGTTTTGAACATTTAACTGCACCAACCCTGCACTAACTCATCAGAAGAAGGGGGTCTGCCTGTAGAGAGAATTGGTGATGGATGGTAGACTAATATCAGGGTCTGTCTGTAGAGGGGATTGGTGATGGATGGCAGACTAGTATCAGGGTCTGTCTGTAGAGGGAATTGGGGATGGATGGTAGACTAGTATCAGGGTCTGTCTGTAGAGAGGATTGGTGATGGATGGCAGACTAGTATCAGGGTCTGTCTGTAGAGAGGATTGGGGATGGATAGTAGACTAGTATCAGGGTCTGTCTGTAGAGAGGATTGGGGATGGATGGTAGACTAGTATCAGGGTCTGTCTGTAGAGAGGATTGGGGATGGATGGTAGACTAGTATCAGGGTCTGTCTGTAGAGGGGATTGGGGATGGATGGTAGACTAGTATCAGGGTCTGTCTGTAGAGAGGATTGGTGATGGATGGCAGACTAGTATCAGGGTCTGTCTGTAGAGAGGATTGGTGATGGATGGTAGACTAGTATCAGGGTCTGTCTGTAGAGAGGATTGGTGATGGATTGCAGACTAGTATCAGGGTCTGTGTGTATAGGGGATTGGGGATGGATGGTAGACTAGTATCAGGGTCTGTCTGTAGAGAGGATTGGTGATGGATTGCAGACTAGTATCAGGGTCTGTCTGTAGAGGGGATTGGGGATGGATGGTAGACTAGTATCAGGGTCTGTCTGTAGAGAGGATTGGTGATGGATGGCAGACTAGTATCAGGGTCTGTCTGTAGAGAGGATTGGGGATGGATTGTAGACTAGTATCAGGGTCTGTCTGTAGAGAGGATTGGTGATGGATGGTAGACTAGTATCAGGGTCTGTCTGTAGAGAGAATTGGTCCAGCAGAGGTCAGTGTGGGATGGTGTGTGTGTGTGTGTGCGGGGGATGGTGTGTGTGTCAGTGTGTGTGTGTGCGGGGGATGGTGTGTGTGTCAGTGTGTGTGTGCGGGGGATGGTGTGTGTGTGTCTGTGTGTGTATTTATGTGTGTATTTATGCGTATGTGGGTGTGTATTTATGCATGTGTGTGTGTGTATTTATGCATGCTTGCGTGTGTGTGTATTTGTCTGAGTGTGTATTTGTGCGACTGACTGAGTGTGTGTGTCTCAGCGCCAAAGCCTCATCGTGTGTAACCGGAAACCCTCTTAGGGGGTGACTCTGTGGTTGACTCTTGGCCCATTTCCCAGCATTCACCTGCAGTGTGTGAGAGAGTGTGAGTGTGTGTGTGTGTGTTATTGGTAGTGTGCTGCCCTCAAGTCCCTCAACAGCAGAAAGACACACAGCCGAGGAAAGCGAGGGAGGGAGGGAGGGAGGTAGGGAGCGAGGTAGGGAGCGAGGTAGGGAGGGAGGGAGGTAGGGAGCGAGGTAGGGAGGGAGGGAGGTAGGGAGCGAGGTAGGGAGGGAGGGAGGTAGGGAGCGAGGTAGGGAGCGAGGTAGGGAGGGAGGGAGGTAGGGAGCGAGGTTTGGAGGGAGGGAGGTAGGGAGCGAGGTAGGGAGGGAGGGAATGGGGGAGGAGATAAAGTTTAAGTAGAAGGAGAGAGGAATTCACAGCACTTCCCTCTTAGACCAACCATTCAGACACTCTCCAATCACTAGTGTGTTACCCAGTCAGTGTCTATCTTGCTGTTACACTGGACTATTCTACTGTCGAACCTCTTCTGGTTGTTAGGTAGTCTGCTGTTACACTGGACTATTCTACTATAGACCCTCTTCTGGTTGTTAGGTAGTCTGCTGTTTCACTGGACTATTCTACTGTCGAACCTCTTCTGGTTGTTAGGTAGTCTGCTGTTTCACTGGACTATTCTACTATAGACCCTCTTCTGGTTGTTAGGTAGTCTGCTGTTACACTGGACTATTCTACTGTCGAACCTCTTCTGGTTGTTAGGTAGTCTGCTGTTTCACTGGACTATTCTACTATAGACCCTCTTCTGGTTGTTAGGTAGTCTGCTGTTACACTGGACTATTCTACTGTCGAACCTCTTCTGGTTGTTAGGTAGTCTGCTGTTACACTGGACTATTCTACTGTCGAACCTCTTCTGGTTGTTAGGTAGTCTGCTGTTACACTGGACTATTCTACTGTCGAACCTCTTCTGGTTGTTAGGTAGTCTGCTGTTACACTGGACTATTCTACTGTCGAACCTCTTCTGGTTGTTAGGTAGTCTGCTGTTACACTGGACTATTCTACTGTCGAACCTCTTCTGGTTGTTAGGTAGTCTGCTGTTACACTGGACTATTCTACTGTCGAACCTGCCGTTCCTGCCGTTCTCTACTCTACAGTCTAGCTGGCTGCCTGTCTGCACAGGTTAGCACGCACCACAACACAACGACCCAAAGGAGGGTTATTGAAATCTAACAGGAGAGCGTCACAAAGGAGAGGAGGGAGGGAGGGAGGAGAGGCGAGAGGGAGGGAAGGAGGGAGGGAGGGAAGAGGAAGTTAGCTGAGTCAGGTGAGGAGAGGAGAGAGGGAGGGAGAACATCGGCAGCGACAGGCAGCATGTGTTGCAGCATGTTAGCGTCTCTGTTATCGTCAGCCCGGATCATAACACACACACGGCCGTAAAGGAGAGGAGCAGCACCACTTCTACCACTGTGTGACCACAGCTGTACTGTAGACTACTGTGGACCGTCACCTTCGGTGTCTGTCTGTCTATCGGCTCGCTGGGTAAGTCAGGGTAGAGATGGACTAACGTATCCTGGAGGGGTGTTTGTGTGTGTGAGTGAGTGAGTGAGAGAGAGATATAATGAGTGTGTGTGTGAGTGAGAGAGATAATGTGTGTGTGTGTGAGCTCTTGCATACACATGTAGAGGTTTCCTCCAGAGTGAATATTTGAGAGATGTGCTGGTCACCGTACACAAAGTAGAGAGACTAGATGTGAAGGTCACCGTACTAATTTATGGGACTTTAACAACAGTAGCCTAAAGTACGGGACTTTAACAACAGTAGCCTAATGTATGGGACTGTAACATATAGCCTAATGTATATATTTTTCTGTGTAAGTTAGCAGGCAGTCTGTAATGTACAGGGCTTCAGTGAACCTCTAAAGGGGGTTTAATTACTCTACTGTTCCACCCCAGTGAACCTCTAAGGGTCAGTAAGCAAGCAGCGAGCCCGGCGATCCTTTTAAAGAGAACAACAATGGCTGCCAGAGGGACGTAAACTTAAGGCAATGCGTCAATACATCATCACCTGCCCATGTCGCCACTCTTCGTCTCGTCTCGTTTCCATGGAGATGTGAGGAAGGAAAGAAAAAGAGGCTTTAACTCCGCGGTGAAAACTTTGACGTTTGAGCTTTCAAACTTTCAAGCCAGTCGTTGGTGTGTAGAGCAGGACGTGATCCATTGAGGTACTGGCAGGTCTGATTGGGTTTTGAGGACAGGGTGACAGCTCCGGGACTATGTAGATAAATAATTGTTTCAGTTTGAAGACTGCTGTCTGTTTTCCATAGAGGTTTGTGAGGTTGAAGGAGGCTTTAACTTTGTGTTGAACACTTTTAGGCCTGACATGTTTCAGCTTACTTTTCAGAGACATTTTTGTTCTTGTTGTCTGACATCATCTTCTTCCATAATTCATCTTCTTTCTTCTTCTTTATGTCAAACCGTTGAGACAGGAGTCAGGAGAGGACACCCTGCTGTGTCAGTTAGCTGTGGGGAGTTATAGCTAGCTCACTGTTGTCTATGGGGCGGCAGGGTAGCGTTGGACTAGTAACCGAAAGGTTGCTGGATCTACTACCAGAGCTGACAAGGTAAACATCTGTCATTCTGCCCCCTGAACAAGGCAGTTAACCCACTGTTCCTAGGTCGTCATTGAAAATAATATAGTTATGTAAAGGACCCGTCCGTATAGTTATGTAAAGGACTGGTCCATATAGTTATGTAAAGGACCGATCCATATAGTTATGTAAAGGACTGGTCCATATAGTTATGTAAAGGACTGGTCCATATAGTTATGTAAAGGACCGGTCCATATAGTTATGTAAAGTACCGGTCCAGCAACGGTAGAGATGTGTTGTTGATTTTTGTTGTTGTTGGTATTGAACACATTTAGGCTGAGCCGTTTCATACCCAGGAGAGTTTTACCTATGCAAAACGTTACTTTACTATACGGCAATTGAATTCCATAAGTAGTCCACGTTATTGTGTACCGTGTGGACTGTGACACAACGTTGACCTGTGACCATGTGTGAGGATAAGCAGAGACCGAGTTGACCTGTGACCACATGTCATGTTATCTTCTTGTTAGTTCTGATTCATTCCCATCTTTGGGATAGGATAGCTAGCACTAATGGGTTTTCTTCTGTATGTATGGCTAAAGTTGCTGTAGCCTGACCTTTAGCCATGTGCTGGGGTGTGTGTGTGGGATGGGGGGGGCTATGGCTGTGACCATATCACTCTCTCTCCTCTATCTCCGTCGTTCTGTCATTGTGCGAGAAACACAGCATGAGTTGATATAGAGTCACATTCATACGGTATATAAACATACTATTTATATATACAGTGGGGCAAAAAAGTATTTGGTCAGCCACCAATTGTGCAAGTTCTCCAACTTAAAAAGATGAGAGAGGCCTGTAATTTTCATTATAGGTACACTTCAACTATGACAGACGAAATGAGAAAAAGAAATCCAGAAAATCACATTGTAGGATTTTTAATTTATTTATTTGCAAATTATGGTGGAAAATAAGTATTTGGTCAATAACAAAAGTTTATCTCAATACTTTGTTATATACCCTTTGTTGGCAATGACAGAGGTGAAACGTTTTCTGTAAGTCTTCACAAGGTTTTCACACACTGTTGCTGGTATTTTGGCACATTCCTCCATGCAGATCTCCTCTAGAGCAGTGATGTTTTGGGGCTGTCGCTGGGCAACACGGACTTTCAACTCCTCCAAAGATTTTCTATGGGGTTGAGATCTGGAGACTGGCTAGGCCACTCCAGGACCTTGAAATGCTTCTTCGAAGCCACTCCTTCGTTCGGGCGGTGTGTTTGGGATCATTGTCATGCTGAAAGACCCAGCCACGTTTCATCTTCAATGCCCTTGCTGATGGAAGGAGGTTTTCACTCAAAATCTCACGATACATGGCCCCATTCATTCTTTCCTTTACACGGATCAGTCGTCCTGGTCCCTTTGCAGAAAACAGCCCCAAAGCATGATGTTTCCACCCCCATGCTTCACAGTAGGTATGGTGTTCTTTGGATGCAACTCAGCATTCTTTGTCCTCCAAACACGACGAGTTGAGTTTTTACCAAAAGTTATATTTTGGTTTCATCTGACATTCTCCCAATCCTCATCTGGATCATCCAAATGCTCTCTAGCAAACTTCAGACGGGCCTGAACATGTACTGGCTTAAGCAGGGGGACACGTCTGGCACTGCAGGATTTGAGTCCCTGGCGTAGTGTGTTACTGATGGTAGGCTTTGTTACTTTGGTCCCAGCTCTCTGCAGGTCATTCACTAGGTCCCCCGTGTGGTTCTGGGATTTTTGCTCACCGTTCTTGTGAACATTTTGACCCCACGGGTGAGATCTTGCGTGGAGCCCCAGATCGAGGAAGATTATCAGTGGTCTTGTATGTCTTCCATTTCCTAATAATTGCTCCCACAGTTGATTTCTTCAAACCAAGCTGCTTACCTATTGCAGATTCAGTCTTCCCAACCTGGTGCAGGTCTACAATTTTGTTTCTGGTGTCCGTTGACAGCTCTTTGGTCTTGGCCATAGTGGAGTTTGGAGTGTGACTGTTTGAGGTTGTGGACAGGTGTCTTTTATACTGATAACAAGTTCAAACAGGTGCCATTAATACAGGTAACGAGTGGAGGACAGAGGAGCCTCTTAAAGAAGAAGTTACAGGTCTGTGAGAGCCAGAAATCTTGCTTGTTTGTATGTGACCAAATACTTATTTTCCACCATAATTTGCAAATAAATTCATAACAAATCCTACAATGTGATTTTCTGGATTTTTTTTCCTCATTTTGTCTGTCATAGTTGAAGTGTACCTATGATGAAAATTACAGGCCCCTCTCATCTTTTTAAGTGAGAGAACTTGCACAATTGGTGGCTGACTAAATACTTTTTTGCCCCACTGTATACACTGCTCAAAAAAATAAAGGGAACACTAAAATAACACATCATAGATCTGAATGAATGAAATAATCTTATTAAATACTTTTTTCCTTACATAGTTGAATGTGCTGACAACAAAATCACACAAAAATTATCAATGGAAATCAAATTTATCAACCCATGGAGGTCTGGATTTGGAGTCACACTCAAAATTAAAGTGGAAAACCACACTACAGGCTGATCCAACTTTGATGTAATGTCCTTAAAACAAGTCAAAATGAGGCTCAGTAGTGTGTGTGGGCTCCACGTGCCTGAATGACCTCCCTACAATGCCTGGGCATGCTCCTGATGAGGTGGCGGACTCCTGGACAGTCTGTGGTGCAACGTGGCGTTGGTGGATGGAGCGAGACATGATGTCCCAGCTGTGCTCAATTGGATTCAGGTCTGGGGAACGGGCGGGCCAGTCCTTAGCATCAATGCCTTCCTCTTGCAGGAACTGCTGACACACTCCAGCCACATGAGGTCTAGCATTGTCTTGCATTAGGAGGAACCCAGGGCCAACCGCACCAGCATATGGTCTCACAAGGGGTCTGAGGATCTCATCTCGGAACCTAATGGCAGTCAGGCTACCTCTGGCGAGCACATGGAGGGCTGTGCGGCCCCCCAAAAAAATGCCACCCTACACCATGACTGACCCACCGCCAAACCGGTCATGCTGGAGGATGTTGCAGGCAGCAGAACGTTCTCCACGGCGTCTCCAGACTCTGTCACGTCTGTCACGTGCTCAGTGTGAACCTGCTTTCATCTGTGAAGAGCACAGGGCGCCAGTGGCGAATTTGCCAATCTTGGTGTTCTCTGGCAAATGCCAAACGTCCTGCACGGTGTTGGGCTGTAAGCACAACCCCCACCTGTGGATGTTGGGCCCTCATACCACCCTCATGGAGTCTGTTTCTGACCGTTTGAGCAGACACATGCACATTTGTGGCCTGCTGGAGGTCATTTTGCAGGGCGTAGTGGTAGTGGTCCTGCTGTTGGGTTGTTGCCCTCCTATGGCCTCCTCCACGTCTCCTGATGTACTGGCCTGTCTCCTGGTAGTGCCTCCATGCTCTGGACACTACGCTGATAGACACAGCAAACCTTCTTGCCACAGCTCGCATTGATGTGCCATCCTGGATGAGCTGCACTACCTGAGCCACTTGTGTGGGTTGTAGACTCCGTCTCATGCTACCACTAGAGTGAAAGCACCGCCAGCATTCAAAAGTGACCAAAACATCAGCCAGGAAGCATAGGAACTGAGAAGTGGTCTGTGGTCACCACCTTCAGAACCACTCCTTTATTGGGGGTGTCTTGCTAATTGCCTGTAATTTCCACCTGTTGTCTATTCCATTTGCACAACAGCATGTGAAATTTATTGTCAATCAGTGTTGCTTCCTAAGTGGACAGTTTGATTTCACAGAAGTGTGATTGACTTGGAGTTACATTGTGTTGTTTAAGTGTTCCCTTTATTTTTTTGAGCAGTGTATATATACAGTACCAGTCAAAAGTTTGGACACACCTACTCATTCCAGGGTTTTTATTTATTTGTACTATTTTCTACATTGTAGAATAATAGTGAAGACATCAAAACTATGAAATAACACATATGGAATCATGTAGTAACCAAAAAAGTGTTAAACAAATCAAAATATATTTGAGATTTGAGATTCTTCAAAGTAGCCACCCTTTGCCTTGATGACAGCTTTCGGGAATTCTCTCAACCAGTTTCATAAAGTGGTCACCTGGAATGCATTCCAATTAACAGGTGTGCCTTGTTAAAAGATAATTTGTGGAATTTCTTTCCTTCTTAATGCATTTTTGCCATCTGCTGATGTAAAAAGTGCTTTATACTGTAAATACATTTGATTGATTGAATAGGTAAACCTATGTACTATGGGGGATAGTAGATTGACATAGGCTAGTGCTTTTGCTGTTCGTTAAGGCCTACTCATCTTGTTGGCTGACGAAAAGTAAATGTGGACAGTTTTTCCAATATCTTCAATATGAACCTCGGAATTGGATAAGGACGCACAGATGCGTCCCCGATGTGTCTGTCTTCACTTGTAGCTTGGGAGAAAGACCCGATCACATGACGGGCATATTGGCTAATGAGAACTGAGCTATCTGAGAGAGCCATGTGAGTGAGAGGTGTTTCGGAGCACGCTGCCAGGAGAAAGGAATATTATATTCAGCCCAAGGGCACAACGGCCACTGGCTATAAAAGGCATGGATTGGTAAGCATTATGGCCACACCAGAGGGATGCCGCCGGGATATTCCAGGCATTATAAAGTGCTTGTCAAATTGTGAATGAGAGATTGATGAAGTGTGTACATCCTGCGCAAATAAAACAAAGCAGAGCTCATGCCTTTCATGCAACTTAAAAAAAACAAAATCATCATTAGAGTCACATCATGCAGCCTTAGAATGTTCAATTGTATTCTTCATACTATAAAATAATATGAAATAATGCCATGGAATTCTAAGCAAATCTTGTCTGCTAAATGAACTAGTGTAGCCCACAGCCATATGGCATAGCCAGATCAGGGACTAACATAAGGACAACTCAGAATATGCTATTCTGTTCTTCTGAAATAGACTACATTTTCTTCATATCATGCTTCTTTAGACCTGTCTAATATAAATAATGGATTTATTGTGAAGGTGTAGGTGATATTACATTGATTTATTTAATCTGTTTTAAATGTTAATTAAAGGTCAATTACCATGAGACCGGCAGTTATTTGCTTGACAATCACCCGCTGACAAAGTTTCATGACTGCTGCATCAGTAGTTCACATGCGAAATTCATGTGGTTTTTCCATAAGGGTATTCACCCCCCTGAGTCAATACATGTTAAAAACATATTTGGCAGCAATTACAGCGGAGTCTTTTTGGGTAAGTCTTTGAGAGAGCTTTGCACACCTGGATGGTGCTAGATTTTACCATTATTCTTTTCAAATTCTTCAAGCTCTGTCAAGGTGTTAGAGATCATGGTTAGACAACCATTTTCATTCACTGTCTTCTTGGTAAGCAACTCCAGTGTAGATTTGGCCTTGTGTTGTAGGTTATTGCCCTGCTGAAAGGTGACTTCCTCCCCAGTGTCTGGCGTAAAGCAGACTGAAGCAGGGTTTCCTCTAGGATTTTTTATTTTATTTCACCTTTATTTAACCAGGTAGGCAAGTTGAGAACAAGTTCTCATTTACAACTGCGACCTGGCCAAGATAAAGCAAAGCAGTTCGACACATACAACAACACAGAGTTACACATGGAGTAAACAAACATACAATCAACAATACCGTACAATACCAAATCTATATACAATAAATAGGCCATGGTGGCGAACTAATTACAATTTAGCAATTAAACACTGGAATGGTACATGTGCAGTAGATGAATGTGCAAAGTAGAAATACTGGGGTGCAAAGGAGCAAGATAAATAAATAAATAAATACGGTAGGGGATGAGGTAGTTGGTTGGGCTATTTACAGATGGGCTATGTACAGGTGCAGTGATCTGTGAGCTGCTCTGACAGCTTGTGCTTAAAGCTAGTGAGGGAGATAAGTGTCTCCAGTTTCAGTGATTTTTGTAGTTCGTTCCAGTCAATGGCAGCAGAGAACTGGAAGGAAAGGCGGCCAAAGGAGGAATTGGGTTTGGGGGTGACCAGTGAGATATACCTGCTGGAGTGCGTGCTATGGGTTGGTGCTGCTATGGTGACCAGCGAGCTGAGATAAGGTGGGGCTTTACCTAGCAGGGGCTTGTAGTATGAAGCGAGGGCCAGCCGACAAGAGCATACAGGTCGCAGTGGTGGGTAGTATATGGGGCTTTGGTGACAAAACGGATGGCACTGTGATAGACTGCATCCAATTTGTTGAGTAGAGTATTGGAGGCTATTTTGTAAATGACATCACCGAAGTCGAGGATCGGTAGGATGGTCAGTTTTACGAGGGTATGTTTGGCAGCATGAGTGAAGAATGCTTTGTTGCGAAATAGGAAGCCAATTCTAGATTTAATTTTGGATTGATGTTTAGGAGTCTGGAAGGATAGTTTACAATCTAACCAGACACCTAGGTATTTGTAGTTGTCCACATATTCTAAGTCAGAACTGTTCAGAGTAGTGATGCTGGACGGGCGGGCAGGTGCGGGCAGCAATCGGTTGAAGAGCATGCATTTAGTTTTACTTGCAGTTAAGAGCAGTTGGAGGCCACGGAAGGAGAGTTATATGGCATTGAAGCTCGTCTGGAGGGTAGTTAGCGCAGTGTCCAAAGAAGGGCCAGAAGTATACAGAATGGTGTTCTAGAGGTGGATCAGGGACTCACCAGCAGCAAGAGCGACATCATTGATGTCTACAGAGAAAAGAGTCTGCCCAAGAATTGAACCCTGTGGCACCCCCATAGAGACTGCCAGAGGCCCGGAAAACAGGCCCTCCGATTGACACACTGAACTCTATCGGAGAAGTAGTTGGTGAACCAGGCGAGGAAATCATTTGAGAAACCAAGGCTGTTCAGTCTGCCGATAAGAATGTGGTGATTGACAGGGTCGAAAGCTTTGGCCAGGTCAATGAATATGCCTGCACAGTAATGTCTCTTATCGATGGCAGTTATGATATCATTTAGTACCTTGAGCGTGGCTGAGGTGCACCCATGACCAGTTCTGAAACCAGATTGCATAGCGGAGAAGGTACGGTGGGATTCGAAATGGTCAGTAATCTGTTTGTTAAGTTGGCTTTCGAAGACCTTAGAAAGGCAGGGTAGGATAGATATTGGTCTGTAGCAGTTTGGGTCAAGAGTGTCTCCCCCTTTGAAGAGGGGGTTGACCTCGGCTGCTTTCCAGTCTTTGGGAATCTCAGACGTCACGAAAGAGAGGTTGAACAGGCTAGTAAAAGGGGTTGCAACAATTTATCGATTTATCGGTGGTGACAGAGTTTCCTATCCTCAGTGCAGTGGGCAGCTGGGAGGAGGTGCTCTTATTCTCTATAGACTTTACAGTGTCCCAGAACTTTTTTGAGTTTGTGTTGCAGGAAGCAAATTTCTGCTTGAAAAATCTAGCCTTGGCTTTCCTAACTGCCTGTGTATATTGGTTCCTAACTTCCCTGAAAAGGGCTGTTCGATGCTAATGAAGAACGCCACAGGATGTTTTTGTGCTGGTCAAGGGCAGTCAGGTCTTGAGAGAACCAAGGGCTATATCTGTTCCTGGTTCTACATTTCTTGAATGGAGCATGCTTATTTAAGGTGGTGAGGAAGGCACTTTTAAAGAATAACCAGGTATCCTCTCGATTAGAAAGGCCTGCTCGCTGAAGTGTTTTAGGGAGCGTTTGACAGTGATGAGGGGAGGTCATTTGACCGCAGACCCATTACGGATGCAGGCAATGAGGCAGTGATCGCTGAGATCTTGGTTGAAAACAGCAGAGGTGTATTTGGAGGGCAAGTTGGTTAGGATGATATCTATGAGGGTGCCCATGTTTACGGCTTTGGGGTTGTACCTGGTAGGTTCATTGATAATTTGTGTGATGTTGAGGGTATCAAGCTTAGATTGTAGGATGGCCGGGGTGTTAAGCATGTCCCAGTTTAGGTCACTTAGCTGCACGAGCTCTGAAGATAGATGGGGGGCAATCAGTTCACATATGGTGTCCAGAGCACAGCTGGGGGCAGAGGGTGGTCTATAGCAAGTGGCAACGGTGAGAGACTTGTTTCTAGAAAGCTGCATTTTTAAAAGTAGAAGTTCAAATTGTTTGGTTACAGACCTGGATAGTAAGACAGAACTCTGCAGGCTATCTCTGCAGTAGATTGCAACACCGCCCCCTTTGGCCGTTCTATCTTGTCTGAAAATGTTGTAGTTAGGGATGGAGATTTCAGGGCTTTTGGTGGTCTTCCTAAGCTAGGATTCAGACACGGCTTGGACATCCGGTTTGGCAGAGTGTGCTAAAGCAGTGAATAAAACAAACTTAGGGAGGAGGCTTTTAGGGTTACAGAAGTCAACAAATGAGAGTGCCTGTGGAATAGGAGTGGAGCTAGGCACTGCAGGGCCTGGATTAACCTCTATATCACCAGAGGAACAGAGAAGGAGTAGGATAAGGGTACGGCTAAAGGCTATAAGGACTGGTCGTCTAGGATGTCCGGAACAGAGATTAAAATGAGCAGGTTTCTGGGGGCGATAAAATAGATTCAAGGCATAATGTACAGACAAAGGTATGGTAGGATGTGAATACAGTGGAGGTAAACCTAGGCATTGAGTGATGATGAGAGAGATATTGTCTCTAGTAACATCATTTAAACCAGGTGATGCCATCGCATGTGTGGGTGGTGGAACTGAAGGGTTGGATAAGGTATATTGAGCAGGGCTAGAGGCTCTACAGTGAAATAAGACAATAAACACTAACCAGAACAGCAATGGACAAGGCATATTGACATTGAGGAGAGGCATGCTTAGCCGAGTGATCATAAGGGTCCAGTGAGTAGTGAGGCTGGTTGGGGACACGGCGGTTCAGACAGCTAGCCGGGCGGGGGTAGCAAGCTAGCAGAAGACGGAGGAAGTCTGTTTATAGCCTCCTCATGCGTTTCCGTCGATAGACCCGTCGCCTACACTTAGCTACATTCTGTTTTCTTGTCATCCTGAAAACTCCCCAGTGTTTACCGATGTCAAGCATACCCATAACATGATGCAGCCACCACCATGCTTGAAAATAAGTAGGCAGTTACTCAGTGATGTGTTGTGTTGTATTTGTACCAAACATAAGGCTTTGCTTTTAGGCCAAAAAGGATATTCCTTTGCCGCGTTTTTTTTGCAGTATAACTTTATTGCCTTATTGCGTACAGGATGCATGTTTTGGAATATTTTTATTCTGTATATTTTTATTTTTATTTACACTTTGTCATTTAGGTCATTTTTGTGGGCTCACTACACTGTTGTTGATCAGTCCTCAGTTTTCTCTCATCAAAGCCGCCATTGAACTCTGTAGCTGTTTTAAAGTCACCATTGGCCTCATGGCAACATTCCTGTCCTGCAGCTCAGTTCAGAAGAATGACTGTATCTTTGTAGTGACTGGGTGTATTGATACACCATCCAAAGTGTAATTAATAACTTCACCAAGCTCAAAGGGATATTCAATGTTTTATTTTTTATTTTTACACATCTACCAATAGGTACCCTTCTTTGCAAGGCATTGGAAAACCTCCCTGGTCTTTGTGGATGAATCTGTGTTTGAAATGCACTGCTCGACTGAGGGACAGATAATTGTATGTGTACAGAGATAAGTTAATCACTCAAAAATCATGTTAAACACTATTATTGCACACAAAGTGAGTCCATGCAACTTCTTACGTGACTTGTTAAGCAAATGTTTACTCCTGAACTTATTTAGGCTTGCCATAACAAAGGGGTTGAATACTTTGACTTGTTAAGCAAATTTTTACTCCTGAACTTATTTAGGCTTGCCATAACAAAGGGGTTGAATACTTTGACTTCAGCTTTTCATTTTGAATTATAACAGGAGACAAAGGGCTGTGAGACAGAGGTTTAATCCTAGAAACATGGAAAGTGGGATGTATACAGAGGGTACGGGGCAAAAGAAGATGACCAGAAGTGGGGCTAAGGATTTTGGAGATGGGGAAAGAGCTGATAAAGCGGGGATAATGTTTACGGGACTCCACCGGGAGGGGCAGATCCCAAGTGGACAGCCATTCCCTCTGCCCGAGATGATAGCGGGAAGCCGGGGTCCGGTGGCAGTCTGCCTGTCGCCAATACCTGGAGGTGGTCTTAAGAAGAGCGGACCAGGCTTTCTTCCAGGTACGCCAACAGCGGTGGACGAACAACTGGGCCGAAAGTAGGCTGACATTCCTCTCGCTCAGTGATTAGCAGGGGCTGGTAACCCAAGGAACACTCGAAGGGTGAGAGACCACTGGCCGAGCAGGGAAGAGTGTTGCGGGCGTACTCCACACACACGAGTTGCTGGCTCCAGGTGGTGGGGTTGGCAGAGACGAGGCAACGAAGAGTTGACTCCAGGTTCTGGTTGGCTTGCTCCGACTGGCCGTTAGATTGGGGATGAAACCTGGAGGACAGGCTGGCCGATGACCCAGGGTGCAGAACGCCTTCCAGAATTGGAGCGAGAACTGAGATCATATCAACCGGAAGTCCAAGGATCCCGAAGATGTGTTGTACCATAAGCTGGACCGTCTCTTTGGACGAGGGTAATTTGGGAAGGGGAATGAAATGGGAAATGGTAAGATTAAAGGAATGATCCCATTCCAGGACCGGGGACTGGGCAGAATTGAGTTGAGACGCTTGGCAGTGCGGAGATATTCCAGATTCTCGTGCTCGGTCCACACTAAGAATGGATGTTCCGCCCCTTCTAGCCAGTGTCTCCACTTCTCCAGCGCCATCTTGACCGCAAGAAGTTCCCAATTCCTCACATCATAGTTCCTCTCAGCAGGATTAAGACGATGGGACATGAAAGTGCAGGGATGCAGCTTTTGGTTTGGAGCAGAATGCTGGGACAGGACGGCCCCCACTTCATCCGAGGCGTCGAGTTCCACCACGAACTGACGGGACGGGTCCGGATGGATTAAGATGGAGGCTGTGGTGAATTGATGCTTGAGATCTGAAAACACCTGGTCAGCAGCTGGGGACCCCGTGAACAGAACCTTGAGTGAGGTGAGTGCAGAGAGGGGGGAAGCCAGGGTGCTGTAGGCCCGGATGAAGCGGCGGTAGAAATGAGCCAATCCCAGGAAACGTTGAAGCTGCACTCTGGATGTGGGCCACTCCACCACCGCTCTCACCTTGTTAGGATCCATCAGAATGTTCCCTGCAGCGATGACGTATGCCAGAAAAGAAATAGTGGAGTTATGGAATTCACATTTCTCAGCTTTAATAAACAACTGGTTGTCCAGGAGGCGCTGGAGGACTTGTCTGATGTGGAGAACATGCTCTTGAGCCGAACAGGGAAAAGACAAAGATGTTGTTGAGGTAGACAAAGACGAACCAGTTCAACATGTCACGTAGCACGTTGCTTGACCAGGGCCTGGAACACTGCAGGAGCGTTGGTCAGTCCAAATGGCATAGCCAGGTACTCATAGTGCCCGCTAGGCGTGTTAAAGGCTTTCTGCCATTCGTCTCCTTCCTGTATCCGAACCAGATGGTAGGCGTTCCGAATGTCCAACTTCGAGAAAATGGTTGCTTCCTGGTGAGGCTCGAAATCCGCAGAGAGGACTGGTAGAGGGTAATGTCTTATAGACCAATCACTTCACAGCAGGATAGCATGGTGCGGAGTACGAGTAATGGGAGATGGGAGCTCAGTAAACGTTCTTCAGGAGACAATCGAGCCCTGCCTAGTTGCATGGGCTCTGGAGGAGGCGAGTCGACAGTCCTTGATGATTCCCAGGGGAACTCGGTGACATCGGATTCTGTCGGGAATGCAGGCGTCGGGGACTTCCGGGATTCTTCGGAGGCGAGGGGGAACTCATGGACAAGCGTGTGGCCGGGAATAGACCTCCTCCCCCTGCTGCGTTCCCGTAACCGCCCATCGATCCTTATGGTCAAGGCTATGGGGGAGTCGAGGTCCATGGGCAGCTCCTGATTATCCTTGAAGGATGTTGTTGTAACAGGGATTCCGGGTTCCAGGCGGCCAAAGTGTGAAAATCTACCAAGTAGTCTGCCACACTACGGGTGTCTTGACGCAGCCGAAGTAGCTTCCGAGCCGCGTCTCTCGCGGACACCGGAGAATCAAACACCTTCATTACCTTTACCATGAAATCCTCCGGACTAAGGCAAACGGTGGATTGTTGTTCCCACACCGCCCTAGCCCAGGCGAGCGCCCTCCCGGACATCAGCGTTATAAGATATGCTATCTTCGAACGATCCCGAAAGGAAAAAAGAGCAGGCAAAGGGCAGGTCGAGGGCAGGCAGAGGTTCGTAATCCAAGGCAGAGTCAATCAGGGACAGAACGGCAGGCGGGCTCAGGGTCAGGACAGGCAGACAGGTCGGAACCGGGAAGACTAGAAAACAAGGACTTGAGAACAGGAGAAACAGGAAACACGCTGGTAAGACCTGACAAAACAAGACGAACTGGAAACAGACAAACAGAAAACACAGGTATAAATACACATGGGATAATGGGGGGGGGAGGTGAAACAAGCCATTAGAGTACAGGTAACTCCAGTAATGGATGATACTGTTTCATCAGGGAACCACGAAGATGAAGTAAACAAATGTACTTGTTGAATTCACGTAATGTTTACTGTTTCATGCAGCCACAGAATAGAAATAAGTTTAACGAATAATTTTTTGTATTCGCATTTTCGCATTGTTTAAAGTTAAGAGATATCATTCACGCAAAGTAATGAGACTGGGTGTGTAAGTATGCATCCAGGATAATACGGTAAAGTTGACCTCATGTAAAGGACATCCAAAATCCATCAGATTAACAGTTTTTAATGTAGCCAGTAATGCAAATAATTAGTATCAGTCATTGAAACAGCTGTTATTTGCATGTTGACTAAACAATCACAGTGAAATGAGATGAGATCTAGTCATGATCAGTTTAATATATTTAATTGAGGTATTTAATATATTTAATTCATTTCATGAATACAGACGTGTCTGTGTTGAACTATACAGTCTTAAGAGGGCCGCCATGTACAGCACTGCAAAGGTCATTCCTGTTATCATAGGTCACTGTAGCTACAGTACACACACACACACATTTTTTTGTTTGTTTACTATTCTTGTGGGGACCTCTGGTTAGTTAAACACATCCACACACACACACACACACTTACACACACCCCAGCACATGGCACATGTAATACCACTTGGCATGGTAACTGCTCGGTGTCCGACCACAAGGCGCTACAGAGGGTAGTGTGTACAGCCCAGTACATCACTGGGGCCAAGCTTCCTGCCATCCAGGACCTCTATACCAGGCGGTGTCAGAGGAAGGCTCTAAAAATTGTCAAAGCCTCCAGCCATCCAAGTCATAGACTGTTCTCTCTGCTACTGCACGGCAAGCGGTACCGGATCGCCAAGTCGAGGTCCAAGAGGGTTCTAAACAGCTTCTACCCCCAAGCCATAAGACTCCTGAACAGCCAATCAAATGGCTACCCAGACTATTTGTATTGACCCCCCCCAATTTTGTTGTCGCTGCTACTCTCTGTTTATTATCTATGCATAGTCACTTTAGCCCTACCTACAGTACATGTATTAATGTTTATTTATGTAACCTTAATTTAAATTAGGTAACTCAGTTAGAAGAAATTCTTATTTACAATGACAGCCTACCTCGGCCAAACCGGGACGATGCTGGGCCAATTGTGCGCCGCCCTATGGTACTCCCAATCGCGGCCGGATGTGATACAGCCTTGACTCAAACCAGGGACTGTAGTGACGCCTCTTGCACTGAGATGCAGTGGATTAGACCTCTGCGCCACTCGGGAGCCCATTGGAGTACATATTACCTCAATTACCTCGAATAACCTGTACCCCCGCACATTGACTTGGTACCGGTACCCCCTGCGGCAGGTAGCCTAGTGGTTAGAGCGTTGGGCCAGTAACCGAAAGGTTGCTGGATCAAATCCCCGAGTTGATAAGGTAAAAATCTGTCATTCTGCCCCTGAACAGGGCAGTTAACCCACTGTTCCCCAGGCCACCAAAGACGTGGATGTTGATTAAGGCAGCCCCCCCGCACCTCTCTGTTCCCTGAAGGGTTGGGTTAAATGCAGAAGACACATTTCAGTTGTACAACTGACTAGGTATCCCCCCTTTCCCTGTATATAGCCTTGTTATTTTTATTGTGTTACTTTTTTAAACTTTAGTTATATTTATTTTTTTTATAAAATATTTTCTTACTTGAAAATTGTTTTCTGCATTGTTGGTTAAGGGCTTGTAAAGTAAGCATTTCACAGTAAGATGTACACCTGCCACATGTGACAAATACCACTTGATTTGACACACGCGCACACACACACACACACACACACAAACCTCATAATGTACAATAAAAGGTCAGTCATGCCATTATAGGCTACTGTATGTGGAATCCCTCGTTGCCATGGCAGTCAAACCGGATCAGCTGGTTTCAGTAATTATGATCCACATCTCAAAGATGAACATTTGCTTTAGTATAAAACTCATTGTTCATTAGCTCAGTGGTGTGTACAGTAAGACTTACATAGAATCCTATTATAATGACATGGCTAAGTCCCCAATGACAGCCTATTCCCTATGGGCCCTGGTCAAAGTTAGTGCACTGTGTAGGGAATAGGGTGCTGTTTCGGGATGTAGACATTGTTCTTCAGCTCAAAAGTGTTTCACAAAGAATCATAATTACATTAGCAGGGTGGAAGAATATAAAGATGTCAGTATATAAGTCTGTGGTTAAGGTTGATCCTCAGGGGCCTCCGTAGTTAATGTCATGTTGACAACAACGTTTTTATTATGCTTACTTGGTTGTCGGTCATTACAGAGAGGATATCCTACAGATGCTGCTGCTTCAGCCTCAGATAATGACGTAAAGTAGTGCACAGTGTAGGGAATAGGGTGCTATTTGGGACTGGGTGTGAGAGGCACACTCCTAGGACAGGCCTGTCATTATCCTGTAGGTGTTGCTGTTTTAGCCTTAGAGAACAAGAATGTAAACATGGCCTTATGACAAATATACAATATCTGTACAATATATACAATATCTATACAATATATACAACATTTATACAATATTTACATTATATATACAATATTTACAATATCTACAATATCTATACAATATATACAACATTTATACAATATTTACATTATATATACAATATTTATACAATATATACAATATCTATACAATATATACAATATTTATACTATACAATATATACAACATTTATACAATATTTAGAATATTTATACAATACATACAATATCTAGACAATATATACAATACAGTATTTACAATATCTATACAATATATAAGATATTTACACAATATATATTTATATTTATACAATACATACAATTTCTAGACAATATATAGAATATTTATACTATACAATTTATACAATATACACAATATTTATAGTATATTTACAATATCTATACAATATTTACAATATCTACAATATCTATACAATATATACAATATCTACACAATATATACAATATTTATACTATACAATTTATACAATATTTATACAATATACACAATATTTATACTATATTCACCACATCTATACAATATTTAAAATATCCATACAATATATACAATATCTATACAATATATACAATATCTATACAATATATACAATATCTATACAATATATACAATATTTGTACTATACAATTTATACAATATTTATACAATATACACAATATTTATACTATATTTACAATATCTATACAATATATACAATATGTCAGAGGGATCAAATGGACTTTATGTTGTACATGGATTGAGGTCATACACGAGACATACCCTATAATGTTGCCATGTCAGTTGTTTTGATCATCAATGGGGTGGCAGGGTAGCCTAGTGGTTAGAGCATTGGACTAGTAACCAAAAGCTTGCAAGATCAAATCCCTGAGCTGACAAGGTACGAATCTGTCGCTCTGCAACCCTGAACAAGGCAGTTAACCCACTGTTCCTAGGCAGTCATTGAAAATAAGAATGTGTTAAATAAAAGTAAATATTTACCTCCGTAAAACAACATGCGCAGCAGAACATTTAATTGTACGACAAGTTTTTATTCTACTTTATGTTGTATAGTACTAGATGTCACAATATAAAATGTTCCCACATCAATAATAATTAAGACACACAATGTACAAGAGATATTGAGTTCTATGGTGTGTTCTTTGATCCCATTGGGTAATGTAATGTAATCAAAGTGGGCTCATTGGCAAATGATAAGGTTTGACCGAGTGGATTGGCCAACCTCACATTAGTCAATGCAAACTCAGCGGTCTTTATTGTGTTTTAATAAAGGGTGTGTTTCTGCACAAACAGGCAGTGCTCGGCTTGCTTTATACCTGGGCCTGTGACTGTCCGGGGTGGAGGCAGAGCACAAAGGACATGGATGTTAGTTGAAGCACCGTTCACTAGACTCAGCATTGGGCCTTGTCGTGTTTCAGCAACTCCAGTTTTTTGAAGCATGTTGACGACAGCCTCATTAATATAACGTGTGTGTTGTTGTTTCCTCCAGGCTGAAGTCCACGGCGAGAGAATTGACCAGAACGGAGAAAACAACACAGCAGATAACACAGTGGTCTGTACCAAGCCTCCAGCCACAACCATAGAGCAGGGGGTCGACCCCCTACAGGACGTCCCAGGGAGGAACACTGAGGAAGAGGAGGAGAAGAGGAGGAGGAGAGATGAAGACGAGGATCTAGAGTTCCCTCACGACTTTCTGCCTAGCACAGACCTCAGCCTTGAACTCGACTGGGGGACTTCACTTGGGTAGGTGGCTATGGTTTTACCTATTGGCTTGTAAAGTAGGTAGGGTACGGTTAGGTAGGATAAGGGATAGGTAAGGTAGGGTAAGGAAGGGTAAGGGCTGGGTACGGTAAGGTAGGGTGAGGGCTGGGTACGGTAAGGTAGGGTGAGGGCTGGGTAAGGTAAGGTAGGGTGAGGGCTGGGTAAGGTAAGGTAGGGTGAGGGCTGGGTAAGGTAAGGTAGGGTGAGGGCTGGGTAAGGTAAGGTAGGGTGAGGGCTGGGTAAGGTAAGGTGGGGTGAGGGCTGGACTGCAAGGTAGGGTGAGGGCTGGGCAAGGTAAGGTAGGGTGAGGGCTGGGTAAGGTAAGGTGGGTGAGGGCTGGGTAAGGTAGGTAGGGGTGAGGGCTGGGTAAGGGTAAGGTGGGGTGAGGCTGGGTGGGGTAAGGTAGGGTGAGGGCTGGGCTGGGTAAGGTAGGGTGAGGCTGGGTAAGTAAGGTGAGGGTGAGGGCTGGGTGGGTGGGTGGGTAGGGTGAGGGCTGGGTCACAGTAAGGCAGGGTGAGGGCTGGGTAAGGTAAGGTAGGGTGAGGGCTGGGTAAGGTAAGGCAGGGTGAGGGCTGGGTGCACAAGGTAGGGTGAGGGCTGGGTGCAGTAGGGAGGGCTGGGTGGGAGTGAGGGCTGGGTGGGTAAGGTGGGGTGAGGGGCTGGGTAAGGTAAGGTAGGGTGGGGGGCTGGGTAAGGTAAGGTGGGGTGAGGGGCTGGTGTAAGGTAGGGTGAGATTGAGGCTGGGTAAGGTAAGGTAGGGTGAGGGCTGGAGTGGAGTGAAAGGTGGGGTGAGGGCTGGGTAAGGTGGAGTGGGAGGGTGAGGGCTGGGTAAGGTAAGGTGGGTGAGGTGGGCTGGGTAAAGGTGGGGTGAGGGTGGGGGCTGGGTCTGAGGTGAGGGTGAGGGCTGGGTAGTAGGGTGGGCTGGGTGCAGAGGGTGAGGGCTGCACAGGTGGGTGGAGGGTCATGGGTGGCTGGGCAGGAGGGTCACCTGTGGCAGGGTGAGGGCTGGAGTAAGGTAAGGTGGGGTGAGGGCTGGGTGCAGTGGGTAGGGTGAGGGGCTGGGTGCAGTGGGTAGGGTGGGGGCTGGGTAGGTAGGAGTGGGGTGGGGGCTGGAGTAAGGTAAGGTGGGGTGAGGGCTGGAGTATTGTTGAAGGTAAAGGTGAGGAGTAAGGGGCTGGGTAAGGTAAGGGTGAGGCTGGAGTAAGGTAGGTGGGGTGAGGGCTGGAGTGCAGTGGAGTAGGGTGGGGGCTGGAGTCTGATGGAGTAGGGTGGGGCTGGAGTGTGCAGTGGAGTAGGGTGAGGCTGGAGTGCAGTAAGGTGATGTGTTGGGGTGGGGGCTGGGTAAAGGTAGAGGTAGGGTGAGGCTGGGTAGGTAGGTAGGGCTGGGTAAGGTAAGGTGGGTTGAGGGCTGGATGCAGTAGGAGTCAGGAGTGAGGGCTGGAGTCACGGTAAGGTAGGGTGAGGGCTGGAGTAGGTAAGGTAGAGATTGGGGGGTGGGGTCGGTAGGTGAGATTGAGGCTGGGTGTGTTGTTGTTTGTTGTTGTTGGAGTAAGGTAGGGTGAGGCTGGGTAAGGTAAGGTAGGGTGAGAGGCTGGAGTGAGTAGGTGGTGAGGTGCTGGGTAAGGTAGCAAGGTAGGGTGAGGCTGGAGTGCGGTAAGGTAGGGTGAGGCTGGGGTGTGATTATTTATTGGTGATGGGTGATGATGATGATGTATTGTTGATGATGATGAGATGTGAAGTGATGATGATGATGATGACGGTGATGGGTAAGGTAAGGTGAGGCTGGGTAAGGTAAGGTAGTGAGAGCTGGGTAAAGGTGCGTGCCTGCATATAGGTGGGGTGGGGGCGGCCGGCTGGGTGGGTGGAGTGGGAGTGGGGCTGGAGTGGGTGGGTGGGGGTGAGGGCTGGGTAAGATGGCGGGTGAGGCTGGTAAGAGTGGGTAAGGTGAGGGCTGGGTAAGGTGGTGGGTGAGGCTGGAGTGAGTGGGTAAGATGGGTGAGAGGCTGGGTAAGGTAAGGTAGGAGTGGGGCTGGGTGATGAGTAAGGTGGGTAGGGTGAGGCTGGGTAAAGGGTAAGGTGGGGTGGGGGAGCTGGAGTAAAGGTAAGGTGAGGGTGAGGGGCTGGGTAAGGTAAGGCTGAGTTGAGGGCTGGAGTAAGGTAAAGGTAGGGTAAGGGCTGGAGTGGTGTGTTGTTGTTGTGTGTGTGTGTGTGTGTGTGTGAGTGTGTGTGTGTGTGTGTGTGTGTGACAAGGTAGGGTAGGGTGGGGGCTGGGTAAGGTGAGGTAGGGTGAGGGCTGGGTGTGTCAAGGTAAAAGTGGGGTGAGGCTGGAGTGTGGAGTGCAAGGTAGGGTGAGGGGCTGGGTAAAAGGTAGGTAAGGTGGGGTGAGGGCTGGAGTAAGGTAAAGGTGGGAGTAAGGGCTGGAGTGATCAAAGGCCTGCTGCACTCTCTCTCTCTCTCTCTCTCTTTCTCTCTCTCTCTCTTTCTCTCTCTCTCTGCACTCTCTCTCTCTCTCTCCTTTCTCTGGAGTGGGATGAGGGAGGCTAGATAAGATGGAGTAAGTTAGGGCTGGGTAAAGATTAAGGTAGGGTGGGGGCTGGGTGGAGTGGAGTGGGGTGAGGGCTAGATGGGTAAGATAGAGATGGGGCTGGGTAAGGTAGGAGTGGGATTGAGGGCTGGAGTGGGTAAAGATTAGGGTGAGGGCTGGGTCTGATGGAGTGGGGTGAGGCTGGGTCTGAGTGGAGTGGATTGAGAGGCTGGAGTGCCCAGTGGGTGGGGTGAAAGAGAGGCTGGGATGCAGTGGGTAGGGTGAGGAGCTGGGAGGTAAGGTAGGGGTGAGGGCTGGAATTGTTGTGATTGTTGTTGTTGTTGTTGTGTTATTGTTGTTGTTATTGTTATTGTTATTGTTATTATTATTGTTATTGTTATTATTGTATTATTATTGTTGTTGGGTAAGGTGGGGTGAGGGCTGGGTAAGGTAAGGTGGGGTGGGCTGGGTGCCCGGTGGGTAGGGTGAGGGCTGGGTGGGTAAGGTAGGGTGAGGGCTGGAGTGCGGTGGGTAGGGTGAGGCTGGGTGGTGGAGATGGAGTAAGGTAGGGTGGGGGCTGGGTAGGTAAGGTAGGGTGAGGGCTGGAGTGCGGTAAGGTGGGTGAGGGGCTGGGTAAGGTAAGGTGGGGTGAGGGCTGGAGGGGAGTGGGGTGAGGCTAGATGCAGGTAGGTAGGGTGAGGGCTGGAGTGCGGTAAGGTAGGGTGAGGAGCTGGGTAGGTAAGGTAGGGTGAGGGCTGGAGTCTGGAAGGTGGGGGTGAGAACTGGGTGCGGTGGGTAGGGTGGGGGCTGGAGTGCGGTGGGTGGGATTGGGGCTGGGTGGGTGTGTGGTGCGTGCCATGCGGTGCGGTGTGTGAGCGTAGCAGCTGGCGCGCGTGGCGATGAGCGTGTGTGAGGCCTCATAAGGTAAAGATTGAGGAGCTGGAGTAAGGTAAGGTGGGGTGAGGGCTGGAGTAGATGCCTGGAGTAGGGTGGGCTGGGTCACAGTGGGGTGGGGTGGGGGCTGGAGTGGAGTAAGGTGGGGTGAGGGGCTGGAGTCTGATGGAGTAGAGATTGAGGGAGCTGGGTCAGGTAAGATGGGGTGAGGGCTGGGGAGGTAAGGTGGGGTGAGGGCTGGGTGCTTGATGGGTGGGAGTGAGGCTGGGTAAAAGGTAAGGTGGGGTGAGGGCTGGGTGGGTAAGATGGGGGTGGGGGCTGGGTAAAGGTGGAGTGGGGTGAGGGGCTGGGTGGGTGGGTGGGGTGAGGGCTGGGCCAAGGGTGGGTGGGATTGAGGGCTGGGTGGGTAAGGTGGGAGTGAGGCTGGGTCTGATGGAGTGGGAGTGAGGGGCTGGGTGGAGTGCAGGTGGGGTGGGGAGAGGCTGGGTGGGTGAGGTGAGGCGCTGGGTGGAGTAAGGTGGGTGAGGCTGGGTGCAGTGAGTAGGGTGAGGGCTGGAGTGCAGTGGAGTAGGGTGAGGGGGCTGGATAGGTAAGGTAGGGTGAGGAGCTGGGTAAGGTAGGTGGGAGTGGGGAGCTGGGTCTGATGGGTAAATTGAGGCTGGGTAGGTAAGGTAGAATTGAGGGCTGGGTGCAGTGGGTAAGGGTGAGGCTGGGTAAGAGTGAGGTAGGGTGAGAGGCCTGGGTAAGGTAAGGTAGGAAGGGAGCTGGGTAAGGTAAAGTAGGAGTGAGGCCTAGGTAAAATAGGTAGAATTGAGGGCTGGAGGTGAGTTGCTCTCAGCCTCCTGTGGGCTCAAGCCTTGAGAGCATCAGTCAGGAGATGAGTCAAAGTTGAGGGCATTCTCAGAGAGATGATCATGGAGTTGAGAAGAGCTCAGTGGACACAGGAGAGTGCAGAGTGAGACTGGAGTAAAGGAGTAAGGTAAATTAAGGGAGCTGGAGTAAGGTAAGGTAGAATTGAGGCCTTCGCTAGGTGGAAGTAAGAGTAGAGTGAGGCTGGAGTGTTAAGGTAAAGGTAGGGTGAGGCTGGGTAAAGGTAAGGTGAGGTGGTGGTGGTGGTGGTGGTGGGGGCTGGGTGTGCGGTGTGCACCGCACGCCGCAAGCCGCCGTGCCGTCAGATAAAACTTCGTCGTCATCCGTGGAAACTCGTCGTCATCCGTCAAAGGCTTCGTCATCCCGTCAGTCAAAGGCTCGTGTCTGTCCGTCGTCGGAAGCCGATCAATCGTCCGTCAAAGCCTGTCGTCGTCAGTCGTCGATCAATCCCGTCCGTCGCGTCGATCAATCCGTCAGATCAAAGATTCGATCAATCCCGTCAGATCGAGCCGATCAATCCGTCAGATCAAGATTATCGATCCGATCCGTCAGTCAAATCCGGTGACGACGACGACGACGACGTTACGTCGTAAGGTAGAGGTGAGAGGCTGGGTAAGATGGAGTGGGGGTGGGGGCTGGGTAAAGGTAAGGTGGGGTGAGGGCTGGGTAAGGTAAAGGTGGGGTGGGGGCTGGGTAAGGTAAGGTGGGGTGGGGGCTGGGTAAGGTGGGTAGGGTGGGGCTGGGTAAAGGTAAGGTAGGGTGGGGGCTGGGTAAGGTGGAGTGGGGTGGGCTGGGTAGGCAGGTAGGGTGGGGGCTGGAGTGTTGTTGTTGTGTTAAGGTAAAGGGTGAGGCTGGAGTGCAGTGGGTGTGGTGTGTTCTGTGTGAGGTGAGGGTGAGGCTGGGTAGGTAGGTGGTGAGGCTGCGTTAAGGTAAGGTAGGGTGAGGGCTGGGTAAGAGTGTGCCACTGAAAAATTAGAGATTGGGGGGCTGGGTCTGGTGGGGTGGGGTGTGAGGGCTGGGTCTGATCAAAGGTGGGATTGAGGGGCTGGGTGCGGTGGGTGGGATTGAGGGGGCTGGGTAAGGTGGGTGGGTGGGGGCTGGAGTGGTCAAGGTGTGAGGGTGGGGGGGCTAGATGCAGGTAAGGTAGGGTGAGGGCTGGGTAAGGTAGGTAGGGTGAGGGCTGGTGCAGTAAGGTAGGGTGAGGCTGGAGTGCAGTGGGTAGGGTGAGGCTGGAGTGCAGTAGGTAGAGATTGAGGAGCTGGGTAAAGGTAGGTAGGGGTGAGGCCAGATGCAGTGAGTAGGGTGAGGGCTGGGTAAGGTAAGGTAGGTGAGGGCTGGAGTAGATGATGAGAGATTGAGGGCTGGGTAAGGGTAAAAAGGTGGGGTGAGGGGGCTGAATTAAGGTAAGGTGGGAATTGAGGGCTGGGTAAAGGTAAGGTAGAGATTGAGGGCTGGGTAAGGTGAGGTGAGGTGAGGAGCTGGGTAAAGGTAAGGTGGGGTGAGGCTGGGTAAGGTAAGGTGGGGCTGGGTGGAGTGGAGTGGGGTGGGGGGCTGGGTGCGGTAAGATAGGGTGAGGGGCTGGGTGGGTAAAAAATTAGGGTGAGGCTGGAGTGCAGGTGTGGAGTAGGGTGAGGGCTGGGTGGGTAAGGTGGGGTGAGGGCTGGGTAAGGTAAGGTAGGGTTGGGGGCTGGGTAAAGATTAAGGTGGGGGTGAGGGCTGGGTGGGTAAGGTAGGGTGAGGGCTGGGTAAGGTAAGGTAGAGGTGGGAGCTAGATGCAGTGGGTGGGGTGGGGGCTGGGTAAAGGTAGGTAGGGTGAGGGGCTGGAGTGGGTGGAGTAAGGTAAATTGAGGCTAGATAGATGGAGTAAATTGAGACTGACATTGTATTGTGTGTGTGTGTGTGTGTATTCATTGTTGTATTATTGTGTGTGTGTGTGTGTGTGTGTGTGTTTGTGTGTGTTGGCCTTCTGTGTGTGTGTGTGTGTGTGCCTGTGTGTTGAGCCTTGCTGTGCTGGGTCTGATGGGTGAGGTGAGAGCTAGATGGAGTAGGGTGAGACTGGAGTAAAATCAGGTAGGGTGGGACGTGGAGTGGAGTGGGGTGAGGCTAGATGGGTAAGGTGGAGTAGGGTGGGGAGCTGGGTGGAGTAAGGTGGGTGAGGCTGGGTAAAGTGGAGTGGGGTGAGGCTGGGTCTGATGGAGTAGGGTGAGAGCTGGAGTGGGTAAGGTAGAATTGAGGGCTGGGTCTGATAGGTAAAGGTGAGACCCTTTGTGCGGCGCACGGCGCCTTCTAGGTAAGGTAAGGTAGAGATTGAGGGGCTGGAGTAAGGTGGAGTGGGGTGGGGGCTGGGTGCAGTGGGTGGGGTCTGAGGGCTGGGTAAGGTGGAGTAGGGTGGGGGCTGGAGTGGGTAAAGGTGGGGTGAGGCTGGGTAAAGGTAAGGTAGAGTGAGGGCTGGGTAAGGTAAGGTAGGGTGAGGGCTGGGTAAGGTAAGGTAGGGTGAGGGCTGGGTAAGGTAAGGTAGGGTGAGGGCTGGGTAAGGTAAGGTAGGGTGAGGGCTGGGTAAGGTAAGGTAGGGTGAGGGCTGGGTACGGTAAGGTAGGGTGAGGGCTGGGTACGGTAAGGTAGGGTGAGGGCTGGGTACGGTAAGGTAGGGTGAGGGCTGGGTGAGGTAAGGTAAGGTAGGGTAAGGCTGGGTCTGGGTAAGGAATAGGTTAGGTATGATAAGGTAAGGTTAGGTTAGGTATGATAAGGTAAGGTTAGGTAAATAATAGGTTAGGTATGATAAGGTAAGGTTAGGTAAGGAATAGGTTAGGTATGATAAGGTAAGGTTCGGTAAGGAATAGGTTAGGTATGATAAGGTAAGGTTAGGTAAGGAATAGGTTAGGTATGATAAGGTAAGGTTCGGTAAGGAATAGGTTAGGTATGATAAGGTAAGGTTAGGTAAGGAATAGGTTAGGTATGATAAGGTAAGGTTAGGTAAGGAATAGGTTAGGTATGATAAGGTAAGGTTAGGTAAATAATAGGTTAGGTATGATAAGGTAAGGTTAGGTAAGGAATAGGTTAGGTATGATAAGGTAAGGTTAGGTAAATAATAGGTTAGGTATGATAAGGTAAGGTTAGGTAAGGAATAGGTTAGGTATGATAAGGTAATGTTCTGTAAGGAATAGGTTAGGTATGATAAGGTAAGGTTAGGTAAATAATAGGTTAGGTATGATAAGGTAAGGTTAGGTAAGGAATAGGTTAGGTATGATAAGGTAAGGTTAGGTAAGGTATAGGTTAGGTATGATAAGGTAAGGTTAGGTAAGGAATAGGTTAGGTATGATAAGGTAAGGTTAGGTAAGGAATAGGTTAGGTATGATAAGGTAAGGTTAGGTAAGGAATAGGTTAGGTATGATAAGGTAAGGTTAGGTAAGGAATAGGTTAGGTATGATAAGGTAAGGTAAGGTTAGGTATGATAAGGTAAGGTTAGGTTAGGTATGATAAGGTAAGGTAAGGTTAGGTATGATAAGGTAAGGTAAGGTTAGGTATGATAAGGTAAGGTTAGGTTAGGTATGATAAGGTAAGGTTAGGTAAGGAATAGGTTAGGTATGATAAGGTAAGGTTAGGTAGGAATAGGTTAGGTATGATAAGGTAAGGTTAGGTAAGGAATAGGTTAGGTATGATAAGGTAAGGTTAGGTTAGGTATGATAAGGTAAGGTTAGGTATGATAAGGTAAGGTTAGGTATGATAAGGTAAGGTTAGGTAAGGAATAGGTTAGGTATGATAAGGTAAGGTTAGGTAAGGAATAGGTTAGGTATGATAAGGTAAGGTAAGGTTAGGTATGATAAGGTAAGGTTAGGTTAGGTATGATAAGGTAAGGTTAGGTAAGGAATAGGTTAGGTATGATAAGGTAAGGTTAGGTAAGGAATAGGTTAGGTATGATAAGGTAAGGTTAGGTTAGGTATGATAAGGTAAGGTTAGGTAAGGAATAGGTTAGGTATGATAAGGTAAGGTTAGGTAAGGTTAGGTATGATAAGGTATGATAAGGTAAGGTTCGGTAAGGAATAGGTTAGGTATGATAAGGTAAGGTTAGGTAAATAAGGTTATAGGTTAGGTATGATAAGGTAAGGTAAGGTTAGGTATGATAAGGTAAGGTTAGGTAAGGAATAGGTTAGGTATGATAAGGTAAGGTTAGGTAAGGAATAGGTAACGTATGATAAGGTAAGGTTAGGTAAGGAATAGGTTAGGTATGATAAGGTAAGGTTAGGTAAGGAATAGGTTAGGGTATGATAAGGTAAGGTTAGGTATGATAAGGTAAGGTTAGGTATGATAAGGTAAGGTTAGGTAGGTTAGGTATGATAATAGGTTAGGTATGATAAGGTAAGGTTAGGTAAGGAATAGGTTAGGTATGATAAGGTAAGGTTAGGTAAGGTATAGGTTAGGTATGATAAGGTAAGGTTAGGTAAGGAATAGGTTAGGTATGATAAGGTAAGGTTAGGTAAGGAATAGGTTAGGTATGATAAGGTAAGGTTAGGTAAGGAATAGGTTAGGTATGATAAGGTAAGGTTAGGTAAATAATAGGTTAGGTATGATAAGGTAAGGTTAGGTAAGGAATAGGTTAGGTATGATAAGGTAAGGTTCGGTAAGGAATAGGTTAGGTATGATAAGGTAAGGTTAGGTAAATAATAGGTTAGGTATGATAAGGTAAGGTTAGGTAAGGAATAGGTTAGGTATGATAAGGTAAGGTTAGGTTAGGTATGATAAGGTAAGGTTAGGTAAGGAATAGGTTAGGTATGATAAGGTAAGGTTAGGTAAGGAATAGGTTAGGTATGATAAGGTAAGGTTAGGTAAATAATAGGTTAGGTATGATAAGGTAAGGTAAGGTATAGGTTAGGTATGATAAGGTAAGGTTAGTATAGGTTAGGTATGATAAGGTAAGGTTAGGTAAGGAATAGGTTAGGTATGATAAGGTAATATAGGTTAGGTATGATAAGGGTTAGGTAGGAATAGGTTAGGTATGATAAGGTAAGGTAAGGTTAGGTATGATAAGGTAGTATAGGAGGTAAGGTATGATAAGGTAAGGTAAGGTTAGGTTAGGTATGATAAGGTAAGGTTAGGTAAGGAATAGGTTAGGTATGATAAGGTAAGGTTCGGTAAGGAATAGGTTAGGTATGATAAGGTAAGGTTAGATAAGGAATAGGTTAGGTATGATAAGGTAAGGTTAGGTAAGGAATAGGTTAGGTATGATAAGGTAAGGTTCGGTAAGGAATAGGTTAGGTATGATAAGGTTAGGTAAGGTTAGGTATGATAAGGTAAGGTAAGGTAAGGAATAGGTTAGGTATGATAAGGTAAGGTTAGGTAAGGAATAGGTTAGGTATGATAAGGTAAGGTTAGGTAAATAATAGGTTAGGTATGATAAGGTAAGGTTAGGTAAGGAATAGGTTAGGTATGATAAGGTAAGGTTAGGTAAGGAATAGGTTAGGTATGATAAGGTAAGGTTAGGTAAGGAATAGGTAACGTATGATAAGGTAAGGTTAGGTAAGCCTGTTGTACTCAGCTCGTTGGCAGTACCAGTATACAGTTTAAGTTTTTGGGTTGTTGACTGTTCCTGTTTACTATGAAATGAGATTTGAGTTCATGATGCAAATCACTACAGTACTTACATATTCTTCAGAGGCAGGAAATATAGATCACAGCTTTACCATGAAGTCGTTTACATTGTAAAGCATTCCTGCATATCGTCCATGTCAATGGACTGTTGTTCTTCACCATTGATTTTTCAGTAGCTGTAATGGCACTTTATCCTCCCATATTGTTGTCTTTGACTGCTATGCTGTGTGCTTCCTTTAGTCCTTACGACTGCATTTAAAAAAAAAAGAAGTACACTTCCTTCTTCTAAATTGTCCTGGTGCGTTTTCCACCCCCCCCCCGGTGTGATTTTAGAACAGAGATTAAGAGTGATCAGGAGAGCCTGAGTGACTCAGTGAGCCCCCTGCTGGCTGGTCTGGAACATCACACGGAGAACAGCACTCAACTGCTGGCTGTACGGAAGAGGTACAACCAGTGTGTAGGCTCTAGTACTGTCCACAGCATGAGGGAGAGTGGGAGACAGAGGGCTTTCAGTGCTTCCTCTCTTGTTTTCTGTGTGTGTTGTGAGACAGGGGTTGTGTTCACTAGGCACGAAACGCAAGAAAGACGTCCAGAAATGGAGTGAAACGGGGGAGCCACAGTTATTATGATGCATACAGGGTTATATGCATTTCTATTGGTTCTTTATTAACATTCTCATTATTTTATTTCACCTAGTCCTGCATGTTGGAGCTCGAAGCCTAAGATTGTCACTGTACCCTGCAATCACACCTTTAACCCTGTACATGTGACTATTAAACACTCTGAATCTATAAACACTCTGAATCTATTAACCACTCTGAATATATTAACCACTCTGAATCTATAAACACTCTGAATCTATTAACCACTCTGAATCTATAAACACTCTGAATCTATCAACACTCTGACTCTATCAACACTCTGAATCTATTAACCACTCTGAATCTATAAACACTCGGAATCAATTAGCCACTCTTAATCTATAAACTATCTGAATCTATAAACACTCCGAATCTATAAACACTCTGAATCTATAAACACTCTGAATCTATTAACCACTCTGAATCTATTAACCACTCTGAATATATTAACCACTCTGAATCTATGAACACTCTGAATCTATTAACCACTCTGAATCTAAAAACACTCGGAATCTATTAGCCACTCTGAATCTATTAACGACTCTGAATATATTAACCACTCTGAATCTATAAACACTCTGAATCTATCAACACTCTGACTCTATCAACACTCTGAATCTATTAACCACTCTGAATCTATAAACACTCGGAATCAATTAGCCACTCTTAATCTATAAACTATCTGAATCTATAAACACTCCGAATCTATAAACACTCTGAATCTATAAACACTCTTAATCTATTAACACTCTGAATCTACTAGCCACTCTGAATCTGTAAACACTCTGAATCTATTAGCCACTCTGAATCTATTAACCACTCTGAATCTATAAACACTCTGAATCTATTATCCACTCTGGATCTATAAACACTCTGAATCTATAAACACGCTGAATCTATTATCCCCTCTGAATCTATTAAACGCTCTGAATCTATAAACACTCTGAATTTATTAACCACTCTGAATCTATTATCGACTCTGAATCTATTAAAAACTCTGAATCTATTAACCACTCTGAATCTATAAACACTCTGAATCTATTAACCACTCTGAATCTATTATCGGCTCTGAATCTATAAAAACTCTGAATCTCTTAGCCACTCTGAATATATTAACCACTCTGAATCTATAAACACTCTGAATCTATTAACCACTCTGAATCTATAAACACTCTGAATCTATTATCCACTCTGAATGTATTATCCACTCTGAATCTATAAACACTCTGAATCTATTAACCATTCTGAATCTATAAACACTCTGAATCTATAAACACTCTGAATCTATAAACACTCTGAATATATTATCCACTCTGAATCTATAAACACTCTGAATCTATTAGCACTCTGAATCTACTAGCCACTCTGAATCTATTAACCACTCTGAATCTATAAACACTCTGAATCTACTAGCCACTCTGAATCTATTAAACACTCTGAATCTATAAACACTCTAAATCTATAAAAATCTATACACTCTGAATCTATAAACAATCTGAATCTACTAGCCACTTTGAATCTATACACACTCTGAATCTATAAACACTCTGAAACTATAAACACTCTGCATCTATTATCCACTCTGAATATATTAGCCACTCTGAATCTTTTAACCACTCTGAATCTATAAACACTCTGAATCTGTTAACCACTCTGAATCTATTAGCCACTCTGAATCTATAAACACTCTTAATCTATTAACACTCTGAATCTATAAACACTCTGAATCTATTATCCACTCTGAATCTATTAACCACTCTGAATCTATTAACCACTCTGAATCTATTATCCACTTTGAATCTATAAACACTCTGAATCTATAAACACTCTGAATCTATAAACACTCTGAATCTATTAACACTGAATCTATAAACACTCTTAATCTATAAACACTCTGAATCTATTAACACTGAATCTATAAACACTGAATCTATAAACACTGAATCTATAAATACCCAGAATCTGAAAGTACTATCTGAACTTGTTCATTTAGAAACACTCGTTTTTTTTGGGCTTCCATTACACAACGTTTTGAACTGTTTTGCTACCGTGTGCCCTAATGAACACAACCCTGCGGTGGCCTTTCAAACACTGCATGCGTTGCAGTGGTGTATTGACTTTGAAGTGCTTCAGGGAATTATTTGAAGTCTTATTCGTATGTTTGCTCTGCTTTGAAGTTTCCTGTTGGTTTTTCGTCTCTTGTCTGCTGTTGTCTGAGCGGAGCGTGATTGCAGTAATTTGTCACTTCAGGAACATACTATAAGCTCTCTAATAATAATTTTAATTGTTCATACATGCTTATAACAAGTTACAAGGCATTACCTACCTGCAGGTTTAAGTCAAGTGTTAGTGAGGTAATGAGGGAAGCCTACGTGAATTGTAACACTGTAGCACAGACTTTGATAACACAGACAGAACAGACAGACAGAAAAGACAAAACAGACAGACAGACAAGACAAGACAAGACAAAACAGAACAGAACAGAACAGACAGACAGACAGAACAGACATTCAGAACAGATAGAGAGACAGACAGAACAGACAGACAGAAAAGACAAAACAGACAGACAGAAAAGACAAAACAAAACAGACAGACAGACAGACATTCAGAACAGACAGACAGAACAGACAGACAGACAGAACAGACAAACAGTCAGACAGAACAAACATTCAGAACAGACAGACAGACATACAGACAGACATTCAGAACAGACAGACAGACAGACAGACAGACAGACAGACAGACAGACAGACAGACAGACAGAACAGACAGACAGACAGAACAGAGAGAATAGACATTCAGAACAGACAGAACAGAACAGAACAGACAGATAGACAGACAGACAGAACAGACTAGAAAGATGTTGTGTGCATCCTGTTTGGGAAGGAAAGAAATGGATAGATTAGAGAAATGAAAGTAGAGGACCTCAGTGACATTTGTAACACAGAAGATCTGACAAAACATGACAAGCACTGGAGGTCTCAGAAGCTACCCGAGGAGTCTGCCCTTCAGAGCTAGCTGTAGGTCTGTACTCTACAAGGCAAGCTGCAGCGTGCAGTCATAACATACTCCCTCCCGAACACACATGCCTTTGGCGGAATCTGCAGCATTGGCAGCATGCTAGGCACTTTTGCTGTGATTTCTCTCCTCTCCTTCCCTCTTTAAAAAAAATAGGGAGTGTCTACCAGGCTGTTGAAGGCATCTAAGGATCGGCCAGAGCAGGCAGGCACGGCTAGCAGGGAGCTGACGGGATGGCTTTGTCTAGGAAATAAGATGGAGAGCGCCTGGAGCTTGTCACATGTTTTTACCGTCAGCCAATCTCAACGCAGCGTCATCATGATTTTACTTTCTTTGTGTACACTTGCAGTTAGACGTGAATGATGTCTTTGAGTTAAATTAGTCTAATGACTGCTAAGAATGTTTAAGGTAAATACTTATTCTATTAGGTCAATAGTTGTGTTATTTGCTTAGGTAAAGCCTGTATGTGTTTTCAAAATCGAGGCTCAGTAATACAATGAGTCAGTAGGAACATAAACCGGGCTAGTACACAGTACACAGTATGACAGTACACAGTAAATTCCCCAGTGTTAAATTAACACTGAAAGGGTGGACCCGTATAGACACTGAACTTTGTTGAAATTAACACACTGCTTAGTGTAATGATTTATCTGCATATTTCCCAGAGTGCCTTGCCTTTCAACCATGACTGAATTGGTTCGTGACAAAGACACATAGACGTTCCATCCTACGGACTTCACCAAGTGAGATCCTAAGTGAATATGTTATTATTACAGTTTCATTATTTAACACAATACAATATGTATTTCATAAGGCTTTATTTTAAGGGCTTACAAAATAAAACTGTGTTATTTAGATAATCTGGGTCGCAGGTCACTTCAGTTGTGTTGTTTTTTAAAGGTCATGAACAGTCAAAATCCAGTTTTTAATGAAATTGGAAATTTGCATGAAACCAGATCAAAGTATAAAAAATTACTTTTGTTTCCACGTTGGTGAAGTTTGATCGTGAAAGTTACTGGTCTCCTCTCCCCGGTGTCAAACGAGATTCTTAAGGCGATAGGGTGGTATTAGGACTGTTGTGGTGACTGTATTACTGCCACATCGGCAGTCATGAGTCATGACCGCAGTAAAATTCCACGTGAGTCACGGTAATCTTCTTTTATGCACTCTAGACATGCTTTGGTAGTATCCAACTTGCTACCGACCATCAGGTCCTAATGGCCTGGTGCTCAGGGCTCTATTGTCCCTCCATCAGGTCCTAATGGCCTGGTGCTCAGGGCTCTATTGTCCCTCCATCAGGTCATAATGGCCTGGTGCTCAGGGCCCTATTGTCCCTCCATCAGGTCCTAATGGCCTGGTGCTCAGGGCTCTATTGTCCCTCCATCAGGTCCTAATGGTCTGGTACTCAGGGCTCTATTGTTCCTCCATCAGGTCCTAATGGCCTGGTGCTCAGGGCTCTATTGTCCCTCCATCAGGTCCTAATGGCCTGGTGCTCAGGGCCCTATTGTCCCTCCATCAGGTCCTAATGGCCTGGTGCTCAGGGCTCTATTGTCCCTCCATCAGGTCCTAATGGCCTGGTACTCAGGGCTCTATTGTCCCTCCATCAGGTCCTAATGGCCTGGTACTCAGGGCTCTAATTGTCCCTCTAACCGCTCTGACATCAACGTAATCGAAAAATCATATCAAACACATCATCAAAACAGTATTGCAAAAACCAAGCAATGAGGTCAAAGGAATTGTCCGTGAAGCTCCAAGACAAGATTGTGTCGAGGTACAGATCTGGGGAAGCGTACCAAAACATTTCCGCAGCATTGAAGGTCCTCCATCATCCTTAAATTGAAGAAATTTGGAACCACCAAGACGCTTCCTTGAGCTGGCCGCCCAGCCAAACTGAGCAATCGGGGGAGAAGGGCCTTGGTCAGGGAGGTGACCAAGAATCCAATGGTCAGTCTGACCTTGCTCCTTGCTCCAAAGGGTCTGAAACTTATGTAAATGTAATATTTCAGTTAAAAAAAAAAATTAAAACCTGTTTTTGCTTTGTCATTATGGGGTACTGTGTGTAGATTGATGAGGAAAAAGCAATTTAACACATTTTAGAATAAGGCTGTTATGTAACAAAATATGGAAAACGTCAAGGGGTCTGAATGCACTGCCATACACTGACACGGTGACTGAGTTCATCAAGATATAAAGGATGTTGTTCCCACTGTGACTATTAAAACCTACCCAAACCAAAAACCGTGGCTAGACGGCAGCAAAACTGAAAGCGTGAACCACCTCCTTTAACCACTGCAAGGTGACTGGGAATATGGTTGAATACAAACGTCAGTACAAGGACAAAGTGGAGTCGCAATTCAGCGGCTCAGACACGAGTCATATGTGGCAGGGACTCCAGACAGTCCGGCTTACATAGGGAAAACCAGCCACGTTGCGGACACCGACGACTTGCTCCCAGACAAGCTAAACACCATCTTCGCCCGCTTTGAGGATAACACAGTGCCACCGATCTTGGGCCGAACCCAAGGACTGTGAGCTCTCGTTCTCCATGGCCGACATGAGTAAGACATTTAACCCTCGAAAATCTTGACGGCCCAGATGGCATCGCTAGCCGCGTCCTCAGAGCATGCGTAGACCAGTTGACTGTGTTTACGGACAAATTCAATCTCTCCCTACCACAGTCTGCTGTCCCCACTTGCTTCAAGATGTCCACCATTGTATTTATGTTCAAAATTATTTTGTATCAAGACACTCTGGGAAATAAGGCTTTACACCTAGCAGTGTGCTAATTTAACACTGTTCCAGTGTCAATACGAGTCCACACTTTCCGTTTTAATTTAACACTGTAGAATTTGCTGTGTACGAAAAAACAAACTATAGCCCCAATGCTGCTGTGTGGCTATACGGCTCAAAGCCATTGCTATATTCGTCCTTTAGATAAAACACAAAAAGACGTATGAGCAAACATGACAAGAATACAAATGATTGACCCAGTGCAATAATGTTTGTATAGCTATATAATGCTGTGGTAATATCAGTCCATCAGGAGAAATACACCAAACAAAAGGCGGTCCTGATGCATTGGGCGGCAGGTAGCCTAGTCAGAGTATGTGAGCGGATTTGAAAGGTCGGAGAAACCCGCTCGTATGAGTGGTGCTTGCACACTGCTCTGGTGCTCCAGGTACTTCCCTACTGCTCTGGTGCTCCAGGTCCTTCTCTACTGCTCTGGTGCTCCAGGTCCTTCTCTACTGCTCTGGTGCTCCAGGTCCTTCTCTACTGCTCTGGTGCTCCAGGTCCTTCTCTACTGCTCTGGTGCTCCAGGTCCTTCTCTACTGCTCTGGTGCTCCAGGTCCTTCTCTACTGCTCTGGTGCTCCAGGTCCTTCCCTACTGCTCTGGTGCTCCAGGTCCTTCCCTACTGCTCTGGTGCTCCAGGTCCTTCTCTACTGCTCTGGTGCTCCAGGTCCTTCTCTACTGCTCTGGTGCTCCAGGTCCTTCCCTACTGCTCTGGTGCTCCAGGTCCTTCTCTACTGCTCTGGTGCTCCAGGTCCTTCCCTACTGCTCTGGTGCACCAGGTCCTTCTCTACTGCTCTGGTGCTCCAGGTCCTTCTCTACTGCTCTGGTGCTCCAGGTCCTTCTCTACTGCTCTGGTGCTCCAGGTCCTTCCCTACTGCTCTGGTGCTCCAGGTCCTTCTCTACTGCTCTGGTGCTCCAGGTCCTTCTCTACTGCTCTGGTGCTCCAGGTCCTTCTCTACTGCTCTGGTGCTCCAGGTCCTTCCCTACTGCTCTGGTGCTCCAGGTCCTTCTCTACTGCTCTGGTGCTCCAGGTCCTTCTCTACTGCTCTGGTGCTCCAGGTCCTTCCCTACTGCTCTGGTGCTCCAGGTCCTTCCCTACTGCTCTGGTGCTTCAGGTCCTTCCCTACTGCTCTGGTGCTCCAGGTCCTTCCCTACTGCTCTGGTGCTCCAGGTCCTTCTCTACTGCTCTGGTGCTTCAGGTCCTTCCCTACTGCTCTGGTGCTTCAGGTCCTTCCCTACTGCTCTGGTGCTCCAGGTCCTTCTCTACTGCTCTGGTGCTCCAGGTCCTTCCCTACTGCTCTGGTGCACCAGGTCCTTCTCTACTGCTCTGGTGCTCCAGGTCCTTCTCTACTGCTCTGGTGCTCCAGGTCCTTCTCTACTGCTCTGGTGCTCCAGGTCCTTCCCTACTGCTCTGGTGCTCCAGGTCCTTCCCTACTGCTCTGGTGCTCCAGGTCCTTCTCTACTGCTCTGGTGCTCCAGGTCCTTCTCTACTGCTCTGGTGCTCCAGGTCCTTCCCTACTGCTCTGGTGCACCAGGTCCTTCTCTACTGCTCTGGTGCTCCAGGTCCTTCTCTACTGCTCTGGTGCTCCAGGTCCTTCTCTACTGCTCTGGTGCTCCAGGTCCTTCCCTACTGCTCTGGTGCACCAGGTCCTTCTCTACTGCTCTGGTGCTCCAGGTCCTTCTCTACTGCTCTGGTGCTTCAGGTCCTTCCCTACTGCTCTGGTGCTTCAGGTCCTTCCCTACTGCTCTGGTGCTCCAGGTCCTTCCCTACTGCTCTGGTGCTCCAGGTCCTTCTCTACTGCTCTGGTGCTCCAGGTCCTTCCCTACTGCTCTGGTAAAAAACACTCCATGCTCACAGGAAGAAAAAAAACTTCTGCACCAACACCAATCTATTTTTGTGACTACCTGGACTGTATGAAACGTTCAAGAGATTAGATTTTTAGTTTTTGCTACAATGACAGACTTAGCTATCTACCGACCTTGTTCCTTTCTGTTAGCATGTGCACGTAATAAGTATTTTCAGCTTCCACAATGATTCTTTAGTTGTGGACACTACATCACCACACTCCCTCTCTTGCTCTTGGTCCTCCTCATCTTTTGTAAGTCACCTTGATTTTTCACCCTGTGTGTTTTATCAGTTTCTTTATGAAAATATTTAGTGAACTCTATGACAGAGGCTAAAGCAAGGGTCTATTAGCAGCACACAAGTAGACTACAGATGCTTGCTGGGCCGGGCATGCCCTGAGCTTGTGAGGTGAGCGCTACTAGAGCGAAATTGGAGCGGGAGAGAAGGCCCGACGTGCCAACCTTTGGGAATCTCACTCCATGCTCCAGTCAAATTGGGCAAGCTTCGCTCCAGCTCGGCTCCATTCACATACTCTGAGCCTAGCAGTTAATCGCATTGGGCCAGTAACCGAAAAGTTGCTGGTTCGAATTCCCCAGTCGATTAGGTAACAATTATGCCGATGTGCCCTTGAGCAAGGCACTTCACCCTAATTGCTTCCGTAAGTCGCTCTGGATAAGAGCGTCTGCTAAATTATGTAAACGTAAATTGTGTTAGTACCTATTGTCTACTGCCCAGGGTCCCTGCACTCATCATGGGCGGCAGGTAGCCGGTTGGGCCAGTAACCGAAAGGTTGCTGGATCAAATCCCCGAGCTGACGAGGTAAAACCTGTCGTTCTGCCCCTGAGCAAGGCACTGTTCCCCGGGCGCAGAAGACCTGGATGCCGATTAAGGCAGCCCCCGCACCGCTCTGATTCAGAGGGGTTAAATGCAGAAGACACAGTTGAATGCATTCCCCTTTCATCAAACATTATGACTCAGTCAGTACAAAAACAAATGAGCACTGTTGCTGTGTGGCTGGCTATGATATCAGGGCTGACACAAAGTGACTGTCTTAATGCATTGTGTCCAGTGTCCCTACAGTGACTCAGGAAAACACATATGCTGCTGTGGTGGCTATAATATCAGGAGAGATAAAGGGAACCAAGACTGTACTGTAAAAAAGTATTGATTCAACATACAATTGTAAAGGTAACAAGCTGCAATAGGATTGAGGCTAGTCAGCCAGGTTGGGGAGGATAGTCAGCCAGGTTGGGGAGGATAGTCAGCCAGGTTGGGGAGGATAGTCAGCCAGGTTGGGGAGGATAGTCAGCCAGGGTGGGGAGGATAGTCAGCCAGGTTGGGGAGGATAGTCAGCCAGGGTGGGGATAGTCAGCCAGGGTGGGGAGGATAGTCATTCAGGGTGGGGATAGTCAACCAGGGTGAAGATAGTCAGCCAGGTTGGGGAGGATAGTCAGCCAGGGTGAGGATAGTCAGCCAGGGTGGGGATAGTCAGCCAGGGTGAGGAGGATAGTCATTCAGGGTGGGGATAGTCAGCCAGGGTGGGGAGGATAGTCAGCCAGGGTGGGGAGGATAGTCAGCCAGGGTGAGGATAGTCAGCCAGGTTGGGGATAGTCAGCCAGGGTGGGGAGGATAGTCAGCCAGGGTGAGGATAGTCAGCCAGGGTGGGGAGGATAGTCAGCCAGGGTGAGGATAGTCAGCCAGGTTGGGGAGGATAGTCAGCCAGGGTGAGGATAGTCAGCCAGGGTGGGGAGGATAGTCAGCCAGGTTGGGGAGGATAGTCAGCCAGGGTAGGGATAGTAAGCCAGGGTGGGGATAGTCAGCCAGGGTGGGGAGGATAGTCAGCCAGGGTGGGGATAGTCAGCCAGGGTGGGGAGGATAGTCAGCCAGGGTGGGGAGGATAGTCAGCCAGGGTGGGGATAGTCAGCCAGAGTGGGGAGGATAGTCAGCCAGGGTGGGGAGGATAGTCAGCCAGGGTGGGGATAGTCAGCCAGGGTGGGGATAGTCAGCCAGGGTGGGGAGGATAGTCAGCCAGGGTGGGGATAGTCAGCCAGGGTGGGGAGGATAGTCAGCCAGGGTGGGGATAGTCAGCCAGGGTGGGGAGGATAGTCAGCCAGGGTGGGGAGGATAGTCAGCCAGGGTGGGGAGGATAGTCAGCCAGGTTGGGGAGGATAGTCAGCCAGGGTGGGGAGGATAGTCCGCCAGGGTGGGGAGGATAGTCAGCCAGGTTGGGGAGGATAGTCAGCCAGGGTAGGGAGGATAGTCAGCCAGGGTGGGGAGGATAGTCAGCCAGGGTGGGGAGGATAGTCAGCCAGGGTGGGGAGGATAGTCAGCCAGGGTGGGGATAGTCAGCCAGGGTGGGGAGGATAGTCCGCCAGGGTGGGGAGGATAGTCAGCTAGGGTGGGGAGGATAGTCAGCCAGGGTGGGGAGGATAGTCAGCCAGGGTGGGGAGGATAGTCAGCCAGGGTGGGAGGATAGTCAGCCAGGGTGGGGATAGTCAGCCAGGGTGGGGAGGATAGTCAGCCAGGGTGGGGAGGATAGTCAGCCAGGGTGGGGAGGATAGTCAGCCAGGGTGGGAGGATAGTCAGCCAGGGTGGGAGGATAGTCAGCCAGGGTGGGGAGGATAGTCAGCCAGGGTGGGGAGGATAGTCAGCCAGGGTGGGGAGGATAGTCAGCCAGGGTGGGGAGGATAGTCAGCCAGGGTGGGGAGGATAGTCAGCCAGGGTGGGGAGGATAGTCAGCCAGGGTGGGGATAGTCATAGTGATGTGCAGTTTATTTTTTAACGACTATTTTTACTGACTCCAGAGTCATGATTAGTTTTTCTGAGTGACTCGTTCATTCGAGTTTTTTGTTTGACCTGCTAGTGCTGGCCACAATAAGTCCAATGGCAGGACTAATACATACTCCTCTGGCTCAGGGGCTCCAGAGACCTGCTCCGACCACCATATGCATGAAGGGAAATAGACCAATGAGTATAGAGTTGAAAATACATGTTTAGAACTAATTATTGATTTTACGGTGCAAGAAAGAATTCTATTAATTTATTATTAAATGTTATGATGGACACAGCTTTGGAGAACCAAAACATACACCAGACTCCATCGGGGCTGCAGTTAGCGAACGACATTATGCTTATCATTCCTCACCGCACCCAAGCAATGAGTTGGTTTGCGTCCACAACTAGATCTCGTTTCAAATGTATCACAAAATAATATTATTTGCATTCCTAGCAAATCAAAACATTTACACTGTTCAAAGCACGTCTCAGTCACAAAATGGCCGCTCCAATAAACCTGCTACCTGGTGAATTAGATGGGAACGAGAGGCTGTAGTATCGTGACTCTTTCCAGTTTTCTGTTCATCGTTTGCCGGTAAGGGGTCCTGCGTGGATATTACTGACTCATCACTGCCCAGTCCATCACTGCCTAGTCCATCACTGCATGGTCCATCACTGACCAGTCCATCGCTGCCTAGTCCATCACTTCCTAGTCCATCACTGCCTAGTACATCACTGTCTAGTCCATCACTGCCTAGTCCATCACTGCCTTGTCCATCACTGCCTAGTCCATCACTGCCCAGTCCATCACTGCCTAGTCCATCACTGCCTAGTCCATCACTGCCTAGTCCCACTGACCAGTCCATCACTCCCTAGTCCATCACTCCCTAGTCCATCACTCCCTAGTCCATCACTGCCTAGTCCACCACTGCCCAGTGTCTACTGCCTAGTCCATCACTGCCTAGTCCATCACTTCCCAGTCAATCACTGCCCAGTCCATCACTGCCTAGTCCATCACTTCCTAGTCCATCACTGCCTAGTACATCACTGCCTTGTCCATCACTGCCTAGTCCATCACTGCCCAGTCCATCACTGCCTAGTCCTTCACTGACCAGTCCATCACTGCCCAGTCCATCACTGCCTAGTCCATCACTGACCAGTCCATCACTGCCTAGTCCATCACTGCCTAGTCCATCACTGCCTAGTCCATCACTGACCAGTCCATCACTGCCCAGTCCATCACTGCCTAGTCCATCACTGCCTAGTCCATCACTGACCAGTCCATCACTGCCCAGTCCATCACTGCCTAGTCCATCACTGCCTTGTCCATCACTGCCTAGTCCATCACTGCCCAGTCCATCAGGACAGATAAAGCAAGGCTGTGCCTGTGTCCCAAATAGCACTCTATTTCCTATATAAAGCCTTAAGGGCCCTGGTCAAAAGTAGTGCACTATATAGGGAATAGGCAGACATTTACCTCCCAGTGTCCAGGGACCCTGGCTACAATGACTCAGCAGCATTGATTCAGCCGTTCAGCAAACCAATGAAGAGGTTAATTACGGCTTCCTGTCCTCTCCTGCTCGCCCGCTGGCTTTAATGAGGGTAGATGATGGAGGAGTGGACGTGTCTCTGAATGCTAAGTGACCACCATAGAAGACAATAATGACATCGTCTTTCTTTATGAGTGACCACTCTGTTTCCTGCTCTCTGATTTATGAGAAAATAACCATTGCCGGCATCCTAAATGGCACCCTATTCCCTAAATAGTGCACTACTTTTAACCAGGACTGGCACCCTATTCCCTAAATAGTGCACTACTTTTAACCAGGACTGGCACCCCTATTCCCTTGATAGTGCATAGAGGACCCAAAGTAGTGCACTATGTAAGGAATAGGATTCCGTTTGGGATGCATCCATTGTCTTTAAGATACCAGTATGTTCCGTGTCTGCTTGTGTACTCTAAACCATTATCTTTAAGATACCAGTTGTGTACTCTAAACCAATATCTTTAAGATAGCAGTTATGTACTCTAAACCATTGTCTTTAAGATACCAGTTGTGTACTCTAAACCAATATCTTTAAGATAGCAGTTGTGTACTCTAAACCATTATCTTTAAGATACCAGTTGTGAACTCTAAACCATTATCTTTAAGATACCAGTTGTGTACTCTAAACCAATATCTTTAAGATAGCAGTTGTGTACTCTAAACCATTATCTTTAAGATACCAGTTGTGAACTCTAAACCATTATCTTTAAGATACCAGTTGTGTACTCTAAACCAATATCTTTAAGATACCAGTTATGTACTCTAACCCATTATCTTTAAGATACCAGTTATGTACTCTAAACCATTGTCTTTAAGATACCAGTTGTGTACTCTAAACCATTATCTTTAATAGTAAGATACCAGTTGTGAACTCTAAACCATTATCTTTAAGATACCAGTTGTGTACTCTAAACCATTGTCTTTAAGATACCAGTTGTGAACTCTAAACCATTATCTTTAAGATACCAGTTGTGTACTCTAAACCATTATCTTTAAGATACCAGTTGTGTACTCTAAACCATTATCTTTAAGATATCAGTTGTGTACTCTAAACTATTATCTTTAAGATACCAGTTGTGTACTCTAAACCAATATCTTTAAGATACCAGTTGTGTACTCTAAACCAATATCTTTAAGATACCAGTTGTGTACTCTAAACCATTATCTTTAAGATACCAGTTGTGTACTCTAAACCATTATCTTTAAGATACCAGTTGTGTACTCTAAACCATTGTTTTGACTGAGGTAAGCGTCTGTGTGTGTTAAATGAATGCTCTTATTTTATGCAGTCTGACTACTCATTCTAGAACATTTCTGAATGCAGTGCTCTGTACCTGTGTGCTGTGTGCAGATTGCAGTGCAGTACCTGTGTGCAGTGTGCAGATTGCAGTGCAGTACCTGTGTGCAGTGTGCAGATTGCAGTGCATTACCTGTGTGCAGTGTGCAGATTGCAGTGCATTACCTGTGTGCAGTGTGCAGATTGCAGTGCAGTACCTGTGTGCAGTGTGCAGATTGCAGTGCAATTCCTGTGTGCTGTGTGCAGATTGCAGTGCAATACCTGTGTGCAGTGTGCAGATTGCAGTGCAGTGTGCAGATTGCAGTGCAATACCTATGTGCTGTGTGCAGATTGCAGTGCAGTACCTGTGTGCTGTGTGCAGATTGCAGTGCAGTACCTGTGTGCTGTGTGCAGATTGCAGTAACAGTGTATAGAGTTGGGACCCCTGCTCGGCGTGTGCTATGCGTTTTCTATAGCATCGTGGAATGGACAGCTGTTTTGATGACCAGTTCCCAGTAACTAACTCTGTCTCCCTGCCCACCTTCCTATCCGGCTGGGGTCACCCCCCCACCCCATTCCACCCTCCTGCCCGGGTGGTCCCCACACCCCACCCCACCCAACCCTGGACCTCAGGCATCTCGGCCATGCTGACCTAGTTCCCACAAACATTCGTACTCCTCTTTCCCCCAAACCTACTGCCACGCCCATGGAGGGTGCCCTATCCCCACCCCTTCTGCCCCTGTCTCCAGCTCTGTCCCTTGAGAGGGTCCCAGCCCTGCCGATTGCCCCGCCCGTTGAAGGTGCCCCATTACTGTGCCCACCCCTCCCAGCACTATCTTCCCTACCCTACTCCCCAGCCCTGTCTACTGGTATACCCATGCAGGGTGCTCCACCTCTCACACCCCTGTCCCATGCCGTGTTGCTGGAGCAGGAGCTGCTCCAGGCCTTCCAGGAATACGAGGAACAAATGGCGTCTCTGAGCATACCAGGCATCCATGTCTCTGAGACCAGTGGTCAATGCCCACCTGTGGGCCTTCTGCCCAAATATTCAGTCCACTATGAGGAAGACGAAGGAAGAAGGGCTAGAGGAAGAGGAGTGACAGATGAAAAGGAGAGAAGGGCTAGAGGAAGAGGAGTGACTGTTACTGTTCCCGAGGACACAGAGTCATCTTCTCCATCGCCACGGATACGGCCACCACCTCCCCTGCTTGTGATCCAGCCAGGATACCACGGCAACAACAACAACGATGACGACGGGGAAAACGGCAACGAGGAAACACAGCATGGAAACAGCGACACGTCAACCAGTCAGAAGGGTACAGCCTATAACGAAGGGTTTAGTTTCAGAAGTTACCTTCTGGGGAATAATACGAAACAAGTTGATGAGGGAGCAACGAAAGAGGCTCAGCAAGAGGAAAGCACATTACAACTGTTTGAGAGAATGGCTAGAGAGGCAGAGGCAGAGATTAACTCAAAGAAAATGGTGGATGCACTGAAGGAAACAGACACTCGGATGACATTAGACTCGACAACAGATGCAGATTTATTTAAAGAGACCCTAATAAGCCCAGAGTCTGTGGAGCAGAGAGAGCAGGCAGACACAGAGAGACAGCTACTGTTAGGCTTAGTAGTAGGGCCTAAAACAGACCAGCTGACTGGACAAAAAACCTCAGAAGAGACTAAGGCAGACTCACAGGCACAGTCAAAGCAGACAGAATCAAAGCAGACTGAGTCAAAGCAGACTGAGTCAAAGCAGACAGAGTCAACGCTACAGGCACAGTCCAAGCAGACAGAGTCAAAGCAGACAGAATCAAAGCAGACAGAGTCAACACTACAGACAGAGTCAAAGCGACAGACACAGTCAACACTACAGACAGAATCAACACTACAGACAGAGTCAAAGCGACAGACAGGGTCAACACTACAAAATGAAATCGCGTTGGACATGGAGAAAAAGACAAACTCACAGAAAAGGAGGAGGAAGAAGAAAAGGGCCAAAGTCTCAGAGACAGAGACACAGACAGAGACACAGACAGAGACACAGACAGAGACACAGACAGAGATACAGACAGAGACACAGACAGAGTTAAAGCCAGAGACACAGACAGAGTTAAAGCCAGAGACACAGACAGAGTTAAAGCCAGAGACACAGACAGAGTTAAAGCCAGAGACACAGACAGAGTTAAAGCCAGAGACACAGACACAGACACAGACAGAGACACAGACAGAAACACAGACACAGACAAAGCAGGAGACAGAGGCACAGACAGAGCCAAAGCCAGAAACACAGACAAAACCGGAGACACAGACAGAGACAAAGCCAGAGACACAGACAGAGACAAAGCCAGAGACACAGACAAAACCGGAGACACAGACAGAGACACAGAGAGAGAAAAAGCCAGAGACACAGACAGAGTCAAAGCCAGAGTCAAAGCCAGAGTCACATACAGAGACACAGACAGAGACAAAGACAGAGTCACAGACAGAAACACAGACACAGACAAAGCAGGAGACAGAGGCACAGACAGAGACAAAGCCAGAGACACAGACAAAACCGGAGACACAGACAGAGACACAGACAGAGAAAAAGCCAGAGACACAGACAGAGTCAAAGCCAGAGTCACATACAGAGACACAGACAGAGTCAAAGCCAGAGACACAGACAGAGACACCGACAGAGACACAGACAGAGACACAGAAAGAGTCAACGCCAGAGACACAGAGAGAGACACAGACAGAGTCACAGAGAGAGACACAGACACAGACAAAGCCAGAGACACAGACACAGACAGAGTCAATGCCAGAGACACAGACAGAGACACAGACAAAGCCAGAGACACAGACAGAATCAAAGCCAAAGACACAGACAGAATCAAAGCCAGAGACACAGACAGAAACAAAGTCAGAGACACAGACAAAACCGGAGACACAGACAGAGACACAGACAGAGAAAAAGCCAGAGACACAGACAGAGTCAAAGCCAGAGACACAGACACAGACAGAGTCAAAGCCAGAGACACAGACAAAGCCAGAGACAGAGATACAGACAGAGTTAAAGCCAGAGACACAGACAGAGTCAAAGCCAGAGACACAGACGGAGATAAAGACAGAGTCAAAGCCAGAGACACAGACAGAGTCAAAGCCAGAGACACAGACAAAGCCAGAGACAGAGATACAGACAGAGTTAAAGCCAGAGACACAGACAGAGTCAAAGCCAGAGAAACAGATGGAGATAAAGCCAGAGACACAGACAGAGTCAAAGCCAGAGACACAGACAGAGAAACAGAAAGAGTCAACGCCAGAGACACAGAGAGAGACACAGACAGAGTCACAGAGAGAGACACAGACACAGACAAAGCCAGAGACACAGACACAGACAGAGTCAATGCCAGAGACACAGACAGAGACACAGACAAAGCCAGAGACACAGACAGAATCAAAGCCAGAGACACAGACAGAAACAAAGTCAGAGACACAGACACAGACAAAACCGGAGACACAGACAGAGACACAGACAGAGAAAAAGCCAGAGACACAGACAGAGTCAAAGCCAGAGACACAGACACAGACAGAGTCAAAGCCAGAGACACAGACAAAGCCAGAGACAGAGACACAGACAGAGTTAAAGCCAGAGACACAGACAGAGTCAAAGCCAGAGACACAGACGGAGATAAAGACAGAGTCAAAGCCAGAGACACAGACACAGACAGAGTCAAAGCCAGAGACACAGACAAAGCCAGAGACAGAGATACAGACAGAGTTAAAGCCAGAGACACAGACAGAGTCAAAGCCAGAGACACAGACGGAGTCAAAGCCAGCGACACCGACAGAGACAAAGATAGAGTCAAAGTCAAAGACACAGACAGAGACAGAGTCAAAGCCAGAGACAGAGACACAGACAGAGTCAAAGCCAGCGACACCGACAGAGACAAAGACAGAGTCAAAGTCAAAGACACAGACAGAGACAGAGTCAAAGCCAGAGACAGAGACACAGACAGAGTCAAAGCCAGAGACACAGACGGAGATACAGACAGAGTCAAAGCCAGAGACACAGACAGAGTCAAAGCCAGAGACACAGACGGAGATACAGACTGAGTCAAAGCCAGAGACACAGACAGAGTCAAAGCCAGAGACACAGACAGAGTCAAAGCCAGAGACACAGACAGAGTCAAAGCCAGAGACACAGACACAGACAGAGTCAAAGCCAGAGACACAGACAAAGCCAGAGACAGAGATACAGACAGAGTTAAAGCCAGAGACACAGACAGAGTCAAAGCCAGAGACACAGACGGAGATAAAGACAGAGTCAAAGCCAGAGACACAGACAGAGACACAGACAGAGTCAAAGCCAGAGTCAAAGCCAGAGACACAGACAGAGTCAACGCCAGAGACACAGACAGAGACACAGACAGAGTCAAATTCAGAGACACAGACAGAGACACAGACAGAGACACAGACAGAGTCAAAGCCAGAGACACAGACAGAGCCAAAGCCAGAGACAATGTCAAAGCCAGAGACACAGACACAGACAGAGTCAAAGCCAGAGACACAGACACAGACGGAGTCAATGCCAGAGTCACAGACAGAGACACAGACAAAGACAGAGACACAGAGAGAGTCAAAGCCAGAGACACAGACGGAGATACAGACAGAGTCAAAGCCAGAGACACAGACAGAGTCAAAGCCAGAGACACAGACGGAGATACAGACTGAGTCAAAGCCAGAGACACAGACAGAGTCAAAGCCAGAGACACAGACACAGACAGAGTCAAAGCCAGAGACACAGACACAGACGGAGTCAATGCCAGAGTCACAGACAGAGACACAGACAAAGACAGAGACACAGAGAGAGTCAAAGCCAGAGACACAGACGGAGACACAGACAGAGTCAAAGCCGGAGACACAGACACAGCCAGAGTCACAGACAGAGTCAAAGCCAGAGGCACAGACAGAGACACAGACAGAGACACAGACAGAGTCAAAGCCAGAGACACAGACACAGCCAGAGTCACAGACAGAGTCAAAGCCAGAGGCACAGACAGAGACACAGACAGAGACACAGACAGAGTCAAAGCCAGAGACACAGTCAACACCAGAGACACAGACAGAGTCAAATCCAGAGACACAGACACAGACACAGACAGAGTCAAAGCCAGAGACACAGACAGAGCCAAAGCCAGAGACAATGTCAAAGCCAGAGACACAGACAGAGTCAAAGCCAGAGACACAGACACAGACGGAGTCAATGCCAGAGTCACAGACAGAGACACAGACAAAGACAGAGACACAGACAGAGTCAAAGCCAGAGACACAGACGGAGACACAGACAGAGTCAAAGCCGGAGACACAGGCAGAGACACAGACACAGACAAAGCCGGAGACACAGACAGAGCCAAAGCCAGAGACAATGTCAAAGCCAGAGACACAGACACAGACAGAGTCAAAGCCAGAGACACAGACACAGACGGAGTCAATGCCAGAGTCACAGACAGAGACACAGACAAAGACACAGAGAGAGTCAAAGCCAGAGACACAGACGAAGACACAGACAGAGTCAAAGTCGGAGACACAGGCAGAGACACAGACACAGACAAAGCCGGAGACACAGGCAGAGACAAAACTGGAGACACAGACAGAGTCAAAGCCAGAGTCACAGACATTGACACAGACAGAGTTAAAGCCAGAGTCACAGACACAGTCAAAACCAGAGTCACAGACACAGTCACAGACACAGTCACAGACACAGACACAGTCAGACATCCAGACAGGGACAAACAGAGAACCACAGAGCAAGAGTTTAGGTTACCAGGAACAGCTGAGCCCCAAGGGACAGACCAGCTCCAGCCCCTCATCCACAGGCTGTGGGGATCATCTTACTACCAGCCTGGCCCTGAGTTCACCTTCCCTCAGGCTGGCCCTTATCCAGGCCATGCCCCAGGCCCAGCCCAGCCCCCCAGCCCCCGTCCAGGCTGGTTCACCTGCTCCCAGTCTGGCCCCAACCCTACCCAAGGAGCCTCAGCAGTCTGCAGGCCAACGCCAGACAGGTGGTCCCTTTTCTCTGACTCAGGGTCATGAAACCCCAGACCGGAACCACAATGCAACAGGAATGGCTAATGATAATGACAGGAATACATCTGTCCAGACCACAGTTATTGATCTGCGTAGTAATGTCAGCACAATCTCTGCCTGTGTTTCTGATCAGAGATCAGATAGAACAACACAGGAAAAACACGTATTCCCTGTGAAGTGTGGAGAAAACACACACACGCTGAACCAGAGAATCACACACACACTGGACCAGACTAACACACACACGCTGAACCAGAGAATCACACACACACTGGACCAGACTAACACACACACATTGGACCAGAGAAACACACAAACACTGGACCAGAGAAACACACAAACACTGGACCAGAGAAACACACAAACACAGGACCAGAGAAACACACAAACACTGGACCAGAGAAACACACAAACACTGGACCAGAGAAACACCACCGCTCAGATTCAGAACCGAGCCTGTATAGGAGAGGAAGCGAGGCATGAGGAGGTGGAGAGGAAGAAGAGTGCCCTTGAAGAGCCTTCAGTAGTGGCCACTGCTGCCGCTGGCAACGCGTTGCCCATGACAACACCCACGATGCCAGAAATGATCGAATGTGAGGGAGAGGGGAAAAACAGCCAGCTCGATTGGCTGGAGAGAAACACGGCAGTAACAGCAGAAACAGAGTCTGTGGCACTAGGAGACAGAGGAAGAGGTTTAGAGGAGAGTCTGTTGAAGTGCTCTGCAGGAGAGGAGCGACACAGAGACACAACGCCCCTCCACCCGGCGTGCAGACACACCCAGGTCTCTTTAATCGACACAGGGATAAAAGGCTCACCTGCGCTCCCGGATAAGGACACAAATACAGAGACAAGGATTGTATCTGCGTCTGACCAGGACTGCAACAATAACGCTGTGCCTCACAACTCACCGGAGAGTGAAGAGACGGGAGGGGGGAAGCCTGCCAGCGGCACCCCAGGGACCAACACACTCTCTCCAGCAACGGAGAGAGAGAAGAAGGGGGAGAAAGAGAAGGAGTCTGGACACCAGACAGAAGTCCACAACGTCACGGATACCTCTCTTTCTCCCCTCGGGGTAATCACTGGACGTCACTGCCAGGAACACAACAACGCTGCTACTGCCACCGGATTGGAGAGAGGGGGAAAGGAGGGAGAGGAGGGAACAAGAAGAGGAGGAGGAAAGGAGGGCGGAGAACAGAAAGGAGGGAGAGGAGGGGTAGCTGCTGCCAGAGAGCAGGTTTCATTGAGCCATCCGACAGCGGCAGGCCCCACAGCTAGCAGGGTGTCAACAGCTGGGAGTGAGACACGTCAGCCCCCTGACGCTACCACCGCTGCCGTTCCTGTTCCTGTCGACTCACTACTACAGCCCCCTGACGCTACCACCGCTGCCATTCCTGTTCCTGTCGACTCACTACTACCGTCGCAGTGCTGCTGGGGGGCTGAGCTCATCATACCCCCCTCTACCTCTTCCACATCTGCCAGCAGCATCATTATCTCTGCTGATCAGGTCTGTCTCTCTCTCTTTCCACCAATACAGCAACAGGGCAACAGAGATTCAGCTTTCTCATCTCTCCACTCTCAGCTCAGCACCTCTGGTGAACCAGAACAAGGCAGTCTCTCTGTCTCTCAGCCCTTCCGGCAGCCAGAAGACAGAGATTCAGCTCTCCTCTCATCTCTCCTCCCTCCATTTCACTGTGCTGAGCACGAGGAGACCCGGGACAGCAACAACACAAAGAGAGGCACAGAGACCCGGAACAGCAACAACACAAAGAGAGGCACAGAGACCAAGGAGTCGTCTCATTTCAAACAGAGCCTGAGTCCAGAACTAGAGGAGAAAGGAGGAGGACTGCCCACAGGACCTGTCCTAGGTCTTAAAGACCACTCTGAGCCACAGTCGCAGGGCTACAGAAGCAACACAAAGGGAGGCACAGAGGCTGAGGACAGGGCTCGTCTCAAACAGAGCCAGGAGAGAAAGGAGGATCCAGAAGAGAAAGGAGGAACCTTAGAACCTGTCCCAGGAGAAATAAGAGAAGCCTTCCTCTCAGCCACAGAGACCGGGAGAGAGACAGGGAAGGATTCTCCGTCTGCCTTCTCTTTTATCTCACCTCAGCCTCCCCTGGTCTTTCAGTTACAGCAGAGCTCGGCCACAGTGAGGAGCTACGATCAAACGGTCCATATCGACCACGCCAGCACTGAGAGTGAAGCTACACTCCTCAGGTCGGTACAGCCTCAGTCTCAAGGCTGTGGCAGTGGTGTAGTGCAAGGCCCCACCATGGCTGGAGTTGAGGTGTTCCAGCCAGCTCTGATGGGCAATGTAGGGGACAACAGGAAACTATTTTTCAACGATGCGGTGAAAGCAGATGATAGCTCCTCTATGGGCCTCAATGATGTCTTTGTCTCCCAACCAGCTACTGGACTGGACTGTGCCTCCTTGCCTCCACTAAAGGTACACGAGAACCTTCATCACCCAGTGACTGAAGCCAGCTTCACCTCCCATGACTTCCTTAGCTCTAAGAAGCCAGAGACCCCACCCCCACCAGCCGTAAGCCCACCACAAGCGGCTCTAGCTGGGGATGCTCTGAACCCTCTTGACCTCCAGGGGGAGCCTCAGCAGAAGTCCCAGGCAGGAAGAGATGTCAAAGACTCTGGGAAAGGGTCAGAGACTGGGAAGGGGTCAGAGGAAGGAGAGAAGGAGGGAGGAGAGAAGGAGGTAGAGAATAAGTATGGACAAGATAGAGGAGAAGTAGAATCTTGCGTGTTAGCTAGGACGGGCCTTCCAGAGACCGCACATGGAGATTCTGGAGCATTAGTAGTCGAAGACAATAGTAAAAGACGTCAGGGCTCCGGTCCGATATCTACACTCAGTGCAGCTGACCCAGTCCCAGACCCAGACTCAGAACAGGTGGATTTCAAACTTCCTCCTCCTTCTTCATCCCTCACACCATCCCCTGCTCAGAAGCACCTCACCACTACATCCAGTGAATCTGTTTTCCAGTTTTTTTTTGAAGACGCGTTCACCTATGCTGGACCCGTGTGCAGTGCCCAGTGCCTGTGTACAGTGCCCAGTGTAGGTTCCCTCTCTTCCCAGCCGGACAGTAGACTAAGAATGAACCACTCTGGAGACGTGACCTTGGCCAACACCACCACTGTAGTAGTCACTACGGCGCTGCAGACGAAACCGGATGAGGACCAATCAGACCAATCAATTCACCGTGATCTTCCTGTCACAGATCGTATGGAGGCCAGAGAGAGGCCGCCACAGACTCTACAATGTTCTAGAGACCGTCCCTCTGTGGCTAATGCTATGGCTGGGGACAGACTTGTGGCTGGAGCTAGGGACAGAATTGAGGCTGGGTCTGGGGCCGAAGTTGTGCTAGAGACTGGGCTTCGTATTCCTGAGACGAATGTCCCTAAACAATCCCCTCCGGATCCTATGAAGGGTAGAGAGGGGCCTCAGAGTACAGACTTCCCTTCTTTGGATTTGGCTGAGGCTGAAGATGAGGCAACGACCATGGCTGGAGCTGAGGCTGAAGTTAAGACAGTGACTGAGGCCAGTATTCCAAAGGTAACAGTCTTTGACCTGTCCTCTCCTATACTGATGGATCAATCTGATAGTATTGGGCCAATAGTGATACTGAAGCACCCAGGTCCCATGCTGAGTCACTATGACAGCATCGCACTTCCTGATCATGTGACAGGGGAAATGACACCACTCCCTGATCATGTGATACAGGAAGTGACACAGGCAGCATCTGTAATACTGGATTCAGAGTACAGAGATTATCTGAGACACAGGGAGGAAGAGGAAGCGCATGAGACTGGCAGCAGTGGTGACAACGGGTCACTGGCTGAAAAGGTTAAAGAGGAGGTTAGTGAGAAGCTTCCAGAAAAAATCCTCATCTCTAAATCACAATCTCAGCCTCAACAGACCACAACAGTTTCAACAGCTGGATCCGATAACACCATTCCTGAGCCAAAGGTAGAGGAGCCTCTTGGGGTCAATCTATTCAGTAGCGTCGCGTCCAATAATGATGAGGTCGTCAGTGTGGGTTCGTCCATTAAAGATGACATCATAAATGTCAGCCTACCACTCCGTGCTGAGCAGCCAATAAGCAGCCAGCCTCTCAATTTAAACACAGAGGACAAACAGGGGGACAAAAATATAACAACGGAAAGGAAGGAAGAGAAGAGACAAAATTATGAGAAGGAAACAGGGGGGAAGGAAACAGGGGGGAAGGAAATAGGGGGGAAGGAAACAGGGGGGAAGGAAATAGGGGGGAAGGAAATAGGGGGGAAGGAAACAGGGGGGAAGGAAATAGGGGGGAAGGAAATAGGGGGGAAGGAAATAGGGAAGAACATGAAAAGGGGGATGAGATTCTCTCTCAAGAGGAAAAAAGGCAGGAAGAAATACAAACGGTGGATAAACAACAGGAAATAGAGGATGACGAGCGGAACGGAAAATGGAATCAGACAAGTACACAACAGCAGAGTAACGGGACTGATAAGAAAGCAGGAGAGCAAATCGGAGAGACCGGATATCAGCATTTGGAACAGGAGCAGACACAAACAGAATCACAGATAGTAGTTCTCCAGGAGGAGAGAGATCAGAAGAGTAAAATAACAGACATTGGAGACAATATGCCTTCTCATAATCGTTTCTTTTTAGATTGGCGTGGTGGTGATGTACAGGGAGACAACGAGCGGAGTGCACAAATAGTTAAGGCTGTGGAGCAAACAGGAAGAAAGAGTGCAGGTGAAAGAGAGGACAAGACCTCGTCTGACCCCAGCCTGGCTCCTATTGGCTCGTCTAAGGATGGGTTTTGTTCCAGTGGAGACTCTAGCTATTTATCCTCTCCCTCTGCGTTAGAACAAAGTCTCTACCCCACGCTGCCGGTGCCAGCAACAGTGAAGACACTGGAGCCCTGCGCAGAGACTGGAGACCCCTTTGTACCCGATTCGACTGAAAATGCAGCTCTTAACCAATCAGATTCAGTGATTCGTCTGAACCGTTTTGCTCGGCAACAGGAACAAGAACAGCAGCAGGAAAGGCCAGGATCCAGTACTGCCTCAGAGGACTTATCGTGTGGTCGTTTAGTTAGAAGTGACGAAGGAGGAGAATCAGACAACAACACACGCACTGAGTCCCTCACAGCCTCAACACTGTTGCCGGGGGTAACACAGGGAGCAGAGAGGACCCTGGGCGGTCAGGAAGAGAACGGCAAGTCAGGTGACTGCAACTATGATGTCATCGATGGAGAGAGAGGTCCAGACACAGGGGAGGGGGTGGGGAATATCGCTTCTACTGTAGGCGACTATGGAGTCCGTATACCTCTTCATAGCTTCGACCTTAGTCATGAAGGAGCCAACATGCCTTCTCATAGTCACAATCGCTTCTTTTTAGACTGGGGCAGTGGGGATATGGAGAGAGACAACAACACAGGGACTGTAGTAAAAGTCCCTGATGGTAGTGAAAAGAAGACAGATGAAAACGAAAACACTGGGCCAGGAGTAGTCAATGTCCCGTCGGAGAGTGTGGAGGACAAGAGTCAGAGAACCGGCGTTATAACACCGACTCGTCAAGATCAACACGGCGGAACAGAGAACACTGCAGCCCCTGTTGGAACGGATTCACACCCAGATGAAACCACTCTGCTGGAATCTCCTGCCTCGTCCTCATCATCGTTATCTTCATCATCTTCACAGGGAAGAGTCGGCACCGAGGGGCATGGGGTTCACAAGGAGGAGGTCATACCCCATAGTCCAGACATGGGGGCCAAACCTAACCCTGCCTCAGACCACCAGACCAAAGTGACTGTCCCTGTCAAACTGACTCCAGACCAGGTCACGGACACTCCTGTCATAATGGCTGACACTCACCCTGTTCAGGTCGATATCAAAGCCTCTGTACAGGATGCAGAATACAAGGCAGTTGAACTCTGTGCAGCTTATGACGCGGTTAAAAACAGAAATATTCGTGGAACTCGAGAAAGTCCCGGTCTCAATGTCGATCCTGATCCTCATGTGGTCCAGAAGGCCTCCAGCACAACAATATCAACAACATTGACAGAAAGCCCCACAGTAGTACAACTAGCTGACTCCGAGAGAGAGGCCACAGAAAGCCCCACAGTAGTACAACTAGCTGACTCCGAGAGAGAGGCCACAGAAAGCCCCACAGTAGTACAACTAGCTGACTCAGAGAGAGAGGCCACAGAAAGCCCCACAGTAGTACAACTAGCTGACTCCGAGAGAGAGGCCACAGAAAGCCCCACAGTAGTACAACTAGCTGACTCTGAGAGAGAGGCCACAGAAAGCCCCACAGTAGTACAACTAGCTGACTCCGAAAGAGAGGCCACAGAAAGCCCCACAGTAGTACAACTAGCTGACGCCGAGAGAGAGGCCACAGAGGAGGATATTGAGGCCTTGAACAGGAAGAAAGAGAAGAGGATGAAAGCATTAGCAAAAAGGATGGAAGAGAGGAAACAAAAGCAGAATAAAAAGAAAGAGGAAAAACAGCAGCTCTTAACAGCTGGTAATGCAGTTCCACAGGAGGCCACAGAACAGACTGGTCCTGCCACAGAACAGACTGGTCCTGCCACAGAACAGACTGGTCCTGCCACAGAACAGACTGGTCCTGCCACCGAACAGACTGGTCCTGCCACAGAACAGACTGGTCCTGCCACAGAACAGACTGGTCCTGCCACCGAACAAACTGGTCCTGCCACCGAACAAACTGGTCCTGCCACAGAACAGACTGGTCCTGCCACAGAACAAACTGGTCCTGCCACCGAACAAACTGGTCCTGCCACAGAACAAACTGGTCCTGCCACAGAACAGACTGGTCCTGCCACAGAACAGACTGGATCTACCACAGAACAGACTGGTCCTGCCACAGAACAGACTGGTCCTGCCACAGAACAAACTGGTCCTGCCACAGAACAGACTGGTCCTGCCACAGAACAGACTGGATCTACCACAGAACAGACTGGTCCTGCCACAGAACAGACTGGTCCTGCCACAGAACAAACTGGTCCTGCCACAGAACAGACTGGTCCTGCCACAGAACTGACTGGATCTACCACAGAACAGACTGGTCCTGCCACAGAACAGACTGGTCCTGCCACAGAACAAACTGGTCCTGCCACAGAACTGACTGGATCTACCACAGAACTGACTGGATCTACCACAGAACAGACTGGTCCTGCCACAGAACAGACTGGATCTACCACAGAACAGACCGATCCTACCACAGAACAGACCGGTCCTACCACAGAACAGACAGAGATGTCAGTTAGTGGTCCTACTACAGAACAGACAGAGATGTCAGTTACTAGTCCTACCACAGAACAGACAGAATCAGAGGTAGACTGGTTGGCTGCTCTCAGATCCCATGCAGCCTCCCTCTCACAGTCCGACCAACAAAACACAGCAGAATCCTCTGAAAAAACTACAGAACCCAGGTACTGCACTCCGCACTGTACACAGACTGTGTGTGTGTGTGTGTGTGTGCGTGTGTGTGTGCATTGTTTTCTGTTGTTACACCATGCCGTCAGGGAGATACCGCGCCATTAGGGGGATATCGCTGCGTTAGGGGGAGATACCGTTGCGTTAGGGGGAGATACCGCTGCGTTAGGGGGAGATACCACGCTGTCAGGGAGATACCGCGCCGACCCTGGGTTCGATTCCAGGTTAATACAACGCTAGAGGTGTCACTGCTGACCCTGGGTTCGATTGCAGGTTAATACAACGCTAGAGGTGTCACTGCTGACCCTGGGTTCGATTCCAGGCTAATACAATGTAGAACCTCACTGTGTGGCATTGGAAAGGTAATCCTAAGTCATCTACAATCCCACAATGCATCATGCCTGTCTGAACCCTTCTATTTTCTTTCCTCGTTTTACAAGACATCCATGACCTTCCACAGAGGAAGAACACAGCCTGTACTTCACAGACAAGAATGTAGAGTAAGAATATTAATTAACAAAAAACATCACATTGTCACCATGTTTCTTCGTCGGGTACCACGTGTAGAGAATCCAGAATGTAATCTATTGCTAGCTGCTTATGACACAGAGAACAGTAATGCGTACATTAGTTGTGACAGAGAACAGTAATGCGTACATTAGTTGTGACACAGAGAACAGTAATGCGTACATTAGTTGTGACACAGAGAACAGTAATGCGTACATTAGTTGTGACACAGAGAACAGTAATGCTAGACATTAGTTGTGACACAGAGAACAGTAATGCGTGCATTAGTTGTGACACAGAGAACAGTAATGCGTACGTTAGTTGTGACAGAGAACAGTAATGCGTGCATTAGTTGTGACACAGAGAACAGTAATGCTGCATATTAGTTGTGACACAGAGAACAGTAATGCGTGACATTAGTTGTGACAGAGAACAGTAATGCAGCATTAGTTGTGACACAGAGAACAGTAATGTGACATTAGTTGTGACACAGAGAACAGTAATGCGTGCATTAGTTGTGACACAGAGAACAGTAATGCGACATTAGTTGTGACACAGAGAACAGTAATGCAGACATTAGTTGTGACACAGAGAACAGTAATGCGACATTAGTTGTGACAGAGAACAGTAATGCATGCATTAGTTGTGACACAGAGAACAGTAATGTGCATTAGTTGTGACACAGAGAACAGTAATGCGTGACATTAGTTGTGACAGAGAACAGTATACGCATTAGTTGTGACAGAGAACAGTAATGCAGACATTAGATGTGACAGAGAACAGTAATCAGACATTAGTTGTGACAGAGAACAGTAATGCGTACATTAGATGTGACAGAGAACAGTAATGCGTACATTAGTTGTGACACAGAGAACAGTAATGCGTACATTAGTTGTGACACAGAGAACAGTAATGCGTACATTAGTTGTGACACAGAGAACAGTAATGCGTACATTAGTTGTGACACAGAGAGAACAGTAATGCGTATATTAGTTGTGACACAGAGAACAGTAATGCGTGCATTAGTTGTGACACAGAGAACAGTAATGCGTGCATTAGTTGTGACACAGAGAACAGTAATGCGTACATTAGTTGTGACACAGAGAACAGTAATGCGTACATTAGTTGTGACACAGAGAACAGTAATGCGTACATTAGTTGTGACACAGAGAACAGTAATGCGTACATTAGTTGTGACACAGAGAACAGTAATGCGTACATTAGTTGTGACACAGAGAACAGTAATGCGTACATTAGTTGTGACAGAGAACAGTAATGCGCATTAGTTGTGACACAGAGAACAGTAATGACATTAGTTGTGACACAGAGAACAGTAATGCGACATTAGTTGTGACAGAGAACAAGTAGTACATTAGTTGTGACAGAGAACAGTAATGCTGACATTAGATGTGACAGAGAACAGTAATGTGACATTAGTTGTGACAGAGAACAGTAATGCAGACATTAGATGTGACAGAGAACAGTAATGCACATTAGTTGTGACACAGAGAACAGTAATGCGTGCATTAGTTGTGACAGAGAACAGTAATGCGTGCATTAGTTGTGACAGAGAACAGTAATGCGTGACATTAGATGTGACAGAGAACAGTAATGCGTGACATTAGTTGTGACAGAGAACAGTAATGTGACATTAGATGTGACAGAGGAACAGTAATATCGTACATTAGTTGTGACAGAGAACAGTAATGCGTACATTAGATGTGACAGAGAACAGTAATGCGTACATTAGTTGTGACAGAGAACAGTAATGCGTACATTAGATGTGACAGAGAACAGTAATGCGTACATTAGTTGTGACAGAGAACAGTAATACGTACATTAGTTGTGACACAGAGAACAGTAATGCGTACATTAGTTGTGACACAGAGAACAGTAATGTGACATTAGTTGTGACAGAGAACAGTAATGCGACATTAGATGTGACAGAGAACAGTAATGCACATTAGTTGTGACACAGAGAACAGTAATGCGTGACATTAGTTGTGACACAGAGAACAGTAATGCGTGACATTAGTTGTGACAGAGAACAGTAATGCGTACATTAGTTGTGACAGAGAACAGTAATGCGTACATTAGATGTGACAGAGAACAGTAATGCGTACATTAGTTGTGACACAGAGAACAGTAATGCGTACATTAGTTGTGACAGAGAACAGTAATACGTACATTAGTTGTGACAGAGAACAGTAATGCATTAGTTGTGACACAGAGAACAGTAATGCGTACATTAGTTGTGACAGAGAACAGTAATACGTACATTAGTTGTGACAGAGAACAGTAATGCGTACATTAGATGTGACAGAGAACAGTAATGCGTACATTAGTTGTGACAGAGAACAGTAATGCGTACATTAGTTGTGACAGAGAACAGTAATACGTACATTAGTTGTGACAGAGAACAGTAATGCGACATTAGATGTGACAGAGAACAGTAATGCGTGACATTAGTTGTGACACAGAGAACAGTAATGCGTATTAGTTGTGACAGAGAACAGTAATGCGTGCATTAGATGTGACAGAGAACAGTAATGTACATTAGTTGTGACAGAGAACAGTAATGCAGACATTAGATGTGACAGAGAACAGTAATGCGTGCATTAGATGTGACAGAGAACAGTAATGCATATTAGTTGTGACACAGAGAACAGTAATGTATACATTAGATGTGACAGAGAACAGTAATGCGTGCATTAGTTGTGACACAGAGAACAGTAATGCGTGACATTAGTTGTGACAGAGAACAGTAATGCGACATTAGATGTGACAGAGAACAGTAATGCGTGACATTAGTTGTGACAGAGAACAGTAATGTGACATTAGATGTGACAGAGAACAGTAATGCGATATTAGTTGTGACAGAGAACAGTAATGCGTGCATTAGTTGTGACACAGAGAACAGTAATACGACATTAGTTGTGACACAGAGAACAGTAATGTACATTAGTTGTGACAGAGAACAGTAATGCGTGCATTAGATGTGACAGGAGAACAGTAATGCGTACATTAGTTGTGACAGAGAACAGTAATACGACATTAGTTGTGACACAGAGAACAGTAATCGCACATTAGTTGTGACAGAGAACAGTAATGCGTGCATTAGATGTGACAGAACAGTAATGCGACATTAGTTGTGACACAGAGAACAGTAATGCATTAGTTGTGACAGAGAACAGTAATGCGTACATTAGATGTGATAGAGAACAGTAATGCATTAGTTGTGACACAGAGAACAGTAATGTGAGCATTAGTTGTGACACAGAGAACAGTAATGCAGACATTAGTTGTGACAGAGAACAGTAATGCGACATTAGTTGTGACAGAGAACAGTAATGCGTACATTAGATGTGACAGAGAACAGTAATGCGACATTAGTTGTGACACAGAGAGAACAGTAATGCACATTAGTTGTGACAGAGAACAGTAATACTGACATTAGTTGTGACAGAGAACAGTAATGCGACATTAGATGTGACAGAGAACAGTAATGCGTGCATTAGTTGTGACACAGAGAACAGTAATCGCATATTAGTTGTGACAGAGAACAGTAATACGATATTAGTTGTGACAGAGAAACAGTAATGCGTATATTGATGTGACAGAGAACAGTAATGTGACATTAGTTGTGACAGAGAACAGTAATGCGTGACATTAGTTGTGACAGAGAACAGTAATACGTATTACTAGTTGTGACAGAGAACAGTAATGCGTACATTAGATGTGACAGAGAACAGTAATGCGTACATTAGTTGTGACACAGAGAACAGTAATGCGTACATTAGTTGTGACAGAGAACAGTAATGCGTACATTAGATGTGACAGAGAACAGTAATGCGTACATTAGTTGTGACAGAGAACAGTAATACGTACATTAGTTGTGACACAGAGAACAGTAATGCGTACATTAGTTGTGACAGAGAACAGTAATGCGTACATTAGTTGTGACACAGAGAACAGTAATGCGTACATTAGATGTGACAGAGAACAGTAATGCGTACATTAGTTGTGACAGAGAACAGTAATGTACGTACATTAGATGTGACAGAGAACAGTAATGCGACATTAGTTGTGACACAGAGAACAGTAATGCGTAGACATTAGTTGTGACACAGAGAACAGTAATGCTATACATTAGTTGTGACAGAGAACAGTAATGCGACATTAGATGTGACAGAGAACAGTAATCGTGCACATTAGTTGTGACACAGAGAACAGTAATGCTGCACATTAGTTGTGACAGAGAACAGTAATGCATTAGTTGTGACAGAGAACAGTAATGTACATTAGTTGTGACACAGAGAACAGTAATGCGACATTAGTTGCGACACAGAGAACAGTAATGCGTACATTAGTTGTGACAGAGAACAGTAATGCGTACATTAGTTGTGACAGAGAACAGTAATGCGTACATTAGTTGTGACAGAGAACAGTAATGCGTACATTAGTTGCGACACAGAGAACAGTAATACGTACATTAGTTGTGACAGAGAACAGTAATGCGTACATTAGTTGTGACAGAGAACAGTAATACGTACATTAGTTGTGACAGAGAACAGTAATACGTACATTAGTTGTGACAGAGAACAGTAATACGTACATTAGTTGTGACAGAGAACAGTAATACGTACATTAGATGTGACAGAGAACAGTAATGCGTACATTAGATGTGACAGAGAACAGTAATACGTACATTAGATGTGACAGAGAACAGTAATACGTACATTAGTTGTGACAGAGAACAGTAATGCGTACATTAGTTGTGACAGAGAACAGTAATGCGTACATTAGTTGTGACAGAGAACAGTAATGTATCGTACATTAGATGTGACACAGAGAACAGTAATGCGTACATTAGATGTGACACAGAGAACAGTAATGCGTACATTAGATGTGACACAGAGAACAGTAATGCGTACATTAGATGTGACAGAGAACAGTAATACGTACATTAGATGTGACAGAGAACAGTAATACGACATTAGTTGTGACAGAGAACAGTAATCGTATATTAGTTGTGACAGAGAACAGTAATGCGCACATTAGATGTGACACAGAGAACAGTAATGTGACATTAGATGACAGAGAACAGTAATACGTGACATTAGATGTGACAGAGAACAGTAATACGCATATTGGTTGTGACAGAGAACAGTAATGTGCATTAGTTGTGACAGAGAACAGTAATGTGCATTAGTTGCGACACAGAGAACAGTAATGCGTATATTAGTTGTGACAGAGAACAGTAATGCGACATTAGTTGTGACAGAGAACAGTAATGCTGACATTAGTTGCTACACAGAGAACAGTAATGTGACATTAGTTGTGACAGAGAACAGTAATGTGACATTAGTTGCGACACAGAGAACAGTAATGCGTATAATTAGTTGTGACAGAGAACAGTAATGCGTACATTAGTTGTGACACAGAGAACAGTAATGCGTACATTAGTTGCGACACAGAGAACAGTAATACGTACATTAGTTGTGACAGAGAACAGTAATGCGTACATTAGTTGCGACACAGAGAACAGTAATGCGTACATTAGTTGCGACACAGAGAACAGTAATACGTACATTAGTTGGGTATTACAGAGAACAGTAATGTATATTAGTTGCGACACAGAGAACAGTAATGCAGACATTAGTTGTGACAGAGAACAGTAATGCGTACATTAGTTGTGACACAGAGAACAGTAATGTCGTACATTAGTGACACAGAGAACAGTAATACATTAGTTGTGACAGAGAACAGTAATGTGCACAATAGTTGCTACACAGAGAACAGTAATGCGTACATTAGTTGCTTGACACAGAGAACAGTAATACGTACATTAGTTGCGACACAGAGAACAGTAATGCGATTAGTTGCGACACAGAGAACAGTAATGTGACATTAGTTGCGTACACAGAGAACAGTAATACGTATACATTAGTTGTGACAGAGAACAGTAATGCAGACATTAGTTGCGACACAGAGAACAGTAATGCGTGACATTAGATGTGACAGAGAACAGTAATACGACATTAGTTGTGACAGAGAACAGTAATGTGACATTAGTTGTGACAGAGAACAGTAATGCGTGACATTAGTTGTGACAGAGAACAGTAATCGTGACATTAGTTGTGACAGAGAACAGTAATGCGTGACATTAGTTGTGACAGAGAACAGTAATGCGTATATTAGTTGCGACACAGAGAACAGTAATACGCACATTAGTTGTGACAGAGAACAGTAATGTGTACATTAGTTGTGACAGAGAACAGTAATGCGTACATTAGTTGTGACACAGAGAACAGTAATGCGTACATTAGTTGTGACAGAGAACAGTAATGCGTACATTAGTTGTGACAGAGAACAGTAATGCGTACATTAGTTGTGACAGAGAACAGTAATGCGTACATTAGTTGTGACAGAGAACAGTAATGCGTACATTAGATGTGACAGAGAACAGTAATGCGTACATTAGTTGCGACACAGAGAACAGTAATACGTACATTAGTTGTGACAGAGAACAGTAATACGTACATTAGTTGTGACAGAGAACAGTAATGCGTACATTAGTTGTGACAGAGAACAGTAATGCGTACATTAGTTGTGACAGAGAACAGTAATGCGTACATTAGTTGTGACAGAGAACAGTAATGCAGACATTAGATGTGACAGAGAACAGTAATCGTGCATATTAGTTGCACACAGAGAACAGTAATAATGCATTAGTTGTGACAGAGAACAGTAATACGATATTAGTTGTGACAGAGAACAGTAATGCGACATTAGTTGTGACAGAGAACAGTAATGCGTGACATTAGTTGTGACAGAGAACAGTAATGCGATACATTAGTTGTGACAGAGAACAGTAATGCGTGCATTAGTTGTGACAGAGAACAGTAATCGCGTGACATTAGATGTGACAGAGAACAGTAATGCGTACATTAGTTGTGACAGAGAACAGTAATGCGCATATTAGTTGTGACAGAGAACAGTAATGTACATTAGTTGTGACAGAGAACAGTAATGCAGACATTAGTTGTGACAGAGAACAGTAATGCATTGACATTAGTTGCGACACAGAGAACAGTAATACGTGACATTAGTTGTGACAGAGAACAGTAATGTCGTACATTAGTTGTGACAGAGAACAGTAATGCGTATATTAGTTGTGACACAGAGAACAGTAATGCATTAGTTGTGACAGAGAACAGTAATGCGTATATTAGTTGTGACAGAGAACAGTAATGATATTAGTTGTGACAGAGAACAGTAATGCATTACATTAGTTGTGACAGAGAACAGTAATGCGTGCATTAGTTGCGACACAGAGAACAGTAATACGTGCATTAGTTGTGACAGAGAACAGTAATCACGACATTAGTTGTGACAGAGAACAGTAATGCGTATTAGTTGTGACAGAGAACAGTAATGCGTGCATTAGTTGTGACAGAGAACAGTAATGCGCAGACATTAGTTGTGACAGAGAACAGTAATGCGTGACATTAGTTGTGACAGAGAACAGTAATGTGACATTAGTTGTGACAGAGAACAGTAATGCGACATTAGTTGTGACACAGAGAACAGTAATGGGCATATTAGTTGTGACAGAGAACAGTAATGCGTGCATTAGTTGTGACACAGAGAACAGTAATACGTACATTAGTTGTGACAGAGAACAGTAATGCGTACATTAGTTGTGACAGAGAACAGTAATGCGTACATTAGTTGTGACACAGAGAACAGTAATGCGTACATTAGTTGTGACAGAGAACAGTAATGCGTACATTAGTTGTGACAGAGAACAGTAATGCGTACATTAGTTGTGACACAGAGAACAGTAATGCGTACATTAGTTGTGACAGAGAACAGTAATACGCACATTAGTTGTGACAGTATTACTCTGTAAATCAACGACTGTGATGTTAATTTCCCTTTTATGAACATTCATGTGATATTCATCGCCTCTGCCAGTAATTTTTATTAATGTATGAAAACTAATTCAGCCATGTTGACACGTTACTATGGACTTTATTACCAAAGGAGCAGTGTGAATACGAATGAGAAGTGAACCCAGAGCAGGACTTTGTAGGGTCTGGAATGGAACCCTATTCCCTATATAGTGCACAACTTTCAACAGGCACTGGTTAAAAATAGTGCACTAGATAGGAAATTTGGACCCATAGGGCTCTGGTCAAAAGTAGTGCACTAGATAGGGAATATGGTGCCATTTGGGACACTTTTTTTTATATGAATGAGGAAGTAAACAACATAGCATGACTGTCTGGGTGTTGTCTGACTCTGGATGTGTATCCAACGGCACCCTATTCCTAACGGGCCCTGGTCAGAGGCAGTGCACTTCTCGAATAGGGAAGCCATTTGGGACGCAGCCTCTGTGGTAGACTTTTGTAACAGTGGTCAATGGAGAGAACTGTAGTACTTTTATATCTGACAAGATGACATCGGCAGTGACATCACCCCTGTTCTTTGAGAAGAGAATGAAGCTATTCTCCCCCTCCTCCCGCCCGGTGGAACACAGCTGTTGCTGTTTCACAGAGGGAAAAACAACAACAAATACACACACGCACATGCTGCACACGCACACACACACACAAATTCACACACACACACACACTAGCGGACAGAACATTTGTTGCCTATCACTCTGTGTATACGTCTTTGCTAACAACTTCATTGTACCTCTCTCTCGTTCCCAACCCTCTGACTCTCTACAGAAGCTTCCAGCCTTTGGAGCCTCTGGTGTCTCTTGTGGCAGAGTTCCAAACCCCCTCAGAAGAGACCCCTACCCCACTGGGTCAGGCAGAGACACCTACACTACTGGGTCCGGCAGAGACCCCTACCCCACTGGGTCAGGCAGAGACCCCTACCCCACTGGGTCAGGCAGAGACCCCTACCCCTCTGGGTCAGGCAGAGACCCCTACCCCTCTGGGTCAGGCAGAGACCCCTACCCTACTGTGTCCGGCAGAGACCCCTACCCTACTGGGTCAGGCAGAGACCCCTACCCTACTGGGTCAGGCAGAGACCCCTACCCCACTGGGTCAGGCAGAGACCCCTACCCTACTGGGTCAGGCAGAGACCCCTACCCTACTGGGTCAGGCAGAGACCCCTAACCTACTGGGTCCGGCAGAGACCCCTAACCTACTGGGTCAGGCAGAGACCCCTACCCCACTGGGTCAGGCAGAGACCCCTACCCCACTGGGTCAGGCAGAGACCCCTACCCTACTGGGTCAGGCAGAGACCCCTACCATACTGGGTCAGGCAGAGATCCCTACCCTACTGGGTCCGGCAGAGACCCCTAACCTACTGGGTCAGGCAGAGACCCCTACCCTACTGGGTCAGGCAGAGACCCCTACCCCACTGGGTCAGGCAGAGACCCCTACCCTACTGGGTCAGGCAGATACCCCTACCCTACTGGGTCAGGCAGAGACCCCTACCCTACTGGATCAGGCAGAGACCCCTACCCTACTGGGTCAGGCAGAGACCCCTACCTCACTGGGTCAGGCAGAGACCCCTACCCCTCTGGATCAGGCAGAGACCCCTACCCTACTGGGTCAGGCAGAGACCCCTACCCTACTGGGTCAGGCAGAGACCCCTACCCTACTGGGTCAGGCAGAGACCCCTACCCTACTGGATCAGGCAGAGACCCCTACCCTACTGGGTCAGGCAGAGACCCCTACCTCACTGGGTCAGGCAGAGACCCCTACCCCTCTGGATCAGGCAGAGACCCCTACCTTACTGGGTCAGGCAGAGATCCCTACCCCACTGGGTCAGGCAGAGGTGGCTACCCCAGTAAGACAGAAAGAGGAACAGGCAGAGGAGCAACCATCTCAGGAAAAAGAGACCCCAGGACAGACAACTACCCTAAGACAGGGCAGCGGGTAAGTTCACAGTCCTATGACTGACATTATTACATTATTATTTATACAATGTAACCCTCTTAGATGTTAAGTCCCCTGTTTAGGGGACATTGAGCGGTTCTGGACCAGTTCCGACTGATATTATTTGGTAACATAGTGCTCTGTGAACGTTGCAGGGTCCCGTGCTTTATAATGTCAGAAAGGCCCATCTGTCTGCTCTTTGATATCACTCTGTCAGCGGAGATGACTTGAAGTGTCAGGATTCACACCCCACATTTGCATAGAGAGTGATGTGTCACATTTCCTGGCCTATCAAAAATCGAATCAAATCAAATTGTATTAGTCACATGCGACGAATACAACAGGTGTAGATCTGACAGTGAAATGATTAACTTACAAGCTCTTAACCATCAATGCAGTTTACATAAAAAATAACTAAAATAATAAATATGAATGAGAATAAGAAATAAGAATTAGAAATAAAAGTAACAAGTAATTAAAGAGCAGCAGTAAAATAACAATAGCGAGACTATATACAGGGGGGGTTCCGGTACAGAGTCAATGTTCGGGGGCACCGGTTAGTTGAGGTAATATGTACATGTAGGTAGAGTTATTAAAGTTCTGGGTGACAGGTAGCCTAGTGGTTAGAGCATTGGACTAGGAACTGAAAGGTTGCTAGATCGAATCCCTGAGCTGACAAGGTAAAAATCTGTCGTTCTGCCCCTGACTAAGGAAGTTAACCCATTGTTCCTAGGCCGTTATTGAAAACTGACTCGCTTAGTTAAATAAAGGTCAAATAAAACAAATTAAAAAGTGACTATGCATAGATGATAACAACAGAGAGTAGCAGCAGTGTAAAATAGGGGGATGGGGGGGCAATGCAAATAGTCTAGGTAGCCATTTGATTAGATGTTCAGGAGTCTTATGGCTTGGGGGTAGATGCTGTTTAGTTGCCTCTTGATCACGTTGAGGGAGATGATGTTGTCCTGGCACCACATGGCTAGGTCTCTGACCTCATCCTTACAGGCTGTCTTGTCGTTGTCGGTGATCAGGCCTACCACTATTGTGGCATCAGCAAACTTAATGATGGTGTTGGAGTCGTGCCTGGCCGTGCAGTCATGAGTGAACAGGGAGTACAGGAGGGGACGGAGCACACACCCATGAGGGGCCCCTGTGTTGAGGATCAGAGTAGCGGATGTGTTGTTACCTACCCTTACCACCTGCAGGCGGCCCATCAGGAAGTCCAGGATCCAGTTGCAGAGGGAGGTGTTTAGTCCCAGGGTCCTTAGCTTATTGATGAGCTTTGAGGGCACTATGGTGTTGAACGCTGAGCTGAAGTCAATGAATAGCATTCTCACATAGGTGTTCCTTTTGTCCAGGTGGGAAAGGGCTGAGTAAAGGTAGTCCAGAGTTTTTTTCCCTCTGGTTGTACATTTAACATGCTGATAGAAATTTGATAAGACGGATTTAAGTTTCCCTGCATTAAAGTCCCCGGCCACTAGGAGCGCCGCCTCTGGGTGAGCGTTTTCCTGTTTGGTTATGGCGGTATACAGCTCATTGAGTGCGGTCTTAGTGCCAGCATCAGTCTGTGGTGGCATGTAGACAGCTATGAAGAATACAGATGAAAACTCTCTAGGTAGATAGTGTGGTCTACAGCTTATCATGAGATACTCTACCTCAGGCGAGCAAAACCTCGAGACTTCCTTAGATATCATGCACCAGCTGTTACAAAAATGCGTAGTCCACCGCCCCTCGTCTTACCAGATGCCGCAGTTCTATCCTGCCGGTGCAGCGTATGATAATGTCGTCGTTCAGCCATAACTCCGTGAAGCATAAGATAATACAGTTTTGAATGTCCTGTTGGTAGTTTAATCTTCTGTGTAGGTCATCGATTTTATTTTCCAAAGATTGCACGTTTGCTAGCAGAATGGAAGAAAGTGGGGGTGTATTCAATCGCCTTTGAATTTTCAGAAGGCAGCCCGCCTTCTGGCCCCCTTTTCTCCGCCTTCTCTTCACGCAAATGACGGGAATCCGGGCCTGTTCCCGGGGAAGCAGTATATCATTCACTTCGGGCTCAGCCAGATCGTGTTGAGTAATCGCAGTTCTGATGTCCAGAAGTTGTTTTCGGTCATAAGAGACGGTAGCAGCAACATTATGTACAAAATAAGCTAAGAAATAAGTTACAAACAACGCAAAGAAACAAACAAAAAACACAATTGGTTAGGAATACGTAAAACGTCAGCCTTGTTCTCCGGCCCCATCTTAACTAGACTGAGTTCCAGACAAAGAATTGATTTCCTCTGCTTCTGAGCACAGCCTGGGAGACGACATATTAAATGGGATAGTCTAGTGTAGTGGTTCCCAAACTCTTTATAGCCCCGTACCCCTTCAAACATTCAACCTGCAGCTGCACACCCCCTCTAACACCAGGGTCAGCGCACTCTCAAATGTTGTTTTTTTGCCATCATTGTCAGCCTGCCACACACACACTATACGATACATTTATTAAATATAAGAATGAGTGTGAGTTTCTGTCACTTCACATGAGCTGGGTTGTGACAAAGAGCTCTTATAGGACCAGGGCACAAATACTAATATAATAATAATCAAATATGTTGTTCTTTATTTAACCATCTTACATATAAAACCTTATTTGTTCATCGAAAATTGTGAATAACTCACCACAGGTTAATGAGAAGGGTGTGCTTGAAAGGTGGCACATAACTCTGCAATGTTGGGTTGTATTGGAGAGAGTCTCAGTCTTAATTTTCCACACACAATCTGTGCCTGTATTTAGTTGTCATGCTAGTGAGGGCCAAGAATCCACTCTCACATAGGTATGTGGTTGCAAAGAGCATCAGTGTCTTAACAGCGTGATTTGCCAAGCAGGATACTCTGAGTGCAGCCCAATCCAGAAATCTGGCAGTGGCTTCTGATTAAATTTTTTTTCACAGAACAGCTTGTTGCAATTTCGATGAGGCTCTCTTGTTCAGATATCGGTAAGTGGACTGGCGGCAGGGCATGAAAGGGATAACGAATCCAGTTGTTTGTGTCATCCGTTTTGGGAAAGTAGCTGTGTAATTTCGCACCCAACTCACTCAGGTCCTTTGCTATATCACATTTGACATTGTCCTTAAGCTTGATTTCATTTGCACACAAAAAAATCATACATTGATGGAAAGACCTGTGTGTTGTCCTTGTTAATGCAGACAGAGAAGAGCTCCAACTTCTTAATCATAGCCTAAATTTTGTCCCGCACATTGAATATAGTTGCGGAGAGTCCATGTAATCCTAGATTCAGATCATTCATGCGAGAAACAACATCACCCAGATAGGCCAGTCGTGTGAGAAACTCGTCATCATGCAAGCGGTCAGATATGTGAAAATTATGGTCAGTAAAGAAAACTTTAAGCTCCTCTCAATTTAAAAAAAACATGTCAATACTTTGCCCCTTGATAACCAGCGCACTTCTGTATGTTGTAAAAGCGTTACATGGTCGCTGCCCATATCATTGCATGGTGCAGAAAATACACGAGTGTTCAGGAGCCTTGCTTTAACAAAGTTAATCATTTTCACTCTAGTGTCCAAAACGTCTTTCAAGCTGTCAGGCATTCCCTTGGCAGCAAGAGCCTCTGGGTGGATGCTGCAGTGTACCCAAGTGGAGTATGGAGCAACTGCTTGCACGCACGTTAACACTCCACTATGTCTCCCTGTCATGGCTTTTGCGCCATCAGTACAGATACCAACACATCTTGACCACCAAAGTCCATTTGACGTTACAAAGCTGTCCAGTACTTAAAAAATATACTCTCCTGTTGTCCTGGTTTCCAGTGGTTTGCAAAAGAGGATTGTCTTCCTTAATTGACCCCCCCATAAACATAGTGGACACATGCCAGGAGCTGTGCCAGGCCCGCCACGTCTGTTGACTCATCCAGCTGTAACGCATAGAATTCACTGGCTTGTATGCGAAGCAGTAATTGTTTCAAAACATCTCCTGCCATGTCACTGATGCGTCGTGAAACAGTGTTGTTTGATGAAGGCATTGTCTGTCTAGTTTATTTGGCCTTTTCCCCCAGCATTGTCCCAGCCATATCCGCGGCAGCAGGAAGAATTAAGTCCTCCACAATAGTATGGGGCTTGCCTGTCCTAGCCACTTGGTAGCTCACCATATAAGCCACTTCTAGCCCCTTCTTATAAATGGTATCTGTTGCTTTTATACATGTCTTACTACTCGAAAGTCATCTTAATTCTCGCTCAATTTTTTTCTCCAAATTGACATGTTTTGTTTCTAAATGTGAAGGTTTCATTGAGTTGTGAGATAGTACTTTTGCACATATAACACACTGTGGCTGGGGAAAGGCACTACTCCCAATATAAGTGAACCCCAAATCAATGTAGTTCTCATCATATTTGCGCCTCTTCGATGGTCCAACGTCCCTGTCTGTTGTTCGGTGCGTTCCCGGGTAAGGGGGCAGTAGCTCTTCGGCTGCATCAGATTCACAACTGTCAGTGGCCATGCTAGCTGGGCTAACAACGAATGTAGAATTACTGATACTAGCATTGGATGTGCTCCTGGAAGCAGAACAGCTTGTGTCGTCGATAGGTGCAGGTGTATTACTGCTGGTAGTAGCAGTACTACCAGTCAAGCTGTTATGTGTCTCTACGGACGTGAGCCTTACTAAATGGACTGTTTGAAAATGTGAAGAAAATATATCTATATATTTGAATATGTGAATCGCATTGTTATTTGGCGTACCCTCGACAGCATTTCCCATACCCGTGGGGGATACCTGGTCTAGAGGATCCAGCAATGGTGGTTTCATCTCGCCGGGATATTCTCCGATGGATTTAGACCTCTCAACGTGAAAAGAAAACAAGAAATAATTTCATAGAATTGCTACACGACCACTTTCTCTTGGTCACAGACAAACAAAATCCCCTCGTGTGTAAAGCTGTAACGAGCCTGCGTCCCTCAGAGGAGGCTTGGCAGAAAATGCTTTGTCGTCAGTTATATGAAATGGGGCCAAATTTGTTCTGTCACTAAACGTGATGCTACGTATTTTACAGTTATAAGAAAGGTGAAATCTTGTAGTAATTTTTTTATCAATAGTTATTACTGTGTTTAGAAATTCTTTCAGACATTTCAAGCCCTATTTCCCCACTTTGGTAGAATAGGAATTTATATCATTTTTATATTTTCATTGTATTTGTACTATATACTTGAGGTTGTGTCCTCTAAAGGAAGTACACCTGTCACGTGTCGCTAACCTCTCTGGCCTCTAGGTCACCAGGCTGCTCGTTATGGCGCACACCTGTCACCATCGTTACGCACATCAGCGCATAATGACACTCACCTGGACACTAATGACACTCACCTGGACACTAATGACACTCACCTGGACACTAATGACACTCACCTGGACACTAATGACACTCACCTGGACACTAATGACACTCACCTGGACACTAATGACACTCACCTGGACACTAATGACACTCACCTGGACACTAATGACACTCACCTGGACTCCATCACCTCCTTGATTTACCTGCCCATTCCCTTTGGTTCCTTCCCTAGGCGTCATTATTTCTGTTTCATGTCTGTGTGTTGTTCGTGTTTCTTGTTTTTGTATTATGTTTTCATTTATTTATTAAATTATTCACTCCCTGAAGTTGATTCCCGACTCTCAGCGCACATCGTTACAACACCTCAGAAATGTATGACCGTATTTTGTTTTGCCAGAAATGTTCCAGACCATTCCAGAACTATGCACCATTACCAGTTACTGTTTATGGCCATCTCATGAAAAATATGGTATGTCTATTTAGGCAGAAATCTACATTTTGCCAAAACGTTCAACATGTTTTTAATAGTCAACAACTCAGACTATAGTAAGGTGTAACACTGGCAGATGTAACTAATGGTGATCCATGGTTACCGTTCAACGTTATCCCTTCAGATAATTAACAAGGATTGTCATTTATGGTAATAAGGCTTCTTATTGTGAAGTGTTGGATGTCACATATGAGTAATCGCTCTGTTATTAGTCTGTTACAGTGTAGTAGTCTACACTGCATTCTGAGGCTCGCTGGTCCTTAATCTCTGTCTGTCTGTCTTCCAGATGGTTGACGTTCAAAATCAGTACAAAAAATGGGATTAAAAATAGAGCCTCACTGTAATCCTGTATTAGCAGAGATTTTCTAAGGATTGTATCCTTACTATCTGTCTATGTACTGTCTGTCTATGTACTGTCTGTCTATGTACTATTTGTCTATGTACTGTCTGTCTATGTACTGTCTGTCTATGTACTGTCTGTCTATGTACTGTCTGTCTATGTACTGTCTGTCTATGTACTGTCTGTCTATGTACTATCTGTCTATGTACTGTCTGTCTATGTACTGTCTGTCTATGTACTGTCTGTCTATGTACTGTCTGCCTATGTACTGTCTGTCTATGTACTGTCTGTCTATGTATTGTCTGTCTATGTACTGTCTGTCTATGTACTGTCTGTCTATGTACTGTCTGTCTATGTACTGTACCCTAACAACATAAACAAAATAAACAGCATGGCTCTCTGGATGATTTCTACCTCACCAGATGACTTGTTGAGTGCTAGAAAATGAATGTCCAGTTATCCTCGCAGAAAGAATCAGTTCTCCAGCCGTAATATAGTGACAATAGGATGATTTTAAGGTACAGAATGAAAAAATACCCCCCCAAAAATAACGTGCCTGGGCTTCTTTGATTCTCCTGTGGATAGAACTATATGTTGAACTCTTACTGGAATCCTAAAAGCACACAGATTCTTTCACTTTTTCTTTTTCAATCTGTATATGTTGTTTATGTCATTGTCATAGTAATAGTAAAGTCTGGTGTTTCCTTGTTACCGTATCAAAGAGGCTGCATTTTCAGTTCAGGACTAGGCTTGATTGCGTCCCTGAGACAGCGTAGTCTCACTTCCAGACACTTTGAGTGATCTGGGGCACAGCTAACTCTTGTCTCAGTATGAAGGTCCTTGATAGGTAGAGGCTTGTGACCGGCAGACCAGGGTGTAGATACTAATTTCAATCATTCAAATACTTAGTGTTTGCTTTAGCCTGGAGTGTCTGATATGTGGCTATTATATTGGTCCCTTTACGCCAGGCAAGCGCAATCCGGTACAGATTTGTATCGGAAATGATTTCAAATAGTATTTAAACCCAAGTGTGCAAAGGTTTATGATAACAGGAATGTGTTTGGGCTTTGGCTTGACCAGTGATCTCAAGTCTAGATTTTTACTGATGTCATTGCAGTGAGCCCAGCCTGCTACAGTGTTACGGTGCAGTGAACCCAGCATGTTACGGTGCAGTGCACCCAGCAGTTCTTGAATCTGTCACCTCTGTCACCTCCATCTCTACTTCTACTTCTGTGTATTTCTCTCTCTCTCTCTCTCTCTCTCTCTCTCTCTCTCTCTCTCTCTCTCTCTCTCTCTCTCTCTCTCTCTCTCTCTCTCTCTCTCTCTCTCTCTCTCTCTCTCTCTCTCTCTCTCTCTGTCTCTCTATCGCTCTCTCTCTCTCTCGTCACCCTCTCTATTCTCTATGTGTCTGGTGTAAATCATCTATTTCTCTCTCTCTCTCTCTCCCAAGTCAATTCAATTCAAGTAAATTTAATTCAAAGGGCTTTATTAGCATGGGAAACATATGTTAACATTTCCAAAGCATGTGTAATAGATAATAAACAAAAGTGAAATAAACAATAAACAGTAAACATTACACACAAACGCCTACTATCAGTTTCAAAGTTTCAAATGAATAGAGACATTTCAAATGCTGTCTCTCTCTCTCTCTCTCTCTCTCTCTCTCTCTCTCTCTCTCTCTCTCTCTCTCTCTCTCTCTACCTCTCTCTCTCTCTCTCTCTCTCTCTGGTGTAAATCCCTGAAGCCATCCCACATGCCAGGGCAGTCACTTGCTGCCTGTCAGTCATAACAGTTGTCCTATCACTCCCGGCCGTAGAGGGGCAGGGGGAGAGGAGGATACAATACAAACGCCTACTAGCAGATTCCATTTTGTATAAATAACTACTGACAGTTGTGTGTGTCTAGAGGGCTTGTCACATGCTTGAGTGTGTTCTTGGGCAGTGGTGTAAAAAGTTCCCAATTTTCATACTTGAGTTAAAAGTAAAGATACCTTAATATAAAATGACTCAATTAAAAGTGAAAGTCACCTAGTAAAATACAATTTGAGTAAAAGTCTAAAAGTTTTTGGTTTTAAATATACTTAAGTATCAAAAGTGAAAGTAAAAGTATAAATAATTTTAAATTCCTTATTTTAAGCAAACCAGACGGCACAATTATCTTTCTTACGCCAGATCAGAGGCAGTAGGGATGACCAGGGATGTTCTCTTGATAAGTGTGTGAATTGGACAATTCTCCTGTCCTGCTAAGCATTCAAAATGTAACGAGTACTTTTGGGTGTCAGGGAAAAATTTATTGAGTAAAAAGTACATAATATTCTTCAGGAATGTAGTGAAGTAAAAGTAAAAGTAGTCACAAATATAAATAGTAAAGTAAAGTACAGATACTGCCAAAAAAACTACTCAAGTAGTACTTTCAAGTATTTTTACTGAAGTACTTTACTCCACTGTTCTTTGGTGTATGTGTACTTAGTGTGTGTGTGCATGTGTGTGCGTACATATTATATGTGTGTGTTGGTGTGTGTATGTAGTGTGCAGTGCGTATACATAGTGCTTGGACGTAGCGTGTGTGTGTGTTTCACTACGTCCCTGGAGGCTGTCCTTGCTGTCAACCCCGCTCTGACTCTGGTGGCTCGCGGAGCTGGAACTTTGTGTCTGTGTTTGTGGAGTGGCGGTATAGGAATTTGAGGCTGCTCTCAGCTTCAGCGTGTGTGTATGTGTGTGTGTGTGTGTGTGTGTGTGTGTGTGAGTGTGTGTGTGTCTGAGTGTCAGCGCAGGCAGTCTGAAGTCATTGGCTCACAGGCCAGAGCAGGCAGGCTGGAACAAAAGCAAGGGCTCAGAAGAAACACTTGTGTGTGTGTCAGAAGGACTGAGCAGCGTAGTATCTGTGGTATCTAGACTACAGCAAAATGTATAGAGGAGAGAACAGCTCTTGCATCTCCAGTTCAGTTCTGCGACGGACTAAATGAGTTGAACGATAACCTCTTAGTCTCTGAAGGGCTTCTACATGACTGCTCTGTGCCGGGTGAGTTGACTTACTGCTCTTCGTTCCGTCTGTGTTTGGTCACTCCTGCTTGTTACAAGTTCTTTTCTCTCTGCTGTTCGTTCTGTCTGCTCCTGCCGTGCGATGGATGAGTTAACTTACTCCTGTTCAAGTTTTCTCTGTGTGGTGCCGGACGTAGCAGATGGCCTCGTAGGTAACAACGGTAACTACCGCAGCTAATTACATTCTGCCGGCTCTGACCTCACCAAATGCAGGGAGGGAGAGCGAGAGAGAGAGAAAGAAAGAGGAGGAAGAGAAGGAGAGAGAGAGGAAATGACAGCGAGAGAGAGAGAGAGAGAGAGAGAGAGAGAGAGAGAGAGAGAGAGAGAGAGAGAGAGAGAGAGAGAGGGAGGAAATGAAAGGGAGGAAAAGACAGGAGTGAGGGCATGTTTTTATTTTCTTACTCTCTCTCTCTCTCTCTCTCTCTCTCTCTCTCTCTCTCTCTCTCTCTCTCTCTCTCTCTCTCTCTCTCTCTCTCTCTCTCTCTCTCTCTTCAAAGGGCTTTATTGGCATGGGAAACGTATGTTAACGTGTAGATAAACAGTAGATAAAGTAGATAAACAAAAAGATATAAATAACAAATCAAAATGTACAGTAAACATTACACTCACAGAAGTTTCAAAAGAATAAAGACATTTTCAAATGTCATATTATGTCTCTATACAGTGTTGTGACTATGTGAAAATAGTGACAGTACAAAAGGGAAAATATTTGTGCCCTCGTGGCAGCAGGTAACAAATCTTGCTGCTGTGACGGCACACTGTGGTATTTCACCCAGTAGATATGGGAGTTTATCAAAATTGGGTTTGTTTTCAAATCCTTTGTGGGTCTGTGTAATCTGAGGGAAATATGTGTCTCTAATATGGTCATACATTTGGCAGGAGGTTAGGAAGTGCAGCTCAGTTTCCACCTCATTTTGTGGGCAGTGTGCACATAGCCTGTCTTCTCTTGAGAGCCAGGTCTGCCTACGGCGGCCTTTCTCAATAGCAAGGCTACACTCACTGAGTCTGCACATAGTCAACGCTTTCCTTAAGTTTGTGTCAGTCACAGTGGTCAGGTATTCTGCCACTGTGTACTCTCTTTATCACGTTTCAGGTAAGACCCAAGTGCAGACTGTGTTGAAGTAACAATGTTTATTACAACAACAGGGGCAGGCAAACGACAGATCAAGGCAGGCAGGCTCAGGATCAGGGGCAGGCAGAGTGGTCAGGCAGGCAGGCTCAGGGTCAGGGGCAGGCAGAGTGGTCAGGCAGGCAGGATCAGGGTCAGGGGCAGGCAGAGTGGTCAGGCAGGCAGGCTCAGGGTCAGGGGCAGGCAGAGTGGTCAGGCAGGCAGACTCAGGGTCAGGGGCAGGCAGAGTGGTCAGGCAGGCAGGCTCAGAGTCAGGACAGGCAAAGGTCAAAACCAGGAGTGCGAGAAAAGAGAGACTGGGGAAAAGCAGGAGCTGAGAAACAAAACGCTTGTTGACTTGACAAACAAGACGAACTGACAACAGACAAACAGAGAACACAGGTATAAATACCTAGGGGATAAGTGGGGAAGATGGGCGACACCTGGAAGAGGGGTGGAGACAAGCACAAGGACAGGTGAAACAGATCAGGGCGCGACACTCTGTTAAGGGTCAAATAGCATTCTAGTTTTTTTGTTAAATCTTTCCAATGCGTCAATAAATTACAAAATGTATATGAGACAATATTTGCTTTCAATATTTGTATATGAATTTCTACAATGTATAGTTGGTTTGAGGTTTTTTAAGTTATTGAAATATGGAGCTATTAGAAGTTTAACATAATGTCCCATGTACATTATGTAATTTACAGATTGTCCCTAACTAGCCCCAGAGAGATATCCAAAGTCAACATAAATTTACCACAGGCATTACGATCCGGTCACCTGCAGCTGCACTCCGAATTGATGACTACTTGTGTGCTGCCAGCTGTGGACATGTAGGCAGGATTTAAATAAACATTAATTTACGTTGTGATGGAGTCACGACCACAAGACAAAACTGACTTTATGACCAAACTTATCCTAGTTACACTTTGTAGTCCATTTTGACTGTAGAATAAATGTTTCTGACTCATATTGAAGCCACATAGGAACGTTTTCTAAATGAGAAGTTGGTTTTTTAGGGGCTCTTTAACTAAATCAGTCTGGGACTGGGTTGTTCTGGCTATAGTAAACATTAGTGGTAGCTTAGCTCTAGTCTGGGTGTCCCACAAACAACTTAAATGTCAAGTTAGTTTAACGTTTGGATTGAACTTCAAAGTCCCTGCTCCTGCCATGCAAGAGGTTCTAGACACACCGTGACAAACCGCAGACACCCTTGACAGCCTTCGAATGGCAGTATGTCTGTGATCTGAACAGCAGTTTGTGTAGGTGTGTGTCTAAATACTAGATCTCTAAATTGCTATTTGAACGGCAGAGTGTCTGTGACAGCCAGTGTTTTCATCAGTGATGATGATGTACTTCAAGAGACGAAGGATGCGGCCTACGTTTTAGTACCAAGAGACTAGTTGCCATGGCAATTGATAATAGTTACGGTGAATGATTAGTGATAATCTAAATTGCTGTCATTGTTTTTACCAGCCAGGAAAATGTTTGATAACGCTTCACTGTTAGAGGAGGTGAATGAGTTGAACGATAACGCTTCCCTGTTAGAGGAGGTGAAGGAGTTGATTGATAACGCTTCACTGTTAGAGGAGGTGAAGGAGTTGAACGATAACGCTTCACTGTTAGAGGAGGTGAAGGAGTTGAACGATAACGCTTCACTGTTAGAGGAGGTGAAGGACTTGAACGATAACGCTTCCCTGTTAGAGGAGGTAAAGGAGTTGAACGATAACGCTTCACTGTTAGAGGAGGTAAAGGAGTTGAACGATAACGCTTCACTGTTAGAGGAGGTGAAGGAGTTGAACGATAACGCTTCACTGTTAGAGGAGGTGAAGGACTTGAACGATAACGCTTCCCTGTTAGAGGAGGTAAAGGAGTTGAACGATAACGCTTCACTGTTAGAGGAGGTAAAGGAGTTGAACGATAACGCTTCACTGTTAGAGGAGGTAAAGGAGTTGAACGATAACGCTTCACTGTTAGAGGAGGTAAAGGAGTTGAACGATAACGCTTCACTGTTAGAGGAGGTGAAGGAGTTGAGCGATAGCAGCTTCACTGTTAGAGGAGGTGAATGAGTTGAACGATA